>JAPHAW010000016.1:7232500-7832500 GCA_028749045.1 Cupressus sempervirens | reverse complement strand
CTAGACCCTCTAAGAACAAAGGATTTGACAATGAAATTAAGCTAAGAATGAGTATGCAGATTAATCTAGAATGAAAGATGCAATGTAATCTAAGAACAAATAAAGCAAACTAGATTAAGCATATGCATGATTAAACTAAAATGAGATTAAACTAAGAATGAGAATGTATGCAAGAAATGTAAGTAAATGTGAGCATGAATTTCAACAGCAATTTGATGCAAATTCTCCAAATTCATCCCCCAAAATGAAGAGATGAGGGTCTCTTAAATAGACTTTCCTAAAATCCATCAACGGTTGAGATCAATTCGGATCAACGATCAGGATTGAAGATGAGGTTCAGTTATAAAGGGAGATTCCCAAATTAAAGGGAGTTAACAGATTTAATTTGAGTAGAAAAAGGAGTTAACTCATTTAACTCATTTTTTATCAATAGTGAACTGGAAATTTCCCTTTTTGAACTGAAGAGAGATTTTGTTGAGATATTTAATTAAATAAAATGAGATATGCTCTCATAATTACTTTTTCTATTTAATTAAATAATCTTTAATTAATTAGAGACACTTTTCTTATTTAATTAAATAACTTCATTTAATTAATTAGGAATGGCTTCCCATTTAATTAAATAACTTTGTTTAATTAATTAGAAGTAAGTACTCCATTTAATTAAATAATTTCGTTTAATTAATTAGAAATACCTTTCTCATTTAATTAAATAATTACATTTAATTAATCAAGATAGGCATATTTATTAAATTAAATAAATTTAATTCCATAGTACATTACCCTTAGGATATAATTATAATTTAATTAAAGTATAAATACTTAACAATTAAATTATAATTAAATCAAGTAAGTTTAATGCGACTAATATGAGTGCGTACTATAGAAATTAAATAAGAAATATGATGAATGCAGATTAGGGTTTTCTGCATTTGACAATTAAGTCAAGTAGCGAATAATAGAATGAGAATTGCCTATTAGAATAGGACTTAGAAATTATAAAAAATAGACCAGAATTGGTATAATGGCAATGAGCCAATTTTGGGGTATTACATTTTGCCCCTCTTTGAATGAATGTGCGAGCAGCACGTTCAATTCAAATTAAATCATAAAGCATGAAGTGAAGATGAGATTGGTTCCGAAGTTGATGACACAGAGACCAATTGATAAGCTTTTAAGGAACATCTCTAGAACAGAGCTTAATCCTAAGGCATCCAAGTAGAGCACTTAGATACCTAAGATTGATAGCATTTAAAAGACTATCTTCAGAATGAAGCGTAATCTTTAAGGATCTAGACAAAACATCTAGATACCTGAAATTGATAGCATTTAGAAGATTATCTCCAGAACGGAGCTTAACCTTCAAGGATCCAGATAGAACACCTAGATACCTGAGAATAATAGCATTTAGAAGACTATCTCCAGAATGGAGCTTAACCTTCAAGGATCCAGATAGAACATCTAGATACCTGAGATTGAAAGCATTTAGAAGACTATCTCCATAACAGAGCGTAATCTTCAAGGATCCAGATAGAACACCTAGATACCTGAGATTGATAAAAGATAACAAGGTCCAATCATGAGTCATAGAATCATCCCCAGAACGAGGCTTGATCCTCAGGAGTCGGGGTTTAGACTGTCCCAATACCTGTCCATCGAACTCTAAGAAGAGTTGTTATAAAATTGATCAATTGATGAAAAGATAAGATAGATGGCAAAGATGCCAGATAGAAGGGAACAAGATGCCCTGAGTGATGAGATGCCCCAAGTGATAAGGACATAAGATGGGAACCAGATGCCCCAAGCAATAGTTATTTAATGATGTAATCATCTTGCCCCCTCGGGAGTGAAATCGAAAGATGACACACCAGAAATATGATTTGAAGCAGTATATCATGAGATATAGAAGAAATTTGAGATTTAGCAGAAGCTAGAAGAGATCAGAATGATCTAAAGAGGATTTAGGGTTGATTTGAAATGATTGCAAAGTCGCAAAGACCAAGTTTGACCAAAAGTTAACCAGATTGAACCACGGTTGACTTGGGTTGACTATTTTCAAAAAGAATTTTGAAAATATGGAGAATGTAAAGTTGAAAGGATTCCAAAAATCACAAAGTATCAGAAAGATTTGGGCTGCACAAGCGTTCAATCACGTCGGTCCCTAAAATTTTAAAATGCATTTTTGAGGCTCTTAGGTGTGTCAGATTTCGAATTTGATCCCGAAAATAGATCCAAAATGGTCCAATTAGCCAGGGGTGTGATTTTTGCGCAAATTCGAGCACTTTGAAAAATTTGATCAACACCTATATAAGGGCTTGAAGGGTCATTTTCAATTCATTTATGCTTTTTGTCTTGTAGTGATTTTGAGCTCTGATAGAGACATGGCAGTGAATGTGAGATATCATCATTTTGAGCACTCCAGATGACACAGTCGACCAGCAGACTGCGGACCACTGGTGAGTCATCGATTTCCCATCTTCGTACTTTTGTTTTCACGCATTTCGAGGTCATTTATGCATGTGTTTAGCATGTTTTAAGATTATGAATTCTTTCTTCGCGCGAGACCAATCTCTTCTCGTGCGAAGATCTTCTTTCTTCGCGCGAAGAAACAGGATGCGTTGTTTCTTCGCACGCGGCTGAAGAATCTTTGCGCGGGACAATTTTGGTTTCACGTGAGGATATGGATTCTTCGCGCGAGGTGATTCATGTCTTGCGCGAGAACCTCTTTTATCATGCGAGAAGATCTATCTTCACGCAAGGAGATCTTTTTTCGCATGAAGGCTAGATTCTTCGCACGAAGAAAGAATTATTTCGCATGAAACTGTATGTCTTCGCGCAAGATTTCATGAATCTCGCTCAAAATTTTGTGACAGTTTTGTGATTTCACACTTAGAAATTGCACTTTATTTCGTTTTGATGCTTCGATTTGACTTGTTACTGATCGTTTGTTTGTCATTTTTTTTGTTGTGCGTGCAGGAGGTCTTCGGAGACGTTTCATTTAGATCTCATTATCCGCCATATGGAGAGTTATTGCAAAGTTTGGATGACGCAGATCGGGCACACATTGCTTGATTGGGTTTGTCTTCACTATGTCAAATTCTTGCCGTGATGGTGAATCATGGCTTACTGACTGCTTTGGTAGAGTGTTTCCATTCGGAGACAAACACATTTCATTTGTCGATGGGTGAGATGACCATCACACTAGAGGACATATGGAGGATCTTGCGGATTCCTTTTCATGGGACCCAGGTGGTGTATGATACAGTGCCTCAATTAAGGACAGAGGCACTATCCGTTATTTTTGAGATAGAGCTACCGAGAGGCAGGGCCATTAGCTGGGATGAGCTGATGCATACCTATGGACCCACATATAGGTTGGCATCCGTGCTGGGTATTTTCTTGAGCTGCTTCCTATGTCCTGATAGGGGACAGCATGGGTTGGAGTGTGGATGGGGTGTCATGCTCCGTAGGATGGTTGAGGCACCCAAGATCTTTGGGTGGGGTCAGTGCATGTTGGCCCATCTTTTTCATGAGATGCATGAGGTCATCTTCCACGAGAAGAAGACCATGGCTGTGGGTGTTTATGTTCTACAGATCTGGGCTTGGGAGCATCTCCCTGTATGTAGGTCAATTTTTGAGGATTCTTGGGAGCCCATGGAGCCCTACATCTGCAGATATCAAGGGCATATTACCCAGGCCCACTTGGGTAAGACTAAGAACTGGTGGACACATCTCAATGACCTCATGTCTATTATATGGTGACCCTGGAGAGAGATAGAGGACTGGGATGATGCTCCTAGAGAGCTGCCTTGGATGTTTAGTTCTCAACCGCTGGTAGGCAAGACAACATCAATCATAGAGAGATTCGTGATCTCACGAGTGTGGCGGCAGTATGGTCGACCATAGGACATTTCAGCTGAGTGTTGTGCCTATGCCAGGGTGCAGAGAGATATTGAGCGGGGATGGCCTCCACGGATGGATCCAGGACGATCCATGATAGATATCCGCAGCCTAGCTGCAGTTCAGTGGGACTACCTGCCAGCGATAGCAGATGTCGGGGTTACACCTGCATATCAAGCATTTTTGATCAGTCATCCATACCCAAGTTTTACAGATCTAGTGGGGATGGCAGGGCAGGTACAGGGACAGGGACAGGGATAGGTGCCCCAACAGTAGCAGGAACAGTCACAGTTGCCACCACAGGTCCAGCATCGGGTACAACATATGCCTATTCCCCCATGTCAGATGGGATCAAACCCAGGTGCTAGGGGTAGTGGGACAGGACACAGTCGGCGGAGGAGGTAGAGGACAGAGGAGCAGGCCCCTCAGCAGGAGATCCCACAGCAGCAGGTGCCTCAGCCACAGGTACCTCCACCGCAGCAGGCACTTGAGATGGTTGATGAGGATATGTCGGATTAGCCGGCAAGTGGGGTACAGGATGCGGTACAGTGGTACCGTGAGTGGGTTCGTGCATCCTCCCGACAGTTGGGAGAGTTGCAGATTGCATTGGCAGTCAAGGATGCGCAGTTGGTAGAGCAATAGTGAGAGACAGATTTTCAGAGAGAGCGCGCGGAGACTGCAGAGCGAAGATTGGAGCTGGCACAGGATGAGATCCGCTTCTAGTCAGCTCGGCTAGCATATTATTATGCGACATATACTAGTGCAGTACATGATGAGACATTGCAGGTTCAGCGATTCTCTCAGTATGCGCGAGAGTCTGGAGGTGCACGACCTCCTGTCAGGCCGGATATGCCACCATTGCCTCTGCCACCTACTGCCCTTGCTCCTCATGCTACTCCTGGAGGCGAGAGTTCGGGATAGAGTTAGATGCTCTATGTCTGAGTTTTGATTTTGATCTCTGGCTATGTATCGATTGGTGTGCCAACACCGCATGTATCATTTTTGATCGATTGCGCTCGAGTAGTGCCCATTTTTGTACTGACCCATTCTTTGATATATATATATACAAGATTTTGAGCCAAGTATTCCTGTGTACATTTCATTATCTATTTTGTTTTGCTTTGATGTACATGAGATGTATGTTGTACTTAGATAGAACGCATATGTATGAACTGACATCTTATGTAGTGTTGCATGTTTTTGTTTGACAATCACAGGTATTCCATTAAGGAGCGTGAATCAACAAACCAAACGCTTGTGCAGCCGTAGAGGAATCTGATGCATGTGAAGTATGAACAGAATTACCATCGAATTGTGTGCTAATGCAAATGAAGTATGTAATGCAAGACTATGTTAAATGCAACCCTAGGTCTAGTTACCAAGCCTCAACGATTTATCATCATTGGATATAAAATAAATCTCGTATGTTATACAACTCCCACTAACATTGCAATCATGAAAATATGAATATAACATACGTTATTGGGATGTCAGAATTAAATGTAAGCATTCGAGGCACAAAAAGCCAAAATGACCAGAACATTTGTCCCTTTTAATGTAGCAAGTTAACATAAGCATCAGAGCATAAACACTAGGATGACCTGAATGTTTCTTACATAACAGCCACACCAAACACATGGGAGATTCCTCTTATGCTAAGTATTCAGTATTCATTCTGTCCACAATGACCCTTGCGTTCGTAACCTGAGACAGAAGTGTGCTAGATATACTCGCAGTGACCCATACATTCACTTAATAGGACGAGTATCAGTATGTACTATAGCATGAAGAGTTCACTCCAACAAACAAGGAGAAGAACCAATGTCATTGACATATTTGTATAAAAGGAGTCGAGGTACACACGGCCATCCAATACGAGATGGAGGCTCTTATAGTGGACACCCCTCTTATAGGAATAGATCAACTTATTAGAACTAAACTACAAATAGAAAGCAAAGAAAAAGATCATGCCCCTAGTCATTACTTCTCTAGTCAAAGATGACATCATCGAGTTGCTCGAGGAGATATGATAAAGTAAAAGAAAGCAAACAAAGAAAATGCTCAGCATATCCAAACAAGTATATCATTTTTTTTTTGAGTTCAATGTTTTCGGGATTGATGTCAAGTGCTAATGTCCAGATGATGCAGGAGCATCTTGCATGGGAAAATTATTGAAAAAAAAAAAAAAAAGTTGGAAAAAAAAAAAAATTTGTGGAGGAGAGAGAAAGTGACAAAAATTAGAGGAGAAATAATAAAAAAAATTAAAAAAGGGAAAAAGGAGAAAAGAAAGGAAAAGAGGATTTCTATTTTCGAGGTGCATAGGTGGCATAATAGAAAAAAATTAAAAAATAAATCGTTGTCATTCCATTCATTGAGGTGTGTGGGAAGAATTCTAGAAAGTTATGAATATTGTAGAAAGTTTTGGAAGATGTAGAAGGTTGTGGAAGATGTAGAAGGTTGTGGAGGAATTCTAAAAGGTTGTGGATAAGTCATGCATGAGGTGGTAAGTGCCTATTTAAGCAAGGCATATGAGCATTTTTCTAAATCAAGCTCAAGGAGAAGCTTGGAGAAGCTCAAGGAGTAGCTTGAGAAGTGGAAGCTCAAGGAGTAGCTTGAGAAGTGGAAGCTCAAGGGGAAGCTCGAGGAGGAGAAGCTCAAGGAGAAGCTTGAGAAGTGGAAGCTCAAGGAGAAAGTGAAGAGTGAGTTTTCCTGAGTCTGTAGACAGAGTGTCGAATGTGAGGCAGTTTATACTTGGATCTTGGATAAGGTTGGAGAAGAGCTAGTGACTGTGGTTTAGAAACAAGGAGGTTGCTTGGTGGCTTGTGAGCACAAGTTGAGATCTCGAAGGTTTCTACCAGAGTGTGGATCTGGACTAGCTTGGGTTTGGGTTGGATCTTGAGAGATCTTTTTAAAATGTTATTGTAATTACTATTGGATTTTCAAGTATAATAAAATTGTCTTCATATTGTTGCATTCTTGGTTATGAGTTGGTAAGGGTGGTGTGGCCCTTTGTCAGTGGTATTCGAGCGTACCTTCGTCAGTGGTATCAGAGCGTACCTTCATTACCAGAACATGTAAGAAAGAAATCTCTTCAGTAGGGTGACAATAGTAGGCAAACGCAGTCAGAATGACTGGTGACTGAGGTCAAAGAGGAATCTTCACAATGAAGAACCTAAGAAGGACTAAGCGACAGTAGATAGACACAGCCAGGACGACTGGTGACTGACGCAAAAGAGATCTTCCATAAAGGAATCTTGAGACATGACCCGAGCAATGGTAGGCAGACACAGTGGAAACAACTAATGACCATTGCGAAAGAGATTCTATGAGGAGAATTTCGAAAAGAGTGACACTAGCGATAGTAGGCAGACACAGTTAGAACGACTAGTGACTATCACGTAGGAGATTCTATGAGGAGAATCTCAAAAAGAGTGACACTGGCAATAGTAGGCAGATGCAGTCAGAATGACTGGTAACTGTTGCATAGGAGATTCTATGAGGAGAATCTTGAAAAGAGTGACACTGGCGATAGTAGGCAGATGTAGTCAGAACGACTGGTGACTGTCGTGTAGGAGATTCTATGAGGAGAATCTTGAAAAGAGTGACACTGGCGACAGTAGGCAGACGTAGTCAGAATGACTGATGACTGTCGCATAGGAGATTCTATGAGGAGAATCTTGAAAAGAGTGACACTAAGGGGGAATGTCCCCAAGCTGTGATAAGACTCAATCCATGGATACATGAGCGAAAAGCAGGAAAGCAAAAGCATGAAAGTGACTGTACAGAATAGCCAGAAGATGCACTGCAAGATGGAGCATTGAGATCAAAAGGTGCCTGTTTACCAGGTTTTCATCATCTTGGCAAGATTTTCTTTTTTTGCTACCATGATGCCTATTTCTAGGTTTTCACCAATGGCACTATTTTTGTTTTTAAATTTTATTTTATTTTTTTGGTGTTACCAAGGCGCCTATTGCTAGTTTTTCACCAAGGTAACAATTTTTTTCAGGACATTTAGATATATACAGAGAGCTTGTTGAGATTGAATCAACTATAAAACCGCTTCAGGTGGAGAGTGTTCATAGGCTCTTTAAGCACTTCTCCTTCGATTATGGAAAGCTGATAGGCATTAGATCCATATACTGCAGTAATGATGTAAGGACCTAGCCAGTTTGGTTCAAATTTTCTCTTTTGCATTCGTTGTTGTTGATTCTTAGGATTCTCTCTCAGGACGAGATCACCCAGCTGGAAGTCACGTGGCCTAATTCTCCTATTGTAGTTTTGTGCCATTCTTTGTTGATATGCTCGTAGATGATCACAAGCCACTTTTCGTCATTCATTCAGCAACACAAGCCCTTGAAGCCGAGCTATCCTATAGTCATCATCAGTGATAAGGCCTTTCATTGAGATTCTCAAAGTAGGAATCTCAACCTCTATTGGAAGTACAACATCTGCCCCATATATCAACGCAAAAGGAGTCGTGCCTATTGGAGTTCTAATGCTTGTTATATATGCCCACAGGGCTAGATTGATCTGGAGATGCCAGTCTCTCCCTGACTTACTGACTATGTGATGAAGAATTTTGAGGATCGCCTTATTGGATGCCTCAGCTTGGCCATTACCCTGAGGGTAATAAATGGAAGACCAATGTTGTGTGATCTTGAATTTCTTGCACAGTTCCTTGAGGTCTTTATTTTTGAATTTTCCTCCATTGTCAGTAATGATTGAGGATGGTATACCATATCTACAGATGATGTAGTTTGTGATAAAAAGTGCTACAGTTTTGCCATCAGCAATTGTGAGAGGGACTACCTCTACCCATTTCGTGAAATAATCTGTAGCGGTGATAATGAACTTATGTCCATTAGAAGAGGTTGGGTGAATCTTCCCCACCAAGTCAAAGGCCCATTGTTGAAATGGCCATGTTGTAGTAGAGGGAATCAGCTCTTTGGCTAGAGCATGAATGAGATTCCCGTGTAGCTGACACTACTTGCAGGACCTAGCATATTTAATAGATTCTTGCTCCATTTTAGGCCAATAGTAACCGGCACGAAGGAGTTTACGAGCTAGTGTTAGGCCATTGGAATGAGATCTACAAATGCCTTCGTGAGCATCAATTAATGCGCATTTGGACTCATCGAGTTCTAAACACCTAAGGAGTGTTCCATCGAGACCTCTCCTATACAGATCATCAGCAATAATAACATAATGTGAAGCGTTACGAATTAGGTAACGTTTCTCATTCTAGGTCAGACCTTCTGGAATGGTTTGATTAAAAAGGTAGGAATAGATGTGATGGTAGAGGGATGATTCTTGTCCTATAATAGAATAGATCATCCTAGAATCAAGTGTGTCATAGGCTGGGTAGTGTAACGCTTCCACCAAGAACTCGTGTCGTAGATCATTTTCTGGCATTTGTAGAAGGGAGGCCAGAGTGGCCATGGCATCAGCCGCTTTATTATCTGTATGTGGAACCTGTTGGAAGGTGATGTGTGCAAAATATTTCATCAAGTCATCAACCATGCATTTGTAAGGAATTAGTTTTTCATCCTTTGTTTGATACACATCATTTAATTGGTTGATGACAAGCTGAGAGTCACCGAAGATATCCAACTGATCTACTCTCCATTCAGCTGCAATTTTCATACCATTGATCAAAGCTTCATATTCAGCAATGTTATTTGTACAAAGAAACAGAATCTTGTATGCTTTGGGCAATGAGTATCTCTGTGGTGTGATGAAAAGTAATCCAGCACCTGATCCTTGTTGTGTGAAGGACCCATCGAAGAACATAACCCATGTATGGTGAGTGAGTGTTAGAATTGACTCATCTGGAAAATCAATGTTTATTGGTAGAAGACTTTGTATGGGTGCCTCGGCCAGCCGGTCTACAATTTCCTGTCCCTTTATAGCTTTGCATTCAACATATTGGATGTCAAACTCACTTAGTATCATGACCCATTTAGCCAATCTTCCTGTGAGAGCTGTCTTACTGAGCAAGTACTTTAATGGATCTATTTTAGCCACAAGCCGTGTAGTGTGGGAAAGCATGTAGTGTCTCAACTTTTGGGAAGCAAAGACAACTGCCAAGCAAGCTTTCTCAATAATGCTATAGTTTTTCTCATAAGAGACCAATGCTCGGCTCAAGTAATAAATAGCTCTTTCTTTGTTGTCATTGTCTTCCTGAGCCAACAGGATTCTCAAAGATGTTTCAGTGGCTGAAATGTATAAAAGCAAAGTCTTCCCATGCATAGGAGGCATCAGGATTGGTGGATTGACAAGATATTGTCTAATCTGTGTTAAGCTTTGCTCACAATCTTGGCTCCAATTGAATTTCACACCCTTATGTAAGGTCTTTGTGAAGGGTTGTGATTTATCCGCCAATTGTGAAATAAACCTACGAATAGATTGAAGCCTTCCCTGTATTCCTCTCATCTGACTGATGTTTTGAGGTGGTGGCATGTCCATTATTGCTTGTACTTTTTTTGGATCTACTTCAATTCCCTTTGCAGAAACAATATATCCTAATAGTTTTCCTGATCTAACACCAAATGCGCATTTCTTAGGATTGAGCCAAAGGCTAAACTTTTCCATACGATCTAGGATTGGTCCCAAATCGTGCAAATGAGTATTGTGTTTAGCACTTTTGACCAAGGTATCATCAACATAGTCCTCCATAGTTCTATGCATCATGTCATGGAAAATTGTAGTAACAGCCCACTGATATGTAGCTCCAGCATTCTTTAAACCAAATGGCATCACATTCCAACAAAAGGTTCCCCATGCACATGTGAAAGCTATTTTCTCTTGATCTTCTGGCGCAATTTTTATTTGATTGTATCCAAAAAAACCGTCCATAAGTGAGTACATCTCATAACCAGCCGTCATGTCCACGATCATATCAATATTAAGGAGCAGAAAGTCATCTTTAGGACATGCCAAGTTAAGATCACAGAAGTTTGTACAAACTCTGATAGACTTATTGTGCTTGGATACAGGGACAATATTGGATATCCATTCAGCATAATCAATTGCATGAATGAAACTAGCCTTCAGAAGTTTCTCCAATTCGGCTTTGACTAGCAATGCAACATGAGGATGCATTTTTCGAAGCTTCTATTTAATTGGTTTTACGCCTGGTGCTATGGACAAGTGATGCAGGATAAGATCAGGATCCAATCCTGGCATGTCAGAATATGTCCAGGAAAAATTTATTTTCTTCTCCTTGAAAAAGGCAATGAATTGTTCTTTTTCTTTAGTTGACAATGACTGAGCCAGATGTATTACATGAGGATGTTCTTCTGTACCCAGGTTAATTGGTTGTGTCGGCTCTATTAACACTGATGATCTCTCCTGAAAGTGACTGGGAAGGACATCAAATATCTCATCTGCGAGTGCCTCAGAGAGGTTTTCACCCTTGGATACATCTTTTGTTTTTACTTTTTTGGGATCCAACACTGCCACAATGTGGTTTTCACCATCGGACCTCTTGCATTTTTTCTTTTTAATTATGTGACTGAGATATTTGATGTCGGACTCAGTCATGTTGACACTCTTCTCATTGGTGGAAGACATTACAGGTTCGATAGCATTTAGGTAACAGGCAAGAGCATAGTCATTTTGGAATGTGGGGACTTCATTAGATGCATTGGAGTTCCAGTCTATAAGCTCGGGATGTGCGAGTGAGAGAGTAGTGGCTGGTTCAATTGTGTTCATAGTATAGTCATTAAATGCGTGGACCAGCAATTCGAGACCTATGGCTACCTCACCCACGGGTATATTCAAATGCCTTAGAGTATGAACATTAGTAATTGATGACTCTAGGACACTAGTTGGATCATACCCCTGTGACCTATCCCTAGACGTTTCACTCACTTCAATTTGATTTTCATAGATATGCACTTGGTCAATGTCTTTATCAGTAGTCGCTTCTGAAAGATTGTCAAATTCATATTCATGAGAATCGGTGCTACATGGTGAGAGACTATATAACTCCCCAACAGTGATAGGGACATACTCTCCTTCGGCCTCTAGATTCTTACACAAATACTCAATATGGCATGACTAACTAGATTCTCCCTTTTCTGAATGATATTTGAGTTGCTCAGCATTGTCCTCAAAAGAATCACTAGTACCATCTACAGTGCTAACACGTGGCACAAAGTCATCTGGCTCAGCAAAGAATTTAGCAAGATCATAAGGAATAGGATGATGGTAAGAATCCTCATCATCAAATTCTTCCTCTCGAGTACTCGACTCAGATTATGACTCATTTTCAGATGAACTCTCAGGTACGGGTATGAATTTATTGGATCCCAAATGGAAAGGGACCTTCTTAAACCTTAGGCCAGTTGTGTCACTGTTGCTTCGAGCTGTTGCTTTGATAGTATCTATTAAACCATTGTTAGTGCACCCAATAGGGCCGGTTCCCTTGTAACCAAAACACTTCATAAGCTTAAGACCAGGCCCATACTTCTTAGGAGTGATTTCTCAAGCTTGTTCTGTTAGGTCTACTAGAGCCTCTTCTTTGTAAAGCCATGCAGCAATGGCTCTATTTTCACTTTCATCTTCTAAGGGAACTATAGCTTTGACAAAAGAGCCATTAAACTTGGTCTGAGGTGTCAACACGAATGGCTTCTTTGGTTCTAAGGGTCTCCCAAAATGTCGAGGGGACTCCGGAATAGATGTTAATGATAGCACTGGTTCCATGTGGTACTCTCCCATACCATTTTCTTTCAATTTAAATGACTGCTCAATTTGTTTCAGCTTATTGTTGTGACAATCAGTAGACTCACGGTTAGTAGGGACTAAAGAATCAACAGCTTTAAGCATATTGCAAGTGTAGCTAGTAGTGGTTGGAATAGTAACTTCGGAGCCATGAAATGGGAATTTAATGCATTGGTGGTATGTGGATGGCACAGTGCACATCTCATGTATCCATGGCCATCCCAACAAAATGTTGTAGGCTAAGGGAATGTCAAGCACCTGACAGATGACATCCCTTTCGACAGGACCGACGCGAATTGGTAAAGTCACAAGATCTAGTGACTTTTGTTCTACTTCATCGTACGCTTTAATAGTGATCTTTCATCGAGGATCAACAGAGTCCTCAGAATAATCCAATTGTCTAAGCAGAGTAGCAGAAACAATATTTAGGCCAGCGCCATTGTCAATGAGTACCCAACGAACACGTGTTTGGTGGATCATAACCTCAATGTGTAGAGGTTGATTGTGTGGATGATTCAGTGAGTTGTCATCCTCCTCGGAGAAGGTCATAAGATGAGGTGAGGTGAGGTGACCTACCATGGATTGAAATCACTCAAGATCAAGATCTTGAGGAACGTTTGCCTTAGTGAGGGCTTTGTCCAAAATTTGCCTGTGAGCAGGCAAAATTTTAAGTAGCTCAAATATGGAAATGTGAGCATTGGTTTGTTTCAGCTGATCAAGAACACTATAACTGGTTGCAGTCAAGTTCGTTGTGTGCTTTGCACCCTTACCGAATGGACCAGCAAGGGTTTTTTCCTTGTGTTGTTGGGTATTTGAAATAGGAGGTGTAGGGCCTTTGAGCACCAACTTTGCATGAGAGCGAGTAACATTGTTAGCACAATGTTGTGAAGATGCATTATCCATGTTATTGTAAGTAGGGCCTTTTAAGACAAATGGTGTCTTGGATTTGTCGGTATCTTGCTTTCCCTTTATGGTAATAATGTCGCAGTATTTTGAATCTATAGGTTCAACCATGTGGATGACATTGTCATCGTTGGAATACGTACAGTTGACCTTATTGTAGGGTTCTAGTTTTGAAGTCTCTCCTTTTTCATAAGCTAGGAAAGGCTCTTTGAACGCCTTGTGGTCCAATTTTTTGTTATGTCCATCTACCACAAGTTCACCCGCATCAATCATGTCCTGGACTTTATGACGTAAGTTTATACAATTGCTGGTTTTGTGTCCCTTGTTTTGGTGATACTCACAAAATGAGGTCTCATTCCACCATGGTGGACGTGGTTGTGGATCATAGGGATGAGGGTTATCCATTGGTGAGATAAGCTTGTGTTGTAGCAATGTTTTGTAAACCACATCCAAAAGTTCTCCCAAAGGCGTATACTCTCGCTTGGGTCATGTTGCCCATGAGTTTCTCAGTTTGTTCCCAGACACCTTATTGTCACGAGGAGGCTTCTCAGCATTTTTGGATTCTTTGAGGCAGTCCGTGAGATTAAATGCTGCTTTAGCAAGTTTTGGTGTGACATTATCAACAACCCCATCGTGTACAATTTTTTGGTTCTTGTTGACATGTTTGGTTTTATCCTTGTTGGAAGTGGAACCTTGTTTTGTGTCTCTCTAAAGAGTGAGCTCACCTTTCTTGACCATAAATTCTTCGATACGGATAGCCTATGTAATCATGTCTTCAAAGGTACATGGACCTTGTAGTTGGACTCTATACCCAAAATCAGGTAAGAGGTTATCAGTGAAAATATTGAGCTTCTCCATTTTTGGTATTTTACAAGAATACTTAGTGTAAAGTTGTCTCCACCGTTTAAGGAAAGTGAGAAAAGGCTCACCAACCTTCTGTTTAAGGTTGCAAAGATCTCGAATATTTACAAGATGTTGAATGTTATGAGAATATTGCTGAACAAATGAATTAGTAATTTTGTCAAACGTCTTGATACCAAGAGGTAAATGTGAGAACCACTCCAAAGCCTGACCACCTAGGCTTCTAGGGAATAAATGCATGAGGTACGTTTGATTATGTATAAACTCCATAGACAAAGCACCAAATTCTCGCAAGTGATCTTGGGGATCAGTAGTACCAAAGTACTTGTCATATTTGGGTAGTTCTATGCCTCTTGGGAAAGGCGGCATGTTTATACTTTTTTCAAATGGAAATGAACAAAGAGCGTCCAATGTGTATGTATTTTTGGGTTTCTCTTTCTGATGCATCATCTGAGCCAATTGGTCTTGCATAATTTTTAGTTGTTTTTGGAGTTTAGCGGTCTCAGTTTCTTCTTCACGTGTGATAATAGTCTCCACATTGAAATGTGTGGGCAGTTTAGCTCCCTCTTGGGAAAGTTTGAGAAAGTACTTTTCTTTCTCTTCGTTGAGTAGGATTCCCATGACCTTCTGAAAGTTTTTTTCTCTTCGACATTTTGCTATGTGTTTAGGAAGGATTTCCACCTCTTCTTGTTCTTCATCAGTGTCATCTTCTTTCTCTTTCTCCTTGTCATCCCTAGGTTGTTCTTGATATCGACTATGACTACCCCGTTCAAGTTCACGACTAGTCATTATAGGAACTTGTTCAGTTTCTGTATGTTGTGTTTCAAAAGGGTCTATGGAGAAAGGATCATACATTGTGTTTGGGAATGCAAGACTTCTACCTGTCTCAGTACCCTCTTGGTAAAAAGGATTCCTAATTTGTTGCAAATTGGAAAATGTTCGTTGAACTTGAGATGACCTTGCAGGTGAAGAAGATCGTGAAGATGCCTCACTAGCCAAACTGGATACAGATTGCGTAGCGAAAGGTAAGCTACCTCTGTCGCGATTACGACCCCTAGCATGACCACATCTAATGTTATCAGGATAAAACACGCTGCCGCTTCTGGTTGTGATAGTCATAGGCAAGGACAAGAAGCTAGAACTTGGACAAGGACTACACTAAGACTGAGTCTCAAAAAGGACAAGATAATAGCAAGAATGTTGTTCACTAAGGCACAAATGGTTTGATTTAAAGGCTAGAATAGCTAGAGATTATGACCACTGCGACACAAAGTATGACAAGCATTAAGATGAGGACCAAAATTACTTATGAGACGAGACTAGTCAAGGTATAAGACACAAGTCTTCAGCTAAGCGAAGTGTCATTATTTCAGGACTGTTTGCAAACAAAGAGTGATAAACAGACGCAGAAAAGGACAGCGGGCAGGCCGTAGATAGCTAGAACAGACCCAAATTTTTAATGTTGATACAAAGTCTTGCGCGAAAAACCTTTATGGGTCGCACGAAGAAGTTTTACGGGCCACGTGAAGATGTTTCTGTCTCGCACGAAGGTCAGTAACAGTTTTTATTTTCGCACGAGAATGTTTCTATCTCGCGCGAAGATGAACAACATAAATTTAATTTCGTGCAAGGACTTAATGGCTTCGCGCGAGAGCCAGATGATTTCGTACGAGACGCAAATGATTTCGCATGAAAGGACAGAACAATTTCACAACAGTGGTTGATTTTGACAAAAAAAATTATCGTTCCAATAACCAGGCAGATAAACAGGCATGTAGAACAGCAAGCAAGTGATTTCAAGCACGTCTGAAAACAATGAGCAAGGGTAAAAGCAACCTTGCTCATGAACAATCAAGTGACTTAGTTTGTGCTAATCCCTAGGAGAGCTATTTGTGTATATTTTTAAAGAGTTTTGCAATCACGCATACATCTCTAAAAAATAAAAGTTGGCTTCTCTAAGGTATTTAGTAATGGTTTGACTCTGCAACTTTTATGACTCACAGGGGTGACCTCCAATCCTGGCGCACCGAGGTTTTGACACAGTCCGAGAACTTAATCTTCAAGCGTTGCTAGGGAGATCTGACAACACACAATGAACCACACCCGTGGAGATTTCTCCCACAAGGACATTTATATAGCGGTTGTCACTACCATGACAAAAATGGCTATTATCGCTTGAGGTTCCATCATCACAATTTTCCCTGTAGAGGGATTGTTTGCTACGGTTAACCCTCTCCAAAGGTGACCGACTCACAATAGTATACCACAAGGGGACTTAGCTTCCAGATTCAAGGTTTTGACACCTTTTCACCTTTAGCCCAATCAAAAATAGATAAATTAATCCGACGTGCTAAACTAAGATTATCTCTTAAAGATCTATGATATCATCTCCTTGTGATCTATCAACCTCTCCAAAAAAAGGATGCCTTAATCAACAAGTCAAAGATTCATCTATCTACGAGATGCTCAAAGTATCCTCCCCACCTACAAGGAATCCATCTTAGAGAGGAGTTTCACTAGGAACCCACTCCCTCAAGATCCACGAATAGTGTTCATGGGGGCTTAATTACTATGTGTGTACAGATGTCAATTTTTGAAAGCAAATCTATCCAAAAGCAATCAAAGAGCACAAGGTGGTACACTTAACGCTTCAACTAATGTGAGGTGAGTCCAAAGATGTGGAACATTTAACCCCTCACACAAGCTAACACGAGTCCACAACTCAGAAACTAGTGAGTTCTAGAAAGCACAAAAGGGTTGCCTAGTGGAGCCTTTAACGCTTCTATCCTGTAGACCCCTCCCCTTTAACGTGGTGCTGATCTTGTAACCACAGGGTGGAACGAGGGGCCGGTGGATTAGCGAGTCCAATAACCCAAGATAGCTATCTAAATCTATCACTAGTACCTAAGCCTGCTAAATGAATACTAACAGAGATCACACCCTAGTATCAAATTATGCATGTGTTGTAAAATAAAAATACAGAAGGAAACACACACAAGCTCAACATGAGAGATGTTTGTTTTAGATCCAAATGAAGTGTTATCAGCTGAGGAAGGTTACCTAATGATCCTCGCAACGCACTTAATAGATTTTACCTATTTTTAGTGACTTTATCGCGCTTTTCCATTGTCTCGCAAATTGCTCTTATGTTGTTCCAAAAAAATTAGAAAACATAGAAACACGAGAAACTGCGAACAGTTAGCAGAAAAACTAGAAAACACAAAAATCAATGCAAAAAATTGCCTCTGTCAGCAGAGTTCCACGCGAAATTCCTGACAGCCCATGCGAAGAAGTTTTATGGCCCACGCGAAATTAAATTCTGCTCGCGCGAAATTATATTCGGCTCACGCGAAGAAACAGGTTTTGCGAGAAGTTTCGCTCGCCAAAGAACTTTCTTGTGCGATGCGGAAAGAATCTTCGCGCGAAGATTCTGGATCCTTGCGTGAAAATGAACAATCTCATGCAAAGATTCTCGAATCTATACGGAACAGTACGGACAGAGAACAAAATAATAATTAAAAGAATACAGAAAGAGGCCAGAAAAATTAATTTTCGGGCCCCACGGTGGGTGCCATAAATGTATGCGTGAAAATGCGGCCTCTACTAAAACACACACTTCAACACGGTCATTGTATGCGGATTCATCCCGAAATGAACATTGGATTGTTGATCCAAAAATCAGCCTACAAAGCAACCTGTTGCCTTCTATCTAAAGGGAATTGCTTATCAGATATCCTCAGATTTGAGGTGTTTAAACAACCAAACCCTCTAAGAACGAAGGATTTGACAATGAAATTAAGCTAAGAATGAGTATGCAGATTAATCTAGAATGAAAGATGCAATGTAATCTAAGAACAAATAAAGCAAACTAGATTAAGCATATGCATGATTAAACTAAAATGAGATTAAACTAAGAATGAGAATGTATGCAAGAAATGTAAGTAAATGTGAGCATGAATTTCAACAGCAATTCGATGCAAATTCTCCAAATTCATCCCCCAAAATGAAGAGATGAGGGTCTCTTAAATAGACTTTCCTAGAATCCATCAATGGTTGAGATCAATTTGGATCAACGGTCAGGATTGAAGATGAGGTTCAGTCATAAAGGGAGATTCCCAAATTAAAGGGAGTTAACAGATTTAATTTGAGTAGAAAAAGGAGTTAACTCGTTTAACTCATTTTTTATCAATAGTGAACTGGAAATTTCCCTTTTTGAACTGAAGAGAGATTTTGTTGAGATATTTAATTAAATAAAATGAGATATGCTCTCATAATTACTTTTTCTATTTAATTAAATAATCTCTAATTAATTAGAGACACTTTTCTTATTTAATTAAATAACTTCATTTAATTAATTAGGAATGGCTTCCCATTTAATTAAATAACTTTGTTTAATTAATTAGAAGTAAGTACTCCATTTAATTAAATAATTTTGTTTAATTAATTAGAAATACCTTTCTCATTTAATTAAATAATTACATTTAATTAATCAAGATAGGCGTATTTATTAAATTAAATAAATTTAATTCCATAGTACATTAGCCTTAGGATATAATTATAATTTAATTAAAGTATAAATACTTAATAATTAAATTATAATTAAATCAAGTAAGTTTAATGCGATTAATATGAGTGCGTACTATAGGAATTAAATAAGAAATATGATGGATGCAAATTATGGTTTTCTGCATCTAACAATTAAGTCAAGTAGCGAATAGCAGAATGAGAATTGCCTATTAGAATAGGACTTAGAAATTATCAGAAATAGACCAGAATTGGTATAATGGCAATGAGCCAATTTTGGGGTATTACAAGAGGCAGTAGAATTGACTGGAAATTGAAGCATTTATTTTGTATGTTTTATTGGAAACCATTAAGTTAACTAGTTGTTGGGGTCAAACTCTTCCATTCTCTATAGATGGGAGATAAATTATCTAGGTTGCAACTACCAAACAATGAACCTGTTCCATTAGATGACACATTCTTGGATGAACACCTATTGTCCATATCCACAAAGAGTCATCAGTATGTCATTTAGTTACATGCAAGTTCCTTCACTTTTATCCTTGTGAACGTTAAAAGTTAGTGGGCCTCAGTAATAGTCTTCTCTTCTATATTGGCTTTTGGAATATTATGCATAGATGTATACCTAAGGAGGATGTCTTTAACATTTTTCAATCTTTCCATATTGAACCATGTGGGGGATACTTTTTTTCTCAAAGGACCACTTAGAATATTATTGTTGATAGATAATATTGGTATACAATTCATAAGGATTGTAAGTGGTATGTTCATCATTGTGACTTGTGTTAGCAGATCATGGATCATCTCACATGATCTGGTGAGATTCCAGTATACCCTAAGCTATCCATTGAATCCTTTGAGAAGTGGAGGGCGTAGATTTTTTAAGACATATCAATCCACCTTCTAAGGCATAAAAAACCCCTCAAATTATCAAACTATCAGGATCATTCCCCTCTATAGAAAGTTATTTGGCAGCATGGTAGAACAAAAAATTGGTAAATGGGTTGTAATAGAAGGTAAAAGAATAAAGGGGCAAGCAAGTTTTAGACCCAAAAACTCCACTATATATCACAAGGTCACTCTCAAATATTTGGTTGGGAAAATTTGGGACACTTAGAGGGTCAAGGCTTTCTACTGCTTCTTCGGCTTTAAAAAAGTATTTGACATAGTACCACGTAACAAACTTTGGGATATAATGGAAGAGTTTGAGGTTCCTAAGGAACTTAGGACTATTGTTCATAGATTATATGAATAGGTCAAAGCTAAAATTAGAACTATAGAAGGTCTATCTGATGGTTTAGGTAGCAACATCAGGGTTAAATAGGGGTGTCTATTATCTCCAACCTTATTTGGGTTTTACATTGACAAGTTGGAAGAACGGCTAAACAAGACCAACAGCAAGGGGTTGCAATTGGCTAACTATTTGATAAGACTACTCCTCTATATAGATGACCTCATCATACTTGCTAAGATGGTTAAGGATTTGAAAGAACACTTGAAAGTGTTGGAAAATTGTTTTCATGATGTGGGAATGCAAGTGAACACAAGAAAAACCAAAGTCACGATCTTCTCATTGAAAATGAATAGGGATGTCCTGGATGAGTTTCTTCTTGAGGTTAACCCTTTTGAGATAATTAATGAGTATAAATACCTAGGTATAGATTTTGAAAACAAACTCAACTAGGATACATGTAGATCAAAGAGGATCCAAGGGAGTAAGAAGGCATTATAGTCTCTAAAAAGTAGGTGTAAGAATGCAGAATTATGGGATTGGACGACCATGAAAACCCTTTTTGGTATGCTGGTCACTCTAGTGATTCTTTATGGATGTGAATTTTGGGGCAGTAGTATGTTTGCACACAAATGGAAACAAGTGGAAAGAATTCAAAAGCACTTCATTATCAACAATCTCAAAACCAAGACTACAGTGCCCTATGGGGTCTTATTGGGTGAGGCTAGCTCTTTTCCATTAGAAGTCATTGCATTGGTTTGATGTTAATTTATTTGAAGAAAATTCAAGATTTAAAAAAGCATTGATGGCCCAGGCTAGTCGCTAAAGAAAATCTTGACAGGAGAAAAGGCACATGGATGAAGCAAAATGACAAGTGGATGCAAAAATGTGATGTTAACCCATATTTGCTTGGTTAGTAATAAAGAAATAAAGAAATTCATTATGGAAAAATTTTGTGATATCATTTGGACAAGACACAAGGGCAAAAAAAATCTTACTCTATTAGAGAATTTAACCTCACTTATAGACATGATGAAAAGGCCTATATAAGAGAACCTATAAAATGGAGAGCAAAAACGCTTATAGCTCAACTTAAAACTAGCTCTCACTAGCTGAGGTGTGAAATCAATAGATGGCAGGTTCCAAAAGAAGAGTGGGTAGATAGAACATATTTATTCAATGATATGGGGGTGGTGGAGATAGAGCATCACTTTGTCACAGAGTGCCTAACATACAATGGCCTTAGATCTGGGTATGCAGAGATCTTAGAGAAAAGAAAATTGAACTACTTATTTGAGGAGAATTAGTTGAGTAGAACAACAACCTTGATTATCAAAATTCATCAATAGAGAGACGAGTTACTAAAATTTTATGGCTAGATTAAATTTTCCCCTATTTTGGGGGTGGGTGCTTGTGTGGGTTCCACAGGCTGCCTTGGCCTCATGGAAGTTATTAAAATTTGTGCTTTAATTTTTATTTTAGAACAAGGAGTACATTCTTGTTTGCACCAATTGGCTTTAAGTCATCACACTCAAACATGCATGAGATTATGATGTGGTTGATTCATGGATTTAGATATTTTCACTAAATTTGGTGTACCTCATAAAATCACTACAAATCAAGGACCATAGTTTACTTTGTAACTTTTTACTTCTCTAGGCAAGGAATGTGAAATTCACCATCAAAAGTCAACTCCCTACCATCCCCCAATCCAATGAACAAGTTGAGGTCACTAATAGATAATTTGAGAACATTCTTACCAAGAGCATTTCCTACATAAGTGTGACTGGGCTATATGACTTAATGAATCCATGTGGCGTATTGCACCATGTTGAAAAAAACTACTAGTCTAGCCCCCTATGAGCTTGTTTATAGTAATAAAGTGGTTCTCCATATCGAGTTTGAGGTCAAGACTCTATGAACTTCATTACAACTTGGTTTGAGTCTCTTTGATGCTCAAAAGGAGTGTATTTTGCATCTTCCTTCTCTTGATGAACTTCATCAAGATGCAATCTTCCACACAAAGATCATCTAGAATTAGCAAGCTTTGTGGCATGATAACCACATTTGCCAACACTTTTTTCATCTTGGGGATTGGGTACTCCTTTATGACTCCCATTCTAGGATTTCAAGGGAAAGTTTCATACGAGATGGTTGGACCCTCGAAAATTTGAGCATGTTTATGACAATGGTGTTGTTTGAATATACATTATGGACTCAGAATACCACAAACTCCTTGTTAATGGTCACCTCCTGAAGTAGTACTGGAAACCTTACTTTAAGGAAGCCTTTATTCTTGATGTGGCTAAGGAACTCACCATGGTTCCCTTTGGCCTTCTTTGAGATTGATTACTACAAAAAAAAATTAAAATGTAATAAAAAGATCCAGCAATGAAAACCAGTTCTCTACTATTGTTGGCCAACTAATAGCTAAAAGTTGGTTTTCTAATGACATATAGTTTCAATAATTCTTTGCTATGAAAACTAGGTTATTAATGTATTTAGAAAACATCTAGTTGAAAATCAAGGTTTCAAAAACCTTGTTTTGTTATCAAAAATTCTAAAAAGAAAATTGCCTTGATTCCTTTTCATAGAAGGCTCCTTTTCTTCTTGTCACCTCTTCATGTTCTTGTTCTCCCACTCTACCTTCTGCATGGAAGTCTATTTCTCCTTTTGATGGTTGTTTTATTGATTATGGGCCCCATCTCATTATTTCCATCTTCTTCTTGTATGGTTTGGTCAAAGACTACTCAATCATCTTATGTGCATCCTCCACTTGGACCCTATGGTGTGGGCTCTCTCCCACGTTAACTCCTTTCACATATTTTTTCTTGGTGTTCTAACTGCTATGGTGGATTTTGTTGATGTCCTTCCTTATTGCTCTATCATGTTTCCAAGGTTCATCTTTTGCTTCACCATATACAAGACCCTTTAATAATTACTTAAGCATTGTTTTTATTTTTTTATTGACTAATTGGAAATCCATGATGTATCACTATTTAGTTGGGGGTTTTTTCATGATTAATTAAATTACTATGTTTTAAAATTTACCCTCATTTACCATGTACCACTACTCACTATTAAAAGTTATTTTGTATGTAAATTGGTTTTGTGTTTGCCGCATTCTGTTGACATGGAAGGTGATCATAAGAATCATGATCCTCAATGGATGGACAAATTAATTGCATGTAAGTAAGCTTATAAAATATTCAAGCAAGCCAAATGGACAACCTACCTCAAAAATTTGTGTGGGTTTGAAGACTGTATTATTGTCAATTTTGCCAGAGGGTTTCAAAAGAATAAGGTGCAAAAAAGAGGGTTAGAATTTCCTATGATTGTATAGACAATAACACATGTAATAGGGTTTCCATAAACTAGAGGTTCTTTCTTTCTCATTGGAAATCAACATAGTACATATCTCAAAGTTCATAGGACAATTATTTTACAAAGAGGTGAAATGGTTGTGATTGTTGAAGGGCAATGCATAACTCATAAGTTGCTCCCTCCACCTTTGGACAAGGTAGCTAATTTTATTATCTAGTATTTCACCTATGCAGAACAATACCTATGTCTATGCCCAACATTTATGTTTGTTATTGCATGTTCGCAACCATGTCTTAGCTAATGTACCTTATTATCTACACAAATACTTTTGAAAAAGAGAAATATTTCCCTCTAGAAGAGGAGGATAAATTTTCCTAGAGAGGAGGATGTCCCATTCGAAAAAGAAATACACCTCTCTGCTAAAGAAATAACTGAAACCCACCATATGAACCTTCCTCATCCTTTCAGAAGAAAAGACCTACAAACCTCCTATCCCTACACTAGCCAAAAACCCAAAAAATACTCAACAAATAACAAAGATAAACATTGTCTAAAATAAAATCTCCAAATCAATGCCAATGAGAGCCAAACGGTCTAACAAGTTGTGTTATGCTAGTCAACTCATTGTAAAATATATTGGTACAAGGAAAACCAAGAACATACTTTCTTACAATGAAATCAACAATTTAGTGTCAAGGAGAGTTGAGTGGTCAAAGGTTACTCAACTCATTTTGAATAAATTCTTGGAAAATGATAACCAAACAAATAATACTATTCATAAGGAAATCCTACAATATTTGAACAAGGATAACCAAATAAAGCATGTTGTTTGTAAGAATACCTTGCAACATCCAAATAAGGATAACTAAACAAAGTAAATTTTTCATAAGCAAATACTTCAATGAGGAGGTTGTATAAATGTTTCACTCTTTAAGAGATCAATATAAAAAACTAGGACTATGGTACTAGGAATTACCAAAAGTCGTGTAGCACTTTATTTTTGACATCTTCAAGAACAAATAAAGTGGTTGTAAAAATGTTACCATGAAGTAAAAATCCTTAAACCAACAATGAACATGAAATCCAAGCCAAAAAGATCATAGCTCTTTTGAGGCAAGGAATAGATAGTTGTAGAAAGATATCTTGAAACAAGTGTAAAGGGGCTGTCCTGAGAGAATATAATTGATAAAGATAAAATAATGAACTAAAAGAGGGGAAGGAGAACATGAATACACAGCTTTCCTATTTCTAGGTAAAGGGATTCTTGGTGAAGCATAAAATATTTTATTACCCAAGTGAGAGATCAATAATAACATAAACAAACTTACAAGAAAGGAAGATGTTGTGATCAAGAATGCAATACCTCCTAAACATAGGTAATCCTCATATAGAACAAAAAATTATATGAAAGAAATGACATCATGTTACAAAAGATATCATATTACAAAAGATACAAATCAACATAAAAAAAGTTGATCCTTAGGAAGGATATAAGATTGAATTACTATTATTGTTGCAACCCCTCCCCCCCACAAGTAGGGGCATGAGGATTGAAAAGGAAATTATGTTGCTTAGAAAATAAGTTTGTATATGAAATTGTACTACCATACATGTAGAGAACCCATGATAAAATCACATGGAGTGGAACACTATAGGTGAAGGGAGTTCTAAGGTTCTTCTTTGGGATTGAAGAAAGTATGATATATGTTGTAATATGAATAATAGATCTATCATGTAAGTCTTCGAAAAAAATATTTGAATTATATATATATATATATATAGAAAGAGAATCAAAATAACTATGATGAAGAATACAATGTACATAGTTATTATCTGATTTAGGATTTTTAGAAAAGTGGAAAAAGGTATTTTGATATCTTTTTTACATTTAAGTTTCCAAAATTTTCTTTTGTTAATGTCAAATGATCTTCCAGGGGTTTGGGGTTTATTTCTTGTGATAAAAAAATTAGTAAGGAAGGTGGAGGATACATTTTATTTGTTTTGACTTGGTCTTGATGATATGATAAAGAAGGAGAAATACATGTATTTAGTATTTCTTTTGCTTTTTACTTTGGGTAAGAAATGAGGGATCATATTTTCTTGAGGAAGCTTGTAAATAATTTATTCTTGACTTGTTAATCCTAAGAATTATTTGTTAAATTGTAAGGGAGGAGTATCTATAAAGATCATTTCTCCATCTATCTTTCCAATTCCTTGTCCACTCTAACCTTTCTTAGAAATTGTGTTATAATCAACTTCATAATATATGTTTAATTTTCAAGGTGAAGGGCTTTTAACATGTAACTTATTGAAACTTGTTGTGTAGGGATGTTTAGATGGATATATATATAATTCTATCATCATTCATATTCCTTGTGATATGGAAATAAGTAGGCTCATCAAAATATTAATGTTTTCTCTATTATGTTTGTCAGAGTAATAAGATATTGCCTTATTAATTAAATCATTTTGATTTAATTATTAAGTCACATATTATCTATAGTTTACTTAAGCTAAACTTCAGGCATATAATAATTAATTATTTTATTAATTATTATCATGCAACCTAGGTTTTACCTATTAGGGTTTTGATCTTCTTTTATAAGGATTGATCTCTTTGTAATTTATTCATTCACTTTTGATAATAGCACTCTCTTTTTTCTCACCAAGAATGTCTCATCTTTGGACCTGGGAATTCCAGCCTTCATATCTTTTTTCTTCTCTCTTATGTGAAGGTGTTTGCATGCAGGTGATTCTTGGGAGTTGTGGGGATGGTCTTACATCAACTTCAACAATGTTAAGATGTAGATTACAAACATCATCTCCTCTCAAAATATGTTCATGAATAAGATAAGTTTTTGGAGAATAAGGTAGATTTGGAATAATAAATGTACTATGAATATGATGAAGAAACATCTAATAAAGTTGATTATCCTAAGAAGAAGGTAGAGGGAATAGATAGAAGTTTAGATACCAAAATTAGTAAAAGCACTAGAGGAAAAGATTACAAAGAATACTAAGTGAAATGGAAGATTAAACAAGTTGAAAATAGTTCTTATTTCTCAAGCTGAGTTGGATCTTTATGATACATCTTACAACATCAGGGCCTCTTGGTGTAGACATTATTGTTTATTTACCCCATGTGTATGATGTGAGAGATTCTTAAGTTCTTTAGCAATCTTACATCACCAAAAATATTTTTTTTTATTTGTTCATGTCTTTTGTTCATGAAATGACCCTTGATGTTTGAACGTTTTCTTTCCACACAGTAAAATTCTCAAAATGAACCTATCATGGATCCTTGTCCTATGTTCACAGAACTTAATTTGATCATATGTGGGAGTTTTATTTTCTCTTTTCTCATTGCATGTTCTTTCCTAGTAGCTTGAGTAACATGTAGGTGTAGCTTTGACAAGGTTATCTGTGATATCAAGGCTTTATGTGGCCTTTGTAATCTCTTCTTGCATCCTATGTGGACCTATCTTTGTCCCCATGGATATTGTTTTGTTTAAGTATAAGGTTGCTAATTTATCCTTTGGGGCAAGACCTATATTTTGTAATAAATTGTCCGACAAGTCAACTTGTGGTCTTGTTGACTATATAATTTTAGATCTAGGATTAGAATAGAATGATGAAAATAGGTATAAGGAATATAATAGGGTTTTGGCTTTGTAAGCCTAAGATTCTAAGCTTGGCCATTGTAACTTACATGCATATGGTTGTAGCCAAGTAGGCATTATGCATGGCATGTTGAAAGAAAATTGTCTCATCATATCTACATTGGTTTCTATATAACTTCTTGTGGTTTCTCCAATATTGTTGGCTTTTGTGTGTAAGACTATGGAGGTTAGCTTGGAGTGTCTCTTTGAACACTCCTAGCCTTGAATTAGGGGGCATTAGAGTGAACATTTCTTTCTTCACAATGTTTGGGATCATGGAGAACCTTGTTGTGGATTCGTTGTAGGGTGATAGACTAAGTTTATGACCTATAACTTATTGAATGTTACGATTCATGTACGAACTATTGTCAAAATGGCTCAAGGTAGAGGAAATGCAGATAATGCTATTATGGACATGTTGAGACAGATTGGAACTAGACTTGAAATTTTTGAAATAACCTAGATAAGAGGAGTATATATTGATGATGTAAATGATGAGGAAGAAGCAATTGTACCTAATCATGAACCTAAGGTAGAACATGGTGAATAAAGATTCTTGAAAGCCTTAACTAGAGTGAATTATATACCTTCTTTTGAACTTTATTGTTAAAGTGGAAACCTTGATACTAATGCTTTGTTGTATTGGATCTCTAAGATGGAAAATTTCTTTGATTATGAAAGTATTCTTGAGGATAGAAAGGTGAAGATAGCAGCTACTAAGTTGAGAGGTCATGCTTCTCTTTGGTGGGAATACTTGTAGACAGATAGAAAAATAAGAAGAAAGGAAAAGGTCAATACTTGAGTAAAGATGGTTGGTAAGTTGGAAAAGAAATTCCTTCCTAGTGATTATCAAGTTAAATTTTTAAGAGAAATGCAAAATTTGAGATAGAATGATACGACTGTGAAATATTATACCAAGGAATCTATAAGTTGGACATTATAATTAGAAATGTTGATGATGAGGTTGAAAAAGTTTCTAGGTATTTGAATGGTTTGAGAAATTATATTAAAGATGATATCATTTTTGTAAAGATGGAAAGTGTGGAAGAAGCATATTATATGCCTTGATAGCTAAAGAAATACTGACAAAGAAACATAACCATAGATAGAGAGAAAGAGATGGAAGATTTCAAAGGAGTAGAGGTAGATCTTATGGAGAAAGTAGAAAATCTAACAATACACATCGTGACAAAGGTAAATTAGAATGGATAGAGGATAATGTTAACAAAGGAAGAGGTAACTATAGAGGTAATTCTTAAGCTAGCCCTAGGAATAACATAATTGGTAAAAGAGAAGATATATCTTGGTTTAAGGGAAAAAAATTTAACGTGGAGAAGAAGGACATAGATCCTTTGAATGCACCTTTTTTTGGAAAGAATACAAGAATTAGTAGCAGAAATGATTTGATTTAAGAGTAACCTATCAATCCTCTTAATGAACCTGAGAATGGAGAGAAGCTGATGATGAGAAGAACCTTGTGGAATGAGAAATTGGATGGTGAAACCATTTTTAGGAAAATTCTTTTTAAAACTAGATGTAAGATTAAAGGAAAATGTTGCAAAGTGATCATTAATGGTGGTAGTTCTAATAATTTGACACTTGAGGAGTTGGTATATAAGTTGGAATTGCAATGACTAAAACACTCTAACCCTTATCACATTTCATGCATCAAAGATGAAAATAAATTACTAGTAGGTGAATAATTCCTTATGAAATTCAAGATTAAGAACTACTTTGATGATTTTTTGTGGGATATTATGCCTATGGATTATTGTCATATTCTTTTAGGAAGACCTTGGTAGTATGATAAACAAGCTTTTCATTATGGTAGATCTAATCAGTATAGTATTTGGGCTAATGGAAATAAAAAAGTATTGTTGCCTTTGATTAAGAAACTTGAAGAGAATAATTTTACTACAGTTAGAGTTTGCTTGGTTGAAGGAAGTCAATTTGTTAAGGAAATGAAGAAACAAAATGTTTTATTTTCTTTGATCCCTAAGAAGATTGAGAAAAAAGATGAACTTGAACATGCACCTAAGGTTAGATATTTATTGACAAAATTTTAAGATATTATTTTTGATAATGTACGTGTTGGTTTACCTTCTATGAGAAGTACTAGTCATTGTATGGATTTGATACCTAGAGCTAGTTTTCCATATAAGGCACCACATAGACTAACACCTACAGTAAATGAAGAATTAAATATACATGTGAAAGAATTTCTTGAGAAAGGTTTGATCAAAGAAAGTTTGAGTCCTTGTGCAATACCTTTGTATATTGGCACCTAAGAAAAATGGATAATGTGCATTGATTCTAAAGTTATAAATAGAATAACAGTTATGTACATATTTCCCTTGCCTTGGATGGATGACATAATGGATCATTCAAGTGGAGAAAAATTAATTTGAAAATATTGATTTGAAGAATGGATATCATCATATTAGAATCAGAGGTAGAGATGAATAAAAGACTTCTTCTAAGACTAATAAAGGTTCGTATGAGTTGTTGGTTATGCTTTTTGGTTTGATTAATGCACCGAGTACTTTTATGAGATTAATGAATGAGTTTTTGAAGAAATTATTGGGTTTGTTTGTGATTGTATATCATGATGATTTACTAATATATAAGACTAAATGCATGTCATAAAAGTGTTACAAAGGTTGAAAGAGAAAAAGTTGTTGATAAACTTTAAAGAAATATTATTTTATGAAGAAGAAGATTGTATACCTTAGCTTTGTTATATCTTTTGATGGTTTGAAGATGGTACCTAAGAAAGTAAAATCTATTCTTGAGTGGCCTATACCTAGGAGTGCTAGAGAAGTTAGATCACTTCATGGGTTGGAAAATTTCTATAGGATGTTTATCAAAAAAATTAGTTCAGTTTTTAATTCTATGACATAAACTATGAGAGGAGATAAAAATGAATTTATATAGACATGTGGATCACAAAAAAGCTTTGAAACATTGAAGGAAAAGCTAGCAAAATTGCATGTGCTTGCTTTGTCTAATTTTGCTAAAGTTTTTCAAGTTGAATATGATACTAGTGAAAGTGCAATTGGAGATTTTTTGATTCAACGAAGTGTTAGCCCATCTTTGAGTCACGTTGTTTCAAAGTATTTTTGGAACAAATTTTGAGTTTCATTGGTCTTGTTTTCATCATTTAAGGTGGGAAGAGTTAGGATGAAACCCTAGTTATGATTATAATGTTTTATAACCGTTCTTTGTGTTCTAATCCTTTAATTAGGGTATTTTATTTGTAGCATGATTTAACCCTTGTTATTTCTTTGGTCTTACCTTACCTGCGGTTACATCCTATTTGGTCTGTGTCTTAATTTTGTTTATTTAGCCCAAGAGAATAGTTGATTACTCAAATTTTTGAGTCATCCCAGATTAATGGATCTCAATGTGTCACTATTACAAGATGTGGTTCCTTTATTTTTTGCAAAAAATGAGTTTCTAACACCTATCTAGTGGGACCAAAGAAATACAACAACCCTCATGACCAATCTTAGCCTTTAGATACTATAAAGATCAATGCTTGTTGCTTTATCATTGCTAAAAATTGTGCATGTTTTAACAATTGTGACATAGTGATATGTTGGCATGTGGACATGCTGGACCCATAAAAGACTCTCAGAATGTCTCATCATCATAGGATAGGTGTCACACCATGATTAGTTCACAACTTAGGCCAAGCATTTTTCTGGTGACTTCAAGATGAAGATCCACGGATGTCGTGTTCTTGCCATTGAAAAGTACCCAGACTTTAAACAATGAAAAGATGCTTGAAGTTGGTGTGTGTTCTTATGGGTCCCAAAATGATGCTAAAATATACAAAATCTCTAGTCATTGATCAAAAATAAGATCAATGATTGTCATAATGTCATGATTTTAAGCTGCATGATGTTTAAACAAAATGATAAAATAACTATATGACATATGTCCAGTGGGACCACCTAAGTATGTAATATTAATCTATAACATCATTTGTCAAATGCAAGCCAAATCTATGGTGGTTGTTAACTCACTAAAGGAAAGTGAAAGGTATTTAACAAAAGCGAGGAAGTGACATCTTGACACATGGATATGAGAGGACCAAATGGCTCGCAAGTGTTGAAAGGGAATGGTGTCATCATGAAGCACATCCTAATTTGTTCTCTATTCACCTCATGCACTATTAACATGTTACTCCCAACTGTCAGATTGAAAGGTGATCGACGAACACTACTTTGTCACTATGAAGAGATGTTCAAGTTTTAAGGCATGCAACAAAGTAAGGAATCACCATGTGTCCTTGTGGGCCAGCATTATGATATACCAATAGGAAAAAATCTTGACCATCCTATATTCAACAAATCAAAAAATGTCATATGATTGCAAAGGAGGCATGAAGGGTGATTAACCAAAGCAAGAAAGCGATAAATTGACATATGTACTTAGTCGGCCCACTTTGTAAAGAAATACTAAAAGGGTCACAGTTATTCTTGATCATCTGATGAATAAGTATTTAGCGGTTGTTGTTATTTCACTAATTCAAGATGTGAAATTTTTAATGAAGGTAACAAAGTGAGGAATTTCCATGTGTCCCACTAGATGAAAAGATGACTCAATATCAGTTTTGAATCTCAACCATTAGATTTCTTTCAGAACAACAACCAATTTTCAAACTCTATTATGTTGCATGTGCAATTTGAACGTTGAAGACATTAATGGTGAACTAAGACACCTCTCATGTGAATGGATTAACCATAAAGTGTGTTGTTTATTCCTCTTTTGGCATTACGCACCACAAAGAAAACAAAGTTTGAATTTTTGAGCATTCAGATTACAATTGGTTGTGACCAAGGTGTTTTTTGTTGTGATCAAAACTATGCAAGGAGCGTCAGGAGGTATCTAAATATTTTTGTAGAAGAAGTTATGACAACCATTTTAAATTATTAGAAATGCCTCCTTGAAGGGAGTTTTCAAAAAACATTTAGTATCAACATAGAAATGTCCACAATGATTTCTTGGAGGAATTGCCTACTTGAACAAATGAAATGGCTAAGGGAAAGGAGTTAGATCCAAAAGACCCTAGGTTTAATATTGATGAAGGTTTATATGATAGAGGCAATTGGTTGAGGAATGCTAAGACATCTATTTTTGGGTTGGAATTATTCAAGAGATGGTTTTCACAGAGGAATAATGATACACCACTCAACAATGTCTAGGAATTTGATGTTGGGGAAGTTAGTTGTGCTAGGCATTTTCATGGATATTGACCTATTAGTCATAATAGCCATGAGATATCACCCAATATTATGGATGGTGAAGAACCACTCTAGAGATCATTTTTTCAAGGTCACAGAAAAGAGATCAGAGAATCTTTTATGTTGAACCCCAACATCACTCTACATGAGAATATTGACTTTGATGGTTTGCAGACTAACTATGATACACAAAGGGTATATGTATGAGAAGGGTCACTACAAGAGAATTTTGTTAAAGTAGGGGATCTAACATTGGTAATGCCCTTTATCCCCAAGCCCCTTTTGAAGAAACATTTCAACCCTAGGGCATAGGGTTTATATATTTCCCTCTATAAAAAATTTGGCATGGATGAACAAGAACATGTCCCAACACCCCTAGTCTTCGTAATGGCACAAATATTGCAATATGGGATGAGCTCCATATTTGATTTTGCTTCCCATTTAGCCGAGAGATACAAAATGGTTTGATTTCCATTAGCAAGGGTAAAGTAAAGAAGCTCTTTAGCTGGTACTCTTTCCTCATGTGCATGTGTTTGTTCAAAGGTGTTTATGTCTTTGGAAAAGACATTAAATTGGAATGAGAGAGAGAGATGGAAAGAAGCTACCAGACCAATTATGGAGTTTGGATATGACTTGGAAATTTACTGATGCCAATTTTATTCAGTTTGACCAATATTTTGCATCTAAGATAATGATGTTATTAGTCCAAGATAACCATGGAATACCTAAGCCTTTGTTGGAGCTGATCAGAACTAAAGATCATGCTAAAGATTTTAAGGTCAGTCAAAATTGGGGAGATATCATCCCATATTCTGTCTCTACTATCTTCAGAGTGTAAGGATTCCAAGGGAAGCCTCATGTCCTTCCCTACCAAGTACCTTTAAAGGTAGGACTTGCTAAATTTTTGTGGCAAATTGGAGGACTTGAAGAAAGAAAATTGGTGGGAAGATCCAAAGGGACAAAATTTATGAATTTCATAGTCGCCCACTATTTTGTGATAACCAAGGGAGGATGAAGACACTTGGGTAAGTTCTTAGATACGTATCAGATGACCCAATCTCATCCTATGTTTATTGACCCAAATTGATTTTATGAAATGTATAAGGAAAGAACTAAAGGTAAAACTTGTAATCACTTGTTCTACTTACCTAAGGATATGGTTGGACACTCAATTTGTTTCACACTCTAAACCTTTCTATCCAAGTGATTCCATGATTTTGGAATGCTTGGATGTTGGCTTAGATCTCCCTATCCATGGAGTTTAAGAGAGTATGATTAGAATATGAAGTCTCTTAGCTGAAACTTAGAGATACTCTTCTTGCTAGTAAAACATGCAATGGGAGGTTCCAAAGATGAGGTGGAAGAATGAAAATGCCCACAAGGTGTTCCTAAATGATGAAATGCAAATGTGAAATAAGCTAAGATGAAATGCAAAGTGTGTCTATGTTAGACAAGATGAGAGTGTTACAAGATCCAAGATAATTGCTAAGTGATTTAAGCTATTGCAAATAAACTAAACTAACATGCAACATGATTCTAATATAGGATGATATGGATGAGAGAATGAGATGAGAATTAGAAGTTCTCCACAAAGCTTCTTCAAAGATTTGAACATGAAACCTGTAGCATAACGATACTCAAGAGTGTGGATGCTTTGATAAGGGGAGAGCTCTTTCTTTTAAATTCGTACATATGGTAGAAATCAAGGTCAACATGATGGAAGATCAAGGGTGGAGCTTGAAAACTAGAGTGATCCATGTGCACACACAAGTCAACCAATAAAATAGAAGTTGACTTCCCATATAAGACAAAAGTCACAAAGCCTTTTCTTTTAATTTGTAAAATAGAAAAAGGACTTTATGTGTGCACTTTAAGTGGTTAGAAGAAAGGGGACTTTATTTATTTAAAAGTGGACATGTTCTTTTAATCAAATAATGGACTTAGGATAGCATAGTCAAACTATAGGTTATAATCAAATTAATTGATTTTAGTAATTCAGTCTAGGCAAATGATGAATTAATTTAACCAAAATGCTAAGAAGGGGGCTAATTGTATGGGTGACCACTTTTTAGTGATTACATTTTCCCCTCTTTGACTAATGTGTGATCGATATGGGAACACATTATATCAAAGAAACAGAAACCAAGTAGGCAGCAATAGATAGAGATATCCAACTCTAAAGAACAAGATGCAGAAAGAGATAGCAAATCCTGAATGTACAACTTGATAGAAATAGTTTTGAACACTAGGAAAGAGATGATATCAAAATTCAAGAAGAATACTAACACTTAACAAAGACGATAGATCGAGAGAAAAAGAAAAGATCAAACATATGCTCTTGAGAAATAGATAGTTGTAGCAAGCGATGATAGAGTATTTATGGCCCCTCGGGTTCGAAAAAAATGATAAGGGGATGTAGAAATGAGCTAGTATGAGTAAATCAAGATATAGTAGAGTCCATGATGATAGATAAATGATTAGAAGCAAAGAGTGACCATAAGGAAATGATAGAATGCCCCAATTTGACTAGATTTGACCATGAAGGATAAAGCATGAAAATTAGGTCAAATCAAGTAGAAAGGTGATTTTAGACATAAAAATGTGAATAGAAGAAGATATGAAGTGTAGAAATGATAAAGACATGAAGAAATGAAGATGCTCGAGTGATGATTTGAAGATTAGACCTCAAGAGGTCAACTAATTGCATAGAAGAAGGTAGAATTTTAAAATGTGATTTTGACTATCAAGATGAACTCAAATTTCAATTTTGATCTGAAAAATGAATCCAAGACATTGAAATTATGTAAGAGGTCAAAATGTCATATAGATGTGATGATAGGATAGCAAAGAGATGAAGCCAAAGATCAAGAAGATGAAAAGACATGATAGAGAAAGAAGTGAAGAAGATATGAAAGCAATTAGCCAACATCTCTGAAAAAGATGAAGAGAGAGCTCTCGCCATATGCAAAAATGCAAGACTAAGCTTTAAAAATGAACATAAAATGCAAACTAATATGCAAAGTGGTTTACCAACAAGAAACGCATAACATTTAGACTATAATTTCATCATTGAGAATTTATTAGGGACATCATGAGATCATACAATCATCATGTTACGATTAATCTCAGACACAAATAAGAGTTACATGAAAATATAACCAATATTAGAAAATAATAGATCACATAGAAGAGAGCACAAGACACCAAGACTTAATGTGGTTCACCTAATCCTTGGGCTACGTCCACCAACAACAAGTCCAATATTATTATTATCCAGTGATTACAGCCTGATTACAATCTATAACCTCTTACAGCTTAGTACTGCTGCAAAAACCAATTTTCACATCATGCATTATGAAAATCCCTAACCCTAAGCACTTTTATACAAGCTTTTTGTCACTTACAAAATAAGGGCTAAAATAATACAAAAATAATAGCTGACACCTTTTACAATATTAGGTCATTTTTGGCTTACGCTACCCCTTGACTCTATCTTAGGGGCGCTATCCCCAAACCCTTATAGAAATAATATGGGGAGAAAACTATGCTAAATAAACCTAAGTCTGTTAGGCTCCACATCACAACATAAACCTGAGTCTGATTAGGATATGAATATCATCGATATCAAATAGGAATGTGGGAATCCAATATACACACATCAAAGAAATGTAAGTCAAGATGGCTACGTGATTAGATTCCGTAGGTTTGATATAGCAAGATTACGCTTGTATCAAGGCATAAGCACCAAGATAACCCCTTGAGTGTGATCTTGAATAAATAGTCAAGGATGATACATTTGTAAGTCAAAGTGTCAAATATGATAAGCATGAATTCTTTTAAACACTATAGATGAAAAAAGTATACCCACAAGCATAAATCAAGAAAACATGCCCTGTGCCCCTAGTCTTCTGGTCCATGACATCCTTGAAAGACTATTAATAAGGGAACACATAGCAAAGAAATCATCATAGACAACACACAAAGTAGACAAAAACTTCACCATAGCTCAATTGTTTCAAATGTTTACGTGTGTATGTGTGTAAGTCACTTGGCCACTTCTTCAAAACTTGATTCTAATAGTGAGAAATATTGTGAGGCATCTAAGATTGTAGGTAAACTATTTGAAAAGTGTTGATAAACACTTGATGTCAAGTTGGGGGGTAGTGTTGAGAAAAATTATTTTGTGAGTTGTCAAAGAAACCCTAATGCATAAGGACACCTCAATAGGCTAAGTAGTTGTGCCCCTAAGACAAGGACAAGAAACAATCCCAAGCTAGCAAATGTCTTTCAAAGTGGATGATTGAGACTAATAGACATAGGTGCAAGGGTCTCAATTAGCACCGTTTTCCAAGTTTTCACCACTTGATAGATTTTTTTCAAGATTTTTTTCATTTTTTTTGTATTTTTGTATTTTTTATTTTTTTTTGTGATACATCAAAGTGCCTATTGCTAGGTTTTCACTAAGATGATCATTTTTAGGACATTTTCTAATTTTTAGGATTTTTTTAGGATCAATAAATATGTACAAGATAGTTGAGTTGCAAGCCTCTAAGCATAGAACTTCTTCAAATGTAGGACATTGATAGCCTTTGCAAGTTCTTCCCCTTTGGGAGTAGACAGTTGATAAGAACCAGACCCAAATACTAATGTGATGATGTACAATCCTAACCAATTAGGTTCAAACTTTCGTTTCTTCTCTCTATGTTGTTGATTTTTTGGATTATCTCTAAGCACAAGTTCAACTACCTCAAACTCATGAGGATGAACTTTCTTGTTATATTGAGTAGACATGCACTTATGATAAGCCCTCATGTGATCAAAAGTAGCCTTGTGACACTCATCAAGAATCTCTAGTTCCTATACTCACATAGCTCTATGGTCTTCATCAATTATCAACCCATGTAAGGAGACTTGCAATGAGGGGATCTCAACTTCTAATGGGAGGACAACCTCAAAGCCATAGACTAAAGAAAAAGGTGTAGCTCTTGTAGGAGTATGGATGGTAGTTCTATAGGCCTAAAGTGTAAGATTTATTTGTAAGTGCATGTCCTTCCCAGACTTGTGAACCATTTGGTGTAAGATTTTAAGCAATGTTTTGTTGGAGGCATCTGCTTGATCATTCCCATGAGGGTAGTAGATAGAGGACCAATGTTGTTTGATTCTAAATTTCTTGGATAGTTGTTTAAGGTCCTTGTTCTTGAATTGTCCTTCATTATTAGTAACAATGGAGGAAGGAATGCCATAATGACAAATGATGTGGTTCAGTATAAACAAGGAAACATGTTTGCTTGTAGTAGTACATAGTGGCACAACTTTAACCCATTTGGTAAAATACTTGGTTGTTGTGATGATGAACTTGTGACCACTAGATGAACTTGGATGAATTTTTTCCTACCAATTCAAAGGCCCATTGTTGAAATGGCCAATATGTCACAAAGGGAATCAGCTCACATCCAAGAGCATGAATCAAATTTCCATGAAGTTGACATTTTGATAGGACTTAGCATAATGAACAACATCATCTTGCATGGTTGGCCAATAATAACCTACCCTAAGCAATTTTTGAGTAAGTGTAAGGCCATTAAAATGTGCCCCATAAATATCATCGTGGAATTTGGCTAGTACCTTTTTAGACTCTTCTATCTCTAAACACCTGAACAATGTTCCATCTAGACTCTTCCTACACAAGTCACCAGAGACCAAAGTGTAATCTGATTCAACATTGCAGAGGAGTTGGCATTTTTGGTTATGCATGAGGGTTTTAGGAATAACTTGATCACACATGTAAGAGAAGATAGCAACATAGTGGAAGGAATCATGACCTACAATAGTGCAGATCACCTAGTTGTCTGAGGAATCATAGGCAAGATGATGTAATTCTTCCACTAGGAACTCAACTCATGATTCATGTTCTTGTAATTGGAGGATAGATGTGAGAGTGGCCATAACATTAGGAGCCTTGTTTTTTGTTCTAGAAATTTTTTGGAATGTCACAGAAGTGAAATAGTTCCTTAGAACATCGATCAACTTCTTGTAAGGTATCAACTTGTCATCCTTTGTTTGATATTCATTGTTCACTTGATTTATAACAAGTTGGAAATCTCTACAGATGTGTAATTCAATGATTCTCCATTCAAGAACTATTTTGATCCCATTTGTTAATGCCTCATATTCTATAATGTTGTTTGTGTAAGGAAATAAGAGTTTGTAGGATTTGGGGATTGTATAACCATGAGGGGAAATAAACAAGACACCTACTCTAGCCCCATTCTATGTATAAGAATCGTCAAAGAACATCTTCCAAGTTCTCTTAGTGATGTACATAATTGAGGTGTCTAAAAACTCAATTTTTATGGATGTTGTATCCTCTAGTGGAAAATTGGCCAATTGGTCAGCTATGGTGTGCCCCTTGATGGCTTTATGTTCAACACACTAAATGTCAAATTCTAAAAGAATCATCATCCATTTAGCCTGATGACCAATAAGCATAGCTTTGCTCAACAAATGTTTCAGAGGATCAATTTTATTAATCAGGTGAACTGTATGTGCCAACATGTAATGTTTGAGTTTTTGGGAAGTAAAGACCAATGTAAGGTAGGCTTCCTCAATGTTGGTGTAGTTCATTTTGTAAGCCATGAAATGTTGACTAATGTAATGTATAGCACATTCTTTACTAGTCTCATCATCATTTTGTAAGCCATGAAAGTTTGACTAATGTAATGTATAGCACATTCTTTACCAGTCTCGTCACTTTGTGCTAATAATGTTCCTAGAGAAGAAGTTGTAGCTGAGATGTACAAAATCAAAGGCTTTCCCAGAATGGGTGGCATCAAAACTGGAGGTTTAGCTAAGTACCCTTTGATTTGGTCTAGACTTTGTTGACAATATTTTTTCCAAATATGAGTAGAGCCTTTATGCAAATTCTTGTTAAAAGATTGAGCTTTATTAGCCAACTAAGAAATGAATTTTCTAATGGATTGCAGACATTCTTGCTGACTTCTAAGTTGATTGATATTTCTTGGAGGGGACATTTCCATGATAGCTTGGACCTTTTTAGGATTGACCTCAATCCCTTTTTCTTATATAATGTAGCCTAGCAATTTTCTAGAAGTGACACCAAAGGCACACTTTTTTGGGTTTAGCCTAAGTTGAAATTGTTACATACAATCCAATATCAAACTAAGGTCTTCAAGATTTTTGTCTCCTTTTCTAGATTTAGCCAGTGTGTCATCAACGTAGTCTTCCATATTTTTATGCATCGTATCATGAAAGATGGTGGTTATTTCTCTTTGATAGATAGCACTAGCATTTTTTAGCCCAAAGGTCATGGCATTCCAGTAGAAGGTACCCTAGGCACATGTAAAAGTTGTGTTTTCTTGATCAGCTAGAGTAATCTTAATTTGGTTATTCCTAGAAAATCCATCCATGATGGAGTACATTTCATAACCCGCAATCATGCCCACTATCATGTCTTTGTTTGGTACTAGAAAGTCATTTTTGGGGCATGTTTTGTTTAGATCTCTAAAATTAGTACAAACTTGAATGGATTTATCATGTTTAAACACATTTACAATGTTGGAAATTGACTCTACATAATCAATAGCTCTAATAGAGTTTGCACTGAGGAGTTTTTCCAACTCTACTTTGACCAAGAGGGCTATATTGCTAATGCATCTTTCTCAATTTTTGTTATACAAGTTTTACAGCAAGAGAGAGATAAATGATGCATGATAAGACTTGTGTCAAGTCCTAGCATATTTGAGTATGTCCATGCAAAATTGATCTTCTTGTCTTGAAATAATTGGCAAAATTCTTCATTTCTTCAATTGATAGTGATTGAGCCACATGGATAATTTTACAATATTCCTCTATCCCCAAGTTGATAGGCTATGTAGGTTTGATGAGAATCAAAGATCTATCCTAAAAATAGCTTGGAAGACTACCAAGTACCTCATCCATAAGTGCCTCAAGGAGGTTTTCACCATTGGATACATCTTTTCTTTTACTTATTTTAGGTTCAAATACTGCCACAATGTGGTTTTTGTGACCGGTTGTTTTTCCTTTTAATTTTATGACTAGGGTACTTGATATCTAATTTTGTCATGTTAACCACAGGTTCAATGGTGGAAGTAGTGATGGGTTCAATGGCATTTAGGTAACAAGTAATCTTATAGTCATTTTGAAAAGATGGTATTTCAGGTCTTTGATTTTGAACTGATAAATCTATGAGATTAGGATGAATCAAGGAGAGTGATGTGGAAGCTTCAAGATTGTTAATATGAAAAGAGTCATCTCTGGTGAGATGTGAAGTCAAACCTATAGTGAACATTGCAAATGAATCCAGATCAGGAATAAACCTAGAGGGACCATTGTGATCCACTAGAGTAGTCTGTGAGTCAAACTTTTCTGACCCTATACTAAACTCTTCGAATACATTTGGTTGGGTTGCATAGGTCTAAATGACATCCATCCCTAGTTCACAAAATGTATCTAACAAGATTTCACATTCATACTTGTGATAGTCTATACTCTAGTCTCTAGAAATTAAGCAAGCAATGTTTTGTCTAATTTGTCCTCTATTTACATCTTCATGGTTGTATTCATCTTGTTCCTACTATCAAAAAGTAGAAGCTTCAACATTATTATTGGTAGTTAGTGTTTCTTGTCCCTAAAGGAGAGAAGTGAGAGGCATAAATTCCTCATCTTGCAAAGTGGCAGCAACAAAGGGAGGATCATCATCCTTTGAATCACTAGATATGGGTGCTCTTCTATTAAATGTTGGCATTTCATCTTCTAGCCCAAAACCTAGGCTAGTAGTATCTTGAGTGTCATTACCCCCTGTGACTTAAAGGTTCAACTAGAGCTTTTTGTTACTAGTTAAGGACCTGTGGCCCTGATAGCCCATGTTTGAGAGAAATTTATATCCTTTGCCATAGAATTTAGGAGAGATGGGAGTAGTGAATGTGACTTCCTCCTTATCTTCCTCTTCCTTATAGGTCCAATCTTTTATTGCTTGTTCTTTGTTGGCCACTTCTAGGGGAATTGGGGATTGTACAAAGGTGCCAAAAAGATTCATTGCAAAAGTGGAAGGCTTCTTTTTGGTAGAAGTTTTCCCATAAGACTAAGGGGAAATAGGTAAAGCAGCAATAGAGTCTAGAGTGTATTCTCTCATGTCGAGGCTCGTCATTTTCAATTTCTATTTACACTGTATAAAGGATGGTGTTAGCTCATGAGAAGAGAGATTATGTGGAACTAGTATTTTTGCAGCAAATAATGTATTGATAGACATTGAGTTGTCACTAAGGACAACTATCTCAATATCATTGAAAGGGAACTTGATGCACTAATGGTACATAGAAGGTACTGCTTACATGTCATGAATCTATGGTTATCACAAGAACAAATTGTATGCAAGTGGTAAGTCTACGACTTGGAAAACAACATCCTTCTAAACTAGACCAACTCTTATTGGAAGCACACTTAGACCTTTGGAAGGTCTTTCGACCTCATCATATGCTTTCATAGTGATCTTGCACCTAGGTTCAATGGAAAATTCAGACATGCCTAACTGTTGGATCACAATGAATGAAATGATGTTCAACCCTACACCATTGTCTATCAAGACTCAGTGAATGCGAATATGAAATATTTGGACTTTGACATGGAGAGCAAGGTTGTGGGGATAACTAAGAGCTCAATCATCTTCTTTAGAAAAGGTGAGGTAGTGAGGTGAAGAGATATGGTTCACCATAGCTTGGAATCATTTCGCGTTAATATCTGTGGGAACGTTGGCGGAATGTAAAGCTTTTTCAAGGTGTCCTTGTGAAAAGGGGAAAATTCTAACAAATCAAAGATGAAATTTGAGTTGAGGTATGTTGCAGATGGCTGACAAGGTCATAATTGGAGATTGTTGAGGTAGTTTCTTGTTTAGAAGATGAAGTGTTCTTAGGATCATGAGCAAGTTTTAGGAAAACTTTAGATTACCCCTAGTGACGGCGTTAAGCGGTTCACTCTATGAAGAGGAAGATTTGGCCACTTAGAGTACCACCTTAGGTCTAGCATCATTATGGTGTTGACAAACATTTCATGTTTTGAGGATAATTTTGGGTCTTATATCCTTAGCATCAAAATTGGGTTTGTTGTCATCATTAGAACTTGCCATGCATAGATACTCAATGGACTCAAGCATGCCTATAATGTTGTCTATGTTAGCATAGGCATAACTGATCTTAGCATAATGATTCTTCTTAAGAACCTTGGAAGTTTTACCTTTCTCATATTTAGTCAAGGGTTACTTGAAATCTTTATGGTCAGAGTTTTTAACAAGATCATCTATGAAACTTTACCGACCTCTATGAGATCTTTGATAACGTCTTTGAGTTTAAAATAGTGTTCAGTGTTATGACCTTTTCTTCTGTGATAATTGCAAAAATGATCCCCTTCCCACCAATCAAGCTTGATGGGTGGGTCATAGGGGCAGTAGTTATCTGGTAGTGTAACTAGCTTGTTTGCAATCAAGGTTTTTAAGACCACTTCATAAGTCTTAACCATTGGTGTATAAACACCTCATTTTTTAGTAGACATGGTGTTCTTATAATATATTTGTGGTTTCAAACCTTCTCATTGTTTTGTAGCATAGATGGAATTAAAATCTAGGTTCCTTGGTTTTAGGAGCATCCACTACTTTGTCATTAACAACATACGTGTTCTTGTTCCAAGGTTTGTTCTTGTCTTTGCCATTTCCAGTGTTATTTTTGTCATTGTTTACAACAATATCACCCTTTTTGATAACAATATCCTCAATTTAATATGCACTCTAAACCGTTGCATTTAAGTTTGTGAACAACTAATTTCTTAAGTCAGAGTATAACTCTTGTACAAGTTTGTTGACAAAGATGTCAATTTTCTCAGATTTAGGAACTTGTCGAGGGTACCTAGAGTATAGGGATCTCCATTTTTGAAGGTATGTTGCAAAAATTTCTCCATGTTTTTATTTAATTTGGCACAAGTCCACATAGTTTCAGGATGTTGAATGTTATAAGAGTATTGTTGGATAAAGCATTGTGCAAGCTCGTCAAATTTTTTGAGAGGTGAAGTTAATTTTGTGAACTACTCCATAGCTTTCCCTCTTAGACTTCTAGGAAACAAATGCATAAGGTAGGACTCTTTATGCATGAAATCCATGCTAATAGCATAGAAATTCCTCCCATGATCATGAGGGTCACCATTTCCATCATATTTGTCATACTTATGAGCCTCTATATCCTTAGGAAATGGAGGCATGTATAAACTCCTATCAAATGAAAGAGAAAGTATTGATTCAATAATGAAGTTTTAGGTGGCTCTTTGGAAGTTTGTAATTGTGCAAGTTGTTTCCTCAATTATTGCATAGGGCTCTCATTTTTTTATTATTCATTGCACATCAAAATCTTGGGGGAGTTTCCATCCTTTCATTGTCATATACTAGAAGTATTGGTCCCCATTTTTCTCTAACACTTTTAGCATCAATTTTTGAGCAAGCTCATCTTGTTGAAATCTTACATCTTCATTAGTGATCTCATCATCACTTTCGTGATGTGATTGTGATTTTCTGGGTGGTGATAGGCATACTTCTATGTTGACTCTAGGAGCCATTGGAGGTGTTTGATTTCCACTATTACCACCAATGGGAATGTGTTCAAAAAGATTGTGATAATAGTCTCTTCCAATTTCATCATTGTGTGTATGAAGGTTAGCTTCAACTTGTTGATATGCTCTTTCTCTAGCACATTTAGTTTCTATAAGTCTTTAATTTTTACATGGATGTTCTTTTAAGAAACATTTGATTTTGTCAGGATTCATGTTGGTCAAAGTGTTTTCACTGATGGGTGTGTCAATGGGTGTTCCAAATGGGTTCTCAAAACTATATAGAGGATTGTGTTGGATGTTGGTTGTCTATGTTTGACTAGAATTGGGGTCTTCCACACAAGGTTGTTTGTGAGGGAAACTAAGTGGAGTCTCTATGAAAAAAGGAAAGGGGAATGACTAACATTACCAACTTGGAACCTAGATGTGACAGGCATGTAAGGATGTATCTTTGCTTAATAGGATAGGCAATATTTTTTTAGAACCTAGGCAATAGTAGGACAACAAATTAAATTGTACGATAGAGTTTATAATACTAGTGCAACACTTTTCTCTTGGGCAACATTTTGAACAAGGTAGGAAGACACAATTTAGTATAGTAGGGTGATAGAACTTAAAATGGTAAGGTGGCACAATTTTTGAAAAAAATGTCACACAATATTTCTCCAAGGAGTGTGTGATAAAGTGTCAGTTTTGTGTAAAAAGGATAGGTTTGTGTTAGTGTAAAAAATTAATTATTATTAAACTTTACTTAAGTTTACTTAATTTAATGCATTATTTTATTATTTATTAGTTAGACACCTAGGAGTATGTGTACACATATCAGTTGTCTTGTTGACAACATAGGAGTTAGCAACTCTAATTTAGCAGATGGTGTCTACAACATAGGAGTTTACATAATCAACTGAGTTGTCATGTAGACAACATATTTGTTCACACTTTGATTAAGCACATGGTGTCTACAACATCTTTTTATCTGACACACCTATGTAAGTTTATCCTCTCATCATCACATTAACTTATGTGCTCACTGGAGGATAATCCACTCTTGGTGGACATGTGCTTAGTTGTGAGACTTATCACTTTGTTGACTCCTAGTCATTCTAGAGGCCTTTATATACAGGAGCTTCTAGTGTCTATGTACACATATGATATTCTTATTATTATTATTCTAATCATCCATTATTGGTCCATATTGTGCTAGTGTTTGAGCTTCTTGATATTGGTGTGATTTTGATTTAAGAAAAATTCTTATATGGTATCAGAGCTATACCAAATTCTTACATGGTATCAAAGTTGAGGGAACTTCTCTTCACATAGCCATTAGAGACCATTTTTGCTTCACCTCTCTGAGGATCTTGATTCAGATCTAAAGTATTTGCAGTTATTGAGAGTGTCTAGAGCCAAAGTAGACCTCACTATTGTGTCTGACGGATCGATTCAGTGAATTTTGACTATAAATTTGCCTACCCTAGGCCATAGTCAAATCTGAGGCAAAAAAAATTTGCAAACTATAACCCGAAGGCCTAATTTGTGAAATTGGTATGATCTCTTTAGATCTGTGCAATTAATTTTTTAGATCTGAATATTTTTGTATCTCTGCATTTTTGCTTTTCAGATTTGAATTTTATTTTTGAAATTATGGGAAAAAATGGCCTTTTAGGCCAATAGGAGAGATTTTTTGTAGGTAAGGATTGGAGCTTGCTAGTGGAAATTAGATGTTGGCATCATATTCAAAAGGTCATAAAACCCCCAAACTGACTTTTGTTTCACCAAAATCAGACATCTGAGATGAAATTTAGAGTCATTTGATTTTTGGAGGCACGACAAAGGAAATTGAAGAAAAATAATTATAGAGGTGACTTTCAAATAGTGATATCTCCCTCATACGGACTCCTTTTTTTGAGCATTTTTTTTCTGGGGGGCAGAATTTCATGATCTACACATTAGTGTCGAATGTTTTAGATCTTTGTTCCTAAATTCTTTTGCAAATCAAAAATCTTAATTTTTGCAACCTCAAAGGCTTAGTATGGTCTCATCTAGACACATTTATAGATTCTTTTTTTTTAAGTGTTTAGTTTTTTTTGTATTATCTAGATCAGCAATCATATTATAGGCTTGTGTGGATAGAAATATCATTTTCAAAAATAGGTCTTTTTTAAAATTGTATTGCTTTGATAAAATTTCAAAATTGTTGTATATCTGAGCTAAATTGCTTAGTACCAAATTTGAACTAGGTTGTAAACAACAAAATCAGAAGCCCACTTTTGTTCATTTTGACAAGTGGCCTATTGTAAATGCACTACATATAAAGTGTCAAAAACATCACTTTTGGGGGGGTTCTTTGATTGAGTGAAAAGGTGGAGTTTGTCTTGTGTTCTTGTGTCTCTCTTTCTCTCTTTTGCTCTCTTAATTTTTTGCATCATAGGTTCACCTGAAACTCCACTTTTAACTTCACACAATTATACTACATGGAAAGAAAATGTATAGAGTAGACTAATAGAAAAAGGTTTAAATATATATGTTGATGGTATAATTGTAAAACCCACTGATGTTGTTGCACTAGTTGATTGGCAAGTTAAAGACAACCAAGCTTTAGGAATTATTAGGAGTTGTTTTCATAAAGATCTCTTCTTCCACATTTTCAGCTTTAAGGATGCCAAGGGTGCTTGGAAAAAACTTGAAGGTTTGTATTGTAAGGTGGATGAGGAAAAGTGATTCCAAATTGAGGATGATCTATTCCTATTCAATCCTAAGAATTTTGACACAACTCAAGACTATGTCAACAAAGCCAATGAGTTGAGAGCACTACTTAGGATTGTGGTAATCCCATGAAGGATGATAGATTGATTTATCACATCTTGAAGAGGCTACATTCAGAGTATGCATCTTTCATTTCAAGTTACAACACTCACAAGTTGACCATGGGAAGTGCCTTCACTAAGCCTTCATTTGATGCATTTGCAAAAATGTTGATGTTGGAACAATCCGAGTTAATAGATATGGGAATTCTAAAGTCATCCAAGTCTACAACATTGCTGGCTAGTAATGAGAACCAATCAAATCAAGGTGAAAAAAATTTTGCCAACAGCAAGAAAAATCAGTGGAAGCCAAAATCACAATCAGGGATGCAATAATCTTCCTCCTCACAATAAGGCAATTCTTCTTCCAACAAGAAGGGAAACAAGAACAACAACAATAAACTATTTTGTGCATATTGCAAGAAACCAAATCATGATGAGCATCATTACAAGACTAATGGAATAGATGAGTTGGAAAACTTACTTAGGAAGAACAAAATCAATGTGCCAAATGCTTCCAAGGATTCAAATACATCCACTTCAATGGGAAAAGGGCAAGCACTTATGGCAAGTTCAAGTTTTTCAAAGGAATTGATTCTTGAGTCGGATGCCTCACATAATATGGGTTCTTCAAAAGGACACTTTTGTTCATTGAAGCAATCTAAGGTACCTCACATCTTTGTATGGAATGATACACAAGTGGAAGTTGAAGGGAAAGGACAAGTTCATATGGAAAATGGAGAATTCAAAAATGTTCTCTATGTTCCTAAGGTTAGCACTAATCTCCTTTCAATTTACCAAATCACTCACTATGGAGGTGGCAATAAAGTTGAGTTCCCTCTTGTTTCAATAATGGTGTGAAATCTTAAAGATGATTCATTGGTTGCAATGGGTAAAGTTAATCATGACACAAGGCTTTATTCTTTCTCCCACTTTGTGCCTAAGTCTCCTTTACATGCCTTGTTGACACATTCACAATCACAAAGTATATTATGGCATGAGCGGTATGGACATCTTGCCTTCCACTATCTTCATCAACTTAGCTCAAAAAATATGGTCAAAGGTCTACCTACAATCAACTTTTCTAAGGGTGAATGTTCAACTTGTTCAATGGATATGCATCTCAAAGAGAAGTTTGACAAAGGGAAATCTTGGAGAGCATCAGTTTTTCTTGAGTTAATTCACACGGTTCTAGTAGGCCCTTTTTTAGTGACATCAGTTAGCAAGGGTCACTATGTCCTCACTTTCATTGATGACTTTTCATGCTACACATGGGTCTACTTTCTTAATCACAAGAATGAAGTGTTTGATAATTTTCTAGCCTTCAAGAGTCATGTTGAGAAATAATGAAGTAAAGACATCAAGGTTCTTCTTATGGATAGTGAAAGCAGATATGTGAACTCAAGACTTAGAGACTTTTGTGAACTTGAGGGTATTGATCCTCAGAATCCTATAGCATTTAGTGCACAAAAGACAAATGTTGCAACATTGAGGATTAGAACTCTTAAGTCAATGGCCAGTTGCATGATTTAAGCTAAGTCTCTTGATCCATCACTTGAAGTCGAAGCTATAAGCAGTGCCAATCACATCCTTAATAGATCTATCAAAGCATGAGTTTCAACATTGGGAACTCTGGGCATAATGTGCGCCATCACTTGAGCAATTAGTAAACTTGGAACTTACTTAAACGAAAAATTTATATTGACATCAAACTTGAAACCAAATTGTTGAACAAAAAACTCTAAAATAATACAAATTCTGAACATGGAACTAGAAAACTTATAAAACTTTCTGGATTATTGCTTTATGTCAGTAAGTTACAAACTTATGTTTATGATGGACTCTTAGATGTCGTTGTGTTTGGGTGTTGTAGAAGAGATGACTTCTAGTTCTAGATCCATTACTAGGGGTCGTAGCTTAGGACTTGGTAGGAGTTGTGGGAGAGCTAGTCACCCTATCCCTTCCTTGGTCCATTTAGGGGACCCTATTCAGGAAGAGGTTAGAGGTGTTGATAGTGTTAAGCAACATGCTGACAGAAAGACCAGTTACTAGAGAATTGGTCAAGGAGATCCTAGCACACCTACCCTTGCAGGATAGGGCTCATCATACAGAGCATGGAGATAGAGATAGGTCCATGAGTCCTAGAGGGAGGAATGTAGAGAGCAGAAGGCATTCTAGCCAATCCATCTAGATGAAGGACCTACTACGCATCAAGGTCAAACCTTTCAATGGAGAAGGTACTAGATATGATGCTAAGAATTGGTTGATCGCACTAGATAGATTTTTTTCCATGCAAGATATGTCATCACCCACTTAGAGCACTTCGCAGTGGTTTGGTGGAATATGGAGGAGAAGAAACTTGGGATAAATATGCAAACTATCACATGGGAGTTGTTCCTCGAACACTTTCACAAGAGATTTCTATCAGAGTAGAGGCAGCAACAAAGGGCAGATGAGTTTCATGACTTGAGACAAGGTACAAAGACTATGGTGGAGTATGAGCATAAGTTCTTCGAGCTTATGTCTTATGTAGGAGTTAGTGATAGTTCACCATTGATGGTCCAACATTTCATTAGAGGACTCAATGCTAACATCATTGGGGGTGTTGAGGTTTTCCAACCTAAAACCCTTAAGGATGCAATATTGTGAGCTACTTTAGTTGAGATGAGTGTGACTTTAGGTCAAGGTGGCCTACCCGGTGTTTAGGCTAGCGGGTCACCTTAATCAGGAGCATCTAGGGATAACCAGTCTTAAGGAGCTACAAGTTCAAAAAATCATCCTAACTTCTCCAGGGGTAATCAAGAGAAGCTAGGAAGAAAGTTCTTCCATGGTAATAGTGGTGGTTCACAGTTAGGGAACTAGAAGCATAGTATGCGCAATAGGTTGGATCAAGTTCCTCAGGGTCACAGTCAGGATGCTAGTGTTGGTAGTTTTCATCAGTTGTGTGCACTTGGAGCTTAGGGAGACTTTAGTGGACATTGCTACTTTTGTTGACAATTTGGTCATAGAACGACCAATTTCCCTGAGCATGCACCTTAGTTTTGATTAAGAGGCCTACAAACTTTAAGATTACAGTGAGGAATGGTCCAAGAGGACCCACATATTGAGTTTTGAATTTTTTTTGAGTTCAATTCATGTCTCTTTGTAATGGGCTTCCAGGAGTAAGCCTAATTTTAGGGGGGGTGGATGTAATGCCCACCCGTAGTTTTCTTTTATGTTCTAATTGTCAAATTCTTTTAGGCCAATTTTATGCATTGATTAGTTTTAGAGATACTGGATTTACAATATTATGATATTATTTCATGTCTTGGATTGCAATATATCTATTATAATTGTTTAGTTGATTTCATTTCACATGATGTTAATGATGTCTTGATGATTCCTAGTTAGTAAATGTGGTTTCTTTTATAACAATGTTAACGTGATGTTTTTAATGATGACTATGTTTTTACTGATAGAGATACATTATTATACCTAAGCATTTGATGTTAGACTTGTGATTTTTATGATACTTACCCCATACTTACATGTGTATGGTGCGGGTGTTTATTTTATCTTTTTGTCTGATGTGTTTGATGTGGTTAAGGGAGGGAGTCGTAGTCACCTGCTAGTCGAGCTCTACATGATACACCACTCCCCGCAATTGCCTGTTTAGTTTAGATATATTTATATACATGTAAATGCTTGTCTTTTATGCAAGATGCAGGTACCGGGCATCGACTTCCCTGAATTGCCAGGATGAGCATGCCCAATTACAAATACTCAAATGATGAGAATGGGAAGATAATGATCAAGTCCAATCCCAGCCACAGCCTAAAATACTCGTCCTGCAAGGAGGACTCATAATAGACTATCTACCCTTTTTAAAACCTGTGAGTCTTTGTGCCTATGTTGTTTTATGAGTCTTTGATGAATTTTATATTAATTAAGTCTAATTAAAGGATTAAATTAATGATTTAATTTAATGAAAATTTATTATGACATTTTAATATTTAATTATATTTAATTAATTGAGAAATGAATTAAATAAAAAAGAATTGAATTCGAAGATAAAAGTTATAAGTTTAAATTTTAGAACATGATAATATTTATTTAATTTAATAATAATATATTTAGAGTTTATTTTTAAATAAATGTTAAATATTATTATTATTTAAGTTGATAAATATTTTATCAATTAAGTTTCGAAAATATATAAAAAGGAGAAAGATATTAAATTATGAAAAAGATTTAAGTTTGCATGATGCATGCATGAGATTAAAATATTGGAAATTAATTAAAAGATAAAATATATGAACTTAATAAAGATATTTTAATAAAGTAAGGATGAGATTTAAAAGTTAATAAATTAAATAAAAGCGAAGACAAGTGGAAAAATTAAATTATGCAATTTAATAATCCGTTTGATGTGCATGAAAGGAATAATTAAATAACATTTTAATTAAAAAGAAAACTAATTGTGCATAAAAGAATTAATTAAATCAAATAATTGTAATTTAGAACGAGTGGAGGCAAAAGCTCTAAAAGGTAATTAGAGTTTATATTAGAGGGTTTTCGAGTCATTATGGCACACACAGGTTTTAGGGAACACACTTTTGGAAGGGGAACAAAGAAATCTTTGGAAGCTTTGAAGGGTTTGGATTAGCAAGGGTTTCACCAGATTGTTAGCATCATATCAAGGTAGGTTTTGTGAACCATTTTAGAAATACTTTCGGATCTTTGTCTTCTTCGTGCTTGTTGAAAATTGTTTTCTCAAACTTCATTGTATCAATCTTGCCACCCTTCATTCTGAATCTTTTGCTATTCGATTTCATCAATGAGTTTGAATTTTTAAAAAAACTATTTAGAAAACCTCGTTCTACAATTGAAAAAAATTAGTATTAAATTGAGATTTGAGTTTGATTTAAAATGGGATTGAGAAATTTAAATTTGGAAATGGTTGATTTTGGAAATGAAAATTTTAGATTGAAATTCGAATGGTTAGTATTATTTTCTTGATCAGATTATAATCGTAAATGTTTTTAAAAAACTTTATCAATTAAAAATAAAATAAAAATTATTTATTTATTTAAAATATTATTAATGGAAAACTAAAAAATTATATATATATATATATAGTGTTTGGATTTAATTTTTATTAAATTGTAATAAAACTTAAATTTTTTTTTAAATGTATATATTAAAAAGGAGACGGCGTTGATTTTAAAAGAATTTTAAAATATATATATATATATATATATATATATATATATATATATATATATATAATTTACTAAATTGGGGGAAACGTTGTTTAAACTTTTTAAATTAAAAATAAAAATAAAAATATAATTAACTTACCCAACTTACCTTATTCCCTCTTGGCGGCAGTCGGCGGCCCCCACATGTGACTGACCTGCATTGGGGAGCGGGTTTAAATTAAAAATGCCGCACGCATGGGCTTTAGCGATTTATAATCGCTTTGAACATGTTTTAAAACTTTAATATTATAAAGTTTTTTTTTAATATCATTATCAATAATTTAAGTATTATTTAATTATTAATTTAGCATTACAGATTTTAATTGATAGTTATTAACCATATTAATAATAATTTTATATTATTTTTAATTAGCATTTAAATTAATAATATTTATTAATGAGATTTTTAATATTACTCTATTGTTGTTTAAATAATATTTATTATTAAAATTTAATTATTGTTTGAAGATTTAATAGTAATGCATCCAAACATAGTTAATTTTTAATTAATAAAATTATTGATAATTTTATTAATTATTAATAACCGATTATTGTTGAGATTTTAATATAAGTAATTAGTCGATAATCATCAATTAATTTAATTTAATTTAATGAATGATGAATATGGTTAAATTGCAACTTTATTAATATGAAATTATTAATTAATTTAATTAATATGATTTAATTAAGATTAATTAATAAGAGAAGTGGTTTAATTTAAGCTTTAAATTTATTAAATTATTATAATATTGATTTTTAATAAATGTTTATCCTTTGAAATATTTTGGAAAAATTGTTTTAACGTATAATGGGGGTAGTTCTATTTTTTGGTTCAAATTAATAAATGGGTTGACTTGTAGATTAAACTGAAAACCTTATGCACTTGAAATATACTTTGGAACGGAAACTAAAACTTTATGTCTTTAAAATCAGCCCGAATTATTAGACTATTATGTTTTCTATGTTTTGTCTTTGCTTTGGGGGTTGATTAGATGTCGGCCAGTCTAGGATGTACTCCAAAGGCTTTGTGAGATTTCTTTTATACCATTTTTTGTGGCTGGATGTCATGATATGTCTTGTGATTCAAATTGAACATTATATTTATGAGGTTTACTTTGTGGAGCATTTATTTGTACTAGGGTGAGAGAACCAACTTACTTTCAAGTTGCCTGTTAAGGAACCAAGTTTGGTCATTATGGGTGTTGTGATATGGGACACAACTGTGTTTTATGTTTTTAGGAGAGGTTGTCTAGGTACATGTCTTTGGGAATGGTTTGCAGTAGGGGTCCGGGACCCAAAGTGATTAGTGCCAGGGTAACCTATTGTAAGTTATATAATAAGTGATAATCTAGTAATTAATATTTTGGGGGGAAACACACTAAAAAGATAAGTTAGAGATATTTTCCCAACCCATGCCTTGAGTTCTTGTATAGACTAAGGATGGGAATGGGATGACAGTATAACTGGTTGCCTTGTCTTCTTAAGAAGGGTTTCTGGTTCCGCATGTGTCACGTTGAGGGTCCGGGGTTTAGAGTAACTAGTCCAGAGTAACTCAACACTTGAGGGTCTGGGGTCCATTGAGAGACCAATCCAGGGTAACTCAAGTAATTTGACCATGTGATGACACTCCCTAGTATGTAGCCTGAGTCTCCTTTGTAGATTTTGTGTACCTTTGGTGGTGTACTTATTGTTGGATGTGTTTATTGTGGTTATTTACTTTCATTGATGATGATTGGTGATTCATGGATGATGTACTTTTGACATGTGGTTCTTGACTTGAGGTGAATATCTTTTGTTGACTTTATCTTAAGATCCTCGTATTCAATTTATACTTGGTTCATGTATGATGTTTGGTTATGTGGTGTTGGTATTGGATTGAGTGTTCTTTCTTTTTGGATTGTTTTATCTTCTTGAGTAGCATGTGTTACCTTTGAGGTAGTTTTGACTATTAAGAATTCCATGCCTAGGAATGTTTTATGTTTGATTAGTTGCATGTGGATCGTTCATTATCTTACCTGCATGGTGCGAATGGAAGCCTGATTAGGTAACCACGCAGTTGAGAGGTAGTGTCTTCTTACCATTTGGGTCCCCCTCATATTGCTAGTTGATGGATGTTCATTGCAATAGAGGTACCTTTATCATTCTTATTTCTTATCTCAAATACTTCTTTTCAGTTGATGTATATATGCTATCATGTATTCTGATGTATTGTATCTATTCCCGCATACCCTGTGACATGTTTGGTGGATGTTATTAATTAGATGTACTTTCATTGTATTAGTTATACTTATTCTTTGCTTATGCGATTGTGTATCTGTTATTTCTTTATGATCATGAGATATTATACTTAAAAACTTAAACTAATTAATTTAAACTTCTTAAATGTGACTCAACATAAAGGTACCCTTGAGGAATTGAAACTATATCTACAGTTGTTAATGTGCATTTGATGTGTATGTTCATATTGCTTCCGCATTAAAGTTATCTTGATGTTGTCCAAACCTTTTTTTTTTTAAAGTTCAGTAAACATTGTAACATGTTAGGTTTATTTCTCTTGGGTTCCTGAGTGGAGTGTTACAAGATCTCCTCATAATGTCTTAGATGGAATGACTCCTTTTGAGGCATGGTGTGGAAGAAAACCAGTTGTGAAACACTTCAAAGTTTTTGGTTATCCAGCATGGGCACACATATCTTCAAGGGAATGCAAGGCACCACCACCAAGACCTTGTACTTTCATTAGATATGACAAAAGTATTAAGGCATATAGACTTATGGATCTTGAGACTCATGAGATATTCATAGAAAGGAATGTTCACTTTGAGGAAAGTTCACCTAGCTTATCCTCTAACCCTCTCCATACTTTGTACATTGTGAAAACTAATAGTGAGAATAGTGATAGTGATTCAATAGGTTCAGATATGGGGGATCCCATTGATAGATGCATAACAAGGTCACAACATCAGCAAATTCCACATGCATACATTGCTATAGTGATAGGTCCATGTAATTCAGTACAGACGGGTACACCTTATCTTTTGGTTCTAGCATTAGGGGATGACTACATAACAAATATTTCAGGGTTGTTTGTGGAGTCCTACATAGTAGATTTGGAAGACATCATTGATGATATACATCTTCTCTTTGATGAAGAAAATCCTTCTTCAGTTGTTGTGAGGGAACACTCTGACCCTCTTGTCCATTCTCTACATGATCAGTCTTACAAGGTTGATATGATTGTGGATCCTTATGTACATTAGTTGGAGGAGGTCTCTTTATCATTCGAGGAGACAGTTGGTTCTTTGGGATATGTTCTACATCCATCCTTGCTAGATCTACACTTGTTCTTTGCAGTAGTATAGGAAGGGGTGACTGTCAGTATCCACACAGGGATAGTTGAGCAATTTTCAAAGAAACCATTCATCTTCACGATTCTTTCTACAATTGGAGAAGCATCTCATATGTACCTATGACATTGTTTCTTCCTAAAGGGAGGAACATTATCCAGCAGTCATGGATCAACTTCTACATTCATCTTGGAGCAGCTATCACTAATCAGCATTCTACATTTGGGGGGGGGGGGGGGGGGGGGGTGGGGGGGGACTACCTTGTCTCTTTTCTTCTTCTTCTTCTTCTCTCTTATGGGAGGGACTTTTTCCTCTTATGGGATTTTTTCTTTCTCATACTTCTCTATTGTATATACATGATGTATTTTGTAATGGGGGGTCTTAATTACTCCATCCATCCATGCATCTCATTTTTTCATCTCTCTTTTTGGGGGAGGGTTTTTCCCATGAGGATTTCCCTCTTTCTCCATTTTCAGAGCGATTGCATTGCATTTGTACATGGGTACCTAACATGGCCTAGTATTCGAGACCCATCATGCATTTTCATTATGGCTTTCATGAGCTTAAGTGCATTCCCCTAAGTTGCACTTAAGAGGGGGTCTTAGTGTAAATAATTAATTATTATTACACTTTACTTAAATTTACTTAGGTTAATGCATTATTTTATTATTTATTAGTTAGACACCTAGGACTATGCGTAATCATATGATTTATCCTACTGACAACACAGGAGTTAGCAACTCTAATTAACACATGGTGTCTACAATATAGGAGTTTGCATAATCAACTGAGTTGTCATGTAGACAACATAGTTGTTCACACTTTGATTAAGCACATGGTGTCTACAACATATTTTCCTATAACACACCTATCTAAGCTTATCCTCTCATCATCACACTAACTTCTGTGCTCAATGGAGGATAATCCACTCTTGGTGGACATTTTCTTAGTTGTGAGACTTATCACTTTGTTGACTCCTAGTCATTTTAGAGGCCTTTATATACAGGCACTTCTAGTGTGTATGTACACATATGATATTCTCATTATTATTATTCTGATCATCCATTATTGGTCTATATTATGCTAGTGTTTGAGCTTCTTGATCTTGGTGTGATTTTTTCCTAAGGCAAATTCTTACATGGTATTAGAGCTATAACAAATTATTACAATTTGACTCCAAATTGTTGTGTTTCCATTTGATAGTCAGATAGTTTTCAAACCAAACAGTTTCAAATTTTAGTTCATGTTGAATAACAGCAAGGTTTGCAAATAGTAGGGGTTTTTAGCATGTCTCAAACAATTGAGAAAGAGTCAAAACAACCTTGCTAATATGCATTTGTGATATCAGAATAGTCTTTCTACTAATTTTATCAATATGTTTGATTTATAAGAATGTTTACACAGGTCAATAGATTTGAAAACATTAGCCAAGAAATCTACCTTAGATTCATAATTCATTACTCAACAACTTGGCCCACACTAAGTGCTCCTTCATCTCACACCAAGTGGCTACCCACAAGAGATATTGTCTTTTTCATGGAAGTGCCATAAGCACAACCAAGGGAACACAAATGGTGACTGTAAAATCTTGGGGTGATCTAAGTAATCTACTAGGATCAATCCTTGCACCAAGAAGTTGAGCGAAAAATAGGGTAGCTACTAACTTAGAGTGTTTAGAAAAGGCTTTCGTTCATAATGTTCCTCTTGCACCCAATCACAAGATACCCCACTTTGCAGTGGGTAACAGACCTTGTGGTCACAAGAGCACCTTAAGCATTCTTGCCTAGTGATATCCTCATGGTCACAATCTGAAAAATAATCACACTAAGCGAAGATAAATAATACGTCTACCAAGGTTTTGTGTCCTTGATAGCCTTGGGTTTATAATGGATTGGAATAGCTAGGTTCACTTGTCCCCACTTGGGTTGTTCCTCTTGGTTGCCTAAGAGTAGGCCCTCTAAAGGATTCTAACTACCATAGATTGGATCCACTTTCAAGATTCTAAATTTTTGATTCACCATAAGGGTGAAGAGCATAATCTCTTATCTTGATTGTTTTCCCCAAACATGTGAAGAAGATCCAATTATCCCCTTGCTTTCAAAATCCAAAGGCAAATCAATATTTTTTATTCACCACAAGGGTAAAGAGCATACTCTCCTATCACCAAAGGACCTTAATTGCAAGTTTAATGTGCCTATAAAAATGAAACAACTAGTAGTATCTTCATACATGAAATAATGGAAATACAAGAAAGTTTGGGTTTGTATGCTTCAGGCAGCCCTGCAAACAATTTTTAGTAGGCCTTGCACATTTGAATCTTTGACATGCATTCTTTTTAGGTGATTATGCAAGCATCTCAAGGCAACAACCTACAAGCACAACCATTAGCCCCATAAGTTAGTCTAAAAATAGCATGAACTTTGCAAATAGCCTACTGTCAAACAACCACTGACCTATAAAATCTAGCAAACAAGAAGTAACAACCAAGAAATTGACCAAATCACTCAAACAGAAAGCAATTTCAAGCCAGGCAATAGTTTATGCTAGAAGACTATCATACGATACTTCTCAATATCACCATGTGATAGTTTTATCTTATGTGATATTTCTGCTTAAGCTAGGTGACATAACCTACTATGCCAAGATGATAGAGTGCACTAAGGGCATATGATTCTTTTACTAGAAAAGTATCGCACTGAAGTACAAAAAAATGTCACACAATATTGGCAAAGTATCACCTGAAAGTTGTGACTATAAAAATAAAATAAAAAATATGTGCAAATAGAATGCAGAAAATGTGAAAAAAATGCTGAAAAATGCAAGAAATGAAATGAGCTAAAGAGAAAAACTTGGATGTTCTACCCCACGGTGGGTGCCAAAAATGTACACTTGATTTGTGTCACACTCTAAACTTTTGTATCCAAGTGATTCCATGCATTCAGAATGCTTAGATGTCATCTTAGAACTCCATATCCAAGAGTGTAAGAGAGTATGATTAGAATATGAAGGCTCTTAGCTGAGCCTTAGAGATACTCTTCTTGCTAGTAAACCATGTAATGGGAGGTTCCAAAGACAAGATGCAAGAATGCAAATGTCCACAAGGAGTTCCTTAAGGATGCAATGCAAATGTGAAGTAAGCTAAGATGAAATGCAAAGTGCATCTACGTTAAATAAGATGAGAGTATTACAAGAACCAAGCTAATTAATAAGTTATTTAAGCTATTGCAAAGAAACTAAACTAGCATGCAACATGATTCTAAGCTAGGATGAGATGGTTGAGAGAATGAGATGAGAAGTAGAAGTTCTCTACAAATTTTCTTCAAAGATTCGAATGAGAAACTTGCAGCATAACAATACTCAAGAGTGTAAATGCTTTGACAAGGGGAGAGCTCTTTCTTTTAAAAGATCAAGGGTGGAGTTTGAAAATAGGAATAATCCATGTGCACACACAAGTCAACCAATAAAATAGAAGTTGACTTCCCATAAAAGATAAAAGTCACAAAGCCTTTTCTTTTAATTTGTAAAATAGAAAAAGGACTTTATGTGTGTATTTTAGTGGGTTAGAAGAAAGGGAACTTTATTTAATTAAAAGGGGACATGTTATTTTAATCAAATAATAGACTTAGGATAGCATAGTCAAACTATAGGTTATAATCAAATTAATTAATTTTAGCAATTTGGTCTAGGCAAATATGAATTAATTTAAACAAAATGCTAAGAAGGGAGCTAATAGTATAGGTGACCATTTTTAGGTGATTACAATAATTAGAAATGAATTTTCTTTACAAGAATAACAAGTAAGAAAAGAGACATGGAGAGTTTTTAGTAGAGTTCTTGAATTTGTAAATACTTTGGTTAATAAATATGATCCTTCAGGGGACATAAAATGTTGGGGAGATAAGATAAATAAGTTAATGAAATATTTGTGGGAATAATGAAAACATTGAATGAGAAGAAGAAGGTATTAATAAAATATATCCTTATCAAGCCAAGGAGGTGGAAATAATAATGACAAATAAAGTTGCCATTAATCTAGGACAATATACATTCCAAAGAAAGGATAGATATGTTGTTGCAAGAAATATAGAGACATGTCCTATGCTAGCCTATCAGGGACAATATTCTGAGAGCCCACCTTCAGAACCACCAACCAAGAAGCAGAAGCTAGAATTGGGATCCTCGTCAAAAAGGGGGTAGTCTTCTGATTCCCAAATCTCATTATATTTTGATGATGAGGGCACATTGAGAGAAAAATTGAAACAAATGGGAAGTTAGAATGATGTTTTGATAAAAACATCAGAAATAGATGAAGGAGTGCCTCAAGATTGTCCAATGCCACTATGGGACCTTACAGTGGAACAAGTTGTTGAGAAGTTTGTGTTTGATGATGATTTTATTAAATCTAGGGATTTCATTCAATTTTTATGGAGTAATATTTCTAATTTTGAGGCAAAATGTAAGAAGATAAAGTCAGAGAAACCTAGTAGACAGGACTCTAAGATAGAAGAAGAGCTTAAGGATGAACTGATGCATAATTTTGGTCAAATAAACTTTGAAAGGCGAAGACATTTACTCAAGGATGTAGGTTTTCTTATATTTCTTGAATAAGACATGCTAATGCAATGATTTTTGATGTCATCAAAAAAGAGAAGGATACCAAATTTAATACAGAAGATGAAGTCAAGGAAGCCCATAAAGGGGTAAAATATAGTGAGGATCACAAACCCTAATTATGTGGTCAATTAAGAAAAAAGATGAATCCAGACTTCAGGAAACTTCAAATGCAAAACACATAGGAAGCCTGGTGGTGCATAGAGTAGCATATGTAGATATTGAAAAAATTGCACTCATGAATGAGGAGGTGGCTAATTTCAATGTATTAGTTACTAGAAAATATGAGCATAAGTTTGTTGACCTACACACTAAGGTTAAAAAGGTGTAAGAAGCCTACAATGAAAGAGGAAGGAAGATAAATGAAATGGAGAAGATCATTTCAAATTTACAAAAGATACAAGGAAAGAGAACAATGGAGGAAGGGTCTATCCAACTCATGATTGCAACATCCCATGCTTCACCTCCTCTCACTGGGCCTATTATCGATATCCTAGATACACCTCATCATCAAGAGCTCTACATTGCAGATGAATTGAGGGGGGAAAAGGATAAACTCAAGGCATCTCAAATAGATGTGTAGTTGAAATCTAAGGATAGAATTAGGGACATAATTTTGTTCTTAGTTGCTAGACTAAATTGGCCTTTGTTTCATTTAGAAATGTCAACACTAGTGGACATTTGGAATGAGTTGAAGAATAATGAAACTACCTTGAGACAAATTTTAGACAAATGGATCATTAGAGAAAATGATACTTTGTGTGCCACTATTATTGACAAGATCAATGATCAAATTGAGAAAACATATGATCAAGCTACTGAATTTTTGAATTTTGATCTTAAGAGGGAAGAGCTAAAGAAAAAATTGAAAACATGTTTCTCTAGGTATCTCAATAGAAACTATGATCTTTTCCCCCGTATGTTAAATGGACTTGGAACTATTAAAAGAAAGGAGGAGCAGGGAAATGAATTAAAAGAAATTATGAATGTAAGGATGAATGATGTTATCAACAAAAATGGTTACATCTGGTTTACAAGAATTGTGGAAGAAGTAGTAAATGTCTAGTTATTCTTTGATTATTTCCACCAAGACTTTAAAGAAATAAAAAGGCTTACAAGAAACATTGTAAATTGAGAGACAAAAATTCTTGTTTTCAACTGGCCAGATGACACAATTTTCAATAAGTGGATGGCAGAACATTCTTCAACTTAAAAACTTTTATAGATGGCACCTGAGATTGAGTCAATGGAAAAATCTATGGACATTGACAAGAAAGAATTGATTAAAAAGATTATTAAGGTAACCATGAAAGAGATAGATGGGGTGGATCTGCAACTGACAAATGAAGTTGAAGTCAAAGAATCAGAAGTGGTTGAGGAAAAGGACATCAAATCATCGACTGAAGAGACCAAAGAATCAGATTAGAGTATAATAGAAGAGGAAAAAGGGGCATGAAAGTCTGAAAAAGAGTAGAAGGTTCAAGACAAACCATCAGGAATTGTGGAGGGGCAAGAAATGGACAAAATAGAAGTAGCCCCTGCCCCACCACAAAGAAATTGATGAGAAACTATTCTGAGAAATTACTTTTTTATCAAGCAAAATATGTCATGAATTTTTTTTCAACTTCTCATGCTATGAGGATGGTGATATTTTTTCTCTTGTACAACCTTTTTGTCTTAAGGACACCTATCCTTTTCCCTCTATGTCTGAAGCTTGTTGTAACTCGTGCTATATAAATGAGTTCACAAGGCTAGATGAAGGGTTTGAGAATCATTTGGCTGAACTAGTTTTTTTCATTTTCTAAGTCAGTGCAGGTATATGTATATGACTTTCCAAATTTAGAATGAAAAAACATGGTTGACCGTATTGAGTCTAGTTGAGCATCTCTACAAGAGATTGACAAAAGATTGTATTTTTTCAAGGAAGATAATACAAAGGCATTAATAGAATGGTCATTCAATATGAATGTTGTCTCTTCTTTGTAACTTTTCAATTTTCTAAGATTTGATAGCAAAGATTATTGAGCCCCGGTTATGATTATTTCTAGAATTGTATTTCAATTTATGTTTTGTTGATAATCAAATGGATTATGTAAATTTTTCATTAATCTAGGAAATAAGAATGAAAAGTAAATTTTTCATTAATCTAGGAAAATATACCCTCCAAAGAAAGGTTGGATATTTTGTTGCAAGAAATATAGAGACACATCTCATGCCAGCTAGCTATTAGAGACAATATTCTGAGAGCCCACCTTCAGAACTAGCAACCAAGAAGTAGAAGCTAGAAGTTGGATCCTCATTAAAAAAGAAGGAGTATTCTCCTTCCCAAATCCCGTTAAATTTTGATGATGAGGACACATTAGGAGAATAATTGAATCAAATGGGAAGTCAGAATGATGTTTTGATAACAACATCAAAAAATAGATGAGGGAGTGCCTCAAGAACCTCCAAAGCCACTATGGGACCTTATAGTGAAAATTATAAGGGGAAAGAGATAGATCCTATTATGGAATAGGTTGCTAAGAATTTTGTGTCTAATGATGATTAAGTTAAATCTGGGGCTTTCGTTCAATTTTTATAGAGGAATAATATTTCTAATTTTAAGGCAAAATGTAGGAAGATAAAGTCAAAGCAACTTAGTAGACGGGACTATGAGATTGAAGAAGGGACTAAGGTTGAACTAATGCATAATTTTGGTCAGATAACCCCTAAAGGGGGAGATATTTACTCAAGGATGCAAGTGTTCTTATATTTCCTGAATGGAAAATTGCTAATGTAATGATTTTTTATGCCATTAGAAAAGAGAAGGATGCCAAATTTAATACAGAAGAGGAAGTCAAGGAAGCCCACAAAGAGGTAAAGTACAGTGAGGATCACAAAGCCCTAGTTATGTGGTCAATTAAGAAAAAAGATGAATCCAAACTTCAGGAAACTTCAAATGAAAAATACATAGGAAGCCTTGTGGTGTATAAAGTAGCAGATATAGATAGTGAAAATATTGGACTCATGAGCAAGGAGGTGGTTGATTTCAGTGTAGTTACTAGAAAGGATAAGCAAATGATTATTGAGCTGAACACTGAATTTGAAAAGGTGTTAGAAGCCTTCAATGAAAGAGGAAGGAAGATAAATGAAATGGAGATGATCATTTCAAATTTGAAAGCAACAAGGAAAGAGAAAAATGGAGGAAGGGTCTAGCCAACTCATGATTACAACTTACCCTACTCCACCTCCTCTCACTGAGCCTATTATTGATATCCCAAATACACCTTAGCATCAAGAGCTCTACACTGTAGATGAATTGAGTGAGGAAAAGGATAAACTCAAGGAAAATCAAATAGATGTGCAATTGAAATTTGAGGATAGAATTAGGGACACAATTTTTTTCTTAGTTGCTAGAATAAATTAGCCTTTGTTTCATTTAGAAATGTCAAAGCTAGTGGACATTTGGAATGAGTTGAAGAATAATGAAACTAGATTGAGACAAATGGATCAATAGAGAAAATGATACCACTTCTTTATGTGCCACTGTAATTGACAAAGTCAATGATCAGATTGAGAAAACATATGATCAAGCTACTAATTTTTTGAATTTTGATCTTAAGAGGGAAGAACTACAAAAAAAATTGAAAACATGTTTCTCTAGGTATCTCAGTAGAAACTATGATCTTTCCCCCCATATGTTAAATGGCCTTGGTACTATTAAAATCAAGGAGTGGGGAAATGAATTAAAAGAAATTATAAGGATGAATGATGTTATCAACAAAGAAGATTACATCTAGTTTGCAAGAACTATGGAAGAAGTAGCAAATGTCCAGATATTCTTTGATTATTTCCACCAAGACTTTAAAGAAATAAAAAGGTTCAGAAGAAATATTCTAAATCGAGAGACAAAAGTTCTTATTTTCTAATGGCTAGATGACACAGTTTTCAACAAGTGGATGGCATAACATTCTTCAGCTTCAAAAAATTTATAGATGGCATTTGAGATTCAATCAATGGAAAAATCTATAGTCATTAAGGAGAAAAAATTGATTAACAAGGCTATTTAGGTAACTATGACAGAGATAGATGGGGTGGGCCTATAACTGACACATGAAGTTGAAGGCAAGGTATCAGAAGCAGTTGAGGAAAAGGACATAAAATTATTGACTAAAGAGACCAAAGAATCATATTAGAGCATAGTAGAAGAGGAAAAAGTGGCCCCACAATCTGAAAAAGAGCAGAAGGTTCAAGACAAATCATTAGAAATTTTCTAGGAGCAAGAAATGGAAAAAACAAAAGAAGCCTCTGCTCCACCACAAAGCACTTGATTAGAAACTACTTTTTTATCAAGAAAAATATGCCACAAATGTTTTTGAAGTTTCTCATACTATGAGGATGGTGATATTTTGTCTCTTGTGGAACCTTTTTCTCTTAAGGACAGCTATCATTTTCCCTCCATGCCCAAACCTTGTTGCAACTCATGCTATATAAATGTGTTCCCAAGGCTAGAGTAAGGGTCCAAGAATCATTTGGTTCAACTAGTTTTGTTCATTTTCTAAGTCAATCCACATATATTCTATAATTATTTTCCAAAGTTAGAATGGAAAAATAAGGTTGACAGTATCGAGTCTAGTTGAGCATCTCTACAATAAATTGACATAAGATTGTATATTTTTAAGGAAGATAATACAAAAGCATTAATAGAATGGTTATTCAAACTGAATCTTGTCTCTTCTTTGTAACATTTCATTTTTCTAAGATTTGATAACAAAGATTATTGAGTCCCAGTTATGATTCTTTCTGGAATTGTATTTAAGTTTATGTTTTGTCAATAATCCAATGGATTATGTAAATCCTTAATGTGGGTTGAGGGAGAATTGTTGGTTATCATATGAAGATTTTGATGAGAATGAGATATCTAATTGAATATTGATTTCTTTTCACAAAGTGTTGAGATAGATATGTTAGTAAATGTCAAGTTTATGTGAGATAACAGCCCAATGGATAAAGCACTAGTCATCATCAAAATTGATATAGCTTTGAAGTTTGTATTTTGTATTCATTTATAAATCAAATCTTTTACAAGTTTCTATGTTTAAGATTTAAAAGTGGGCATGTGCTTGATTCATGGAGTTTTAGGGCTTGATAGACTAGGTATTTGTCATCCCTTTGATAATCCTAGAATTAGAAGAATATGAGGCAAATTATCTATTATAATGGAATTCATATTGAGGCTTGAGAATTAGAGAGAGAAAGTGAGTTCCCAAGTAAACCCGCCTAAATCTGGCAAAGTTCAAAGTGGACAAGACATTGCAAGGTCTTGTTAGTAGGTCCTTTTAAATTTTTTCTCATAAATACTTGTCATATTTTTAGCTAACTCCTACGTATTCTCTATTTTTAAAAGTTTTTTAAAATTCTATCAAATTAGGAACCAACACAAGGTAAGCCTATAGCTTTCTATAGTGAGAAATTGAATGATGCTAAGAGGAAATATTCACTCTATGACTAGAAGTTCTATGGAATTATTCAAGCCTTGATGAATTGGATATATTACTTGATGCGTAGAGAATTTATATTCTACACTAATCATAAAGCTTTATAGTATTTGGGAATCCAGAATAAGTTGAATCAGAGACATATGAAATGAGTTGTGTATATGTAAAACTTTTATTTTGTGTTAAAATATAGAAGTGGATGATGAAATAGAGTAGAAGATTCTTTGAGAAGAAGAAAAAACTTGTTGGCAAAGCTGTGAGTTAAAGTGCTTTGGTTTGATGATCTGAAGAACTTGTATGAAACTAATCTTGATTTTGTACAACCTTGAAAAGCTTGTAAGAATCACATAATTGATGAAAAAAATAAGTGGGTTGATTATTTCATTTAGGAAGACATATTCAATGGAATTTAGTTGTGTATACCTAGAGGATCTATCAGATAAATTTTCATTAAGGAAGCATAGTGGTGGACTTGCAGGGAATTTTGGAGTGATAAGATAGTAAAGTCAATTTTAGCAAGATACATTTGACCACAAATGTATAAAGATATTTAGAATATGGTAAAGAGTTATAAAATTTGTCAAGATTCTAAAGGAACTAGTCAGAATGTGTGACTATATACACATTTTATTGTCCATTGTAAACCTTAGAAAGATATCAATATAGACTTTAGTCTAAGATTACCTAAAATGCAAAGAGGTAAAGGTTCTGTCTTTGTAGTGGTTGAAAAAAATTCTAAGATAACACATTCCATACCTTGTAAGAAGACATAAAATGTAGTACATTAGCAAAGAACACTTTGAAAGAAGTTGAACATTGAGCTTAAGTTTAATTCTACATTTCATCCACAGATAGATGGACAAACTGAAACTGTAAATAGAATTTTAGGTAACTTGTTGAGTTGTTTGATTGACAAAAAACCTATTGATTGGGACTTGGTCTTGGCATAAGCAAAATTTGTATATAACACTTTAGTAAATGAAGTACTAAGAGGACACCTTATGAGATTGTAAATGAAATCCATCCTACAAGAACTATCGATTTGAGGAGCTTGAATATATAGTTGAGACATGGTGTTGAAGTTGAGGAATCTATGGACTTTATGAAAAACTGGATGCAGAAGTATAGGTTAATCTGAATAAAAGTAATCGAGAATAAAAGGAAAGAGAAAATAAGAGGATAAGATATAAAACTTTTAAATTTGGATATGAAGTGATGGTACATTTGTAGAAGAGAAGATTCCACGTTTATAATTATAGCAAGTTGAAGATGAAGAAATTTGGGCCTTGTAAGATCTTGTGGAAATGCCTTTGAAGTTGAATTGCTTGATGACATGGATATTTTACCTATTTTAAATATTTTAGAAATTTATGAATACTATGAATCTGACAAAGAAACATATGATAAACCTAATTATCCTAAGAAGAAGAAATAATTTTTGGAGCAAATGATATGTGTGTAAGATATCTGTTGATCAAATGAGTATAGAATTTGAAATGTCAATGTTTGGAGAGATCAAATTTTTCATTGGATTAAAAATTATTCAAACAAGGAAAGGTATATATGTGACTCAGTCTAAGTATGTGAAAGAATTATTGAAGACATTTGGGATGGATGAGTCTAAGCCATTTGGTGCACCTATGGTGACTAGAGTAAAATTATCAAAAGAAGACAATATTGGAGAAATAAATGAGACACAATACATATCTATGATTGGTAAATTATAGTATGTTGTACATAGTAGACCAAAGATTGCACATCTTGTTGGTATAGTTGCAAGATTTTCATCTAATCCAAAGGAGACACACATGACTGCTAAGAAGAGGATATTTAGATATCTTAAAGGAACTGAAGATTATGGTCTATGGTATAAACAAGATGATGACTTTAATATTAAAGTCTACACAAAATTTGATTGGCCCGATAATATTGATGATAGAAACAACACAAGTGGTGGAGCTTTATTTTTAGGAGAAATATTGATAACATAAATAAGAAAGAAACAGAGTTGTGTTTCACAATTTATTATTGAGGCTAAATATGTTGTTGTTATAATCAATTGTTAAAATATTGTATGGATTAAGAAACTATTGGAGAGTATGTAAGAAGAGATAATTGAGTCTATTACTATTTATTGTGATAGTTCACTAGTGCAATAAATAGTTCAAAAAAAAATCATGGTGCATGCAAAGACAAAGCACATATCAATCAAGTATTATTATTTGAGAGAGCAAGTACAAGAAAAACAATGCTTGAATATGTGAAGTCTAAGGAGAAAATTGTAGACATATTTACTATGTCATTTCTTAAGTATGTTTTTGAGTATCTAAGAGGTAAATTGGGGGTCCTACCTCTATTTAGAATTCAATAGGTAAAGATGTGTGTTACATCAATTCATGGATGAATTGTAATATCTTTTTGGAGTTGATGCAAGAGGTCACACTTTAAGAGAATGTTTTAAGTTGTAAAGATGATTGTGATGTAATTGATGTAATATGTACATGCAAGGTACAAGGATAACTACAAGGTTTTATAAGTTTCCTATTTAAATTTATAATGACCTTTGGCATTGTTGTCAAAGGAGGAGGATATCAATAGTACAAAGAGGAAGAAGAAAAGAATGTCAAAGGGATGAAGATAAAGAAAATTAAAAGAATGTTATGCAAAGGGAGAGTAGAATCAAAGTGAAGCTTAACAGATTGAGGTCATATCCTAAGGGGAGAAATGTTGATGAAGTTGTTATTGAAGATACAAATACAAAGAACCTATTGATAAGGACAAAGAGTTGAAAATTTGTATTGGTGACAATACATACATTTTGTGATCTTATGTAATATTGTGTAATGAGAAATCATATGTTATGTGTTGTCATCAATGCTAAAGGGGGAGATTGTTAGCCCCAATTGATAATGTAATTGGTAATGCTATGAATGTATGTAAAAGAGTCATGTCAGTTGTTATGTTTCCATTGATGTCAAGTCTTAGTTGGCTAGACATTATGTTAATTCAATAGAGTGTCATATCATTTGATTGATGAAGAGGATTTGAAGAAAGTATGTTGAAGATAGAGTTGATAAGTAGGGTATACAATGAGAACTTGAATGAGTTGGATAGTGATAATGTAATTTGGTTTGATTATTTTACAATCATGTAATATTGTATTGTATTGAATTATACAAGTGTAATTGAGTGACAAGGTTAAAGAACGAAGACAATATTTGTCGAGTAACTGCAATGTTCACTAAGTGATTGGAAAAGTAAAGATGAAGTTTAGTATTTCTTGAGAAAGTCTAGTATTAACTGAATACTATATTACCCAAGTGAAGTGTTTTGTTCATTGAGTAATAGCTAGAAGAAAAAAATTATAAAGATGGAACTAAGGATGACTTTTTATGGAGAAATAAAATGTTTGAGATGTTCAAAGGCATGAGTCAAAGTTTGTTACGAGATAAATGACTAGGGAAATTCAAAGATGATGGAGATTGAAAAAGGATAAGGATGGACACAAGGTTCTATGAAATTTCTTTTTTTATGTGTGGTTAAGTACATTGAATTTGACATCAATGATTGTGATTAAGTGGCAATAAATGGAAGAATCTAGAAGCCTAAAGATGACTATTTAAGGAGATGTTCAAAACACTTTTTGGTTGTTGGTTGATGTTGATTGTTAAGGTGGTGATTATACAAAGTTGTTGAATCCAAAAGAAGATAGTTAAGTTAGGTAAACTAAGCAGAGTTGAAGGAAGGAGAAATAGTTGAAAGTGTGAATCCAATCAAGAGAATAGAGTAAGGAGATCAAAAGATATAGATCATACAGAGAAAAGTAGAAAGGAGACCTGAACAAGAAAGGTAGTGTTATACCTAGCAGATCATTTTATGCTATTACTTACTAATCATTGTAGTAAAAAAAATTCATAGACCAAGTGGACATAACAAGTCTATGAAATCTTATATGGTAACATCAATTAGTGGTGTTTGTAAGTCCTTCAGAGTAGGCCACTCTTTAGACAGGATCAAGGAGTGATAAGTTCTAGATGATAATTTGGTTAAAATCCTCTAACAAGGTCACATGAAAAATGTGCATGTAACTTGTAACAAGGTTAGCTCTTACCCGAGCTTACTTCAAAAGATTAAAAAAATTGGGTTGTCAATCCTAGGTGGTTTTTCCTTTTATAGGGTTTCCATGTTAAAAATCTTGGCGTCAAATTATGTGAATATTATTATGTCGTAAGTTGATTTACATGTTATTTTTCATTTTATTGCTACTCAATAATAACTAAGTTAATGATCAGTAACTACAAAGTTATATTACTGTTAGTCAATTAAAATAGAACAATGAATGAACAGTTTGGAGTAAAGTGACTGAATGAGCTTATTGATAAGTTGAATGAGTATATTGGGTGATTTTGTTTTTTTTTAGGACACTAGATCTACAAATGAATCAAGTTTAGATTTTTTGGCATGATTTTTAGAGATTTTGGCAGTCGACTCTTTTCAAAATTTGGCAATATCATAATTTTATCAAAGTGGGGATGAAGATTGTCTCTTGACAGTAGGTGGTTCTTACTTTTTACTTGAGATGACATATGTATATTTAGTGCAACATGCAATTCCATTATGGAATGTGATGGTTTCCCGATTGGGTTTTATTTTTTAGAGTCTTTAAAGGATTTTTAAGGGGTGGAAATTGTTTTTGTGATGTGTTCCCTTTGTTGTGTTGGAGTCTGAGTGTGGTGGAGTGATCTTAGGTGGCGATGGAGGCAAAAAAAATTACTAAGAAAAATAGGCCAAATTCTTGCCTTCACAAAGTTAATCACAATGAAGAGGCTAAGGAATGTGTTCAAGCTAGATGATATAGAATTTTGGAAGGTGGTCTGCATTATGTTTAGGGAGGAGTATCTCCAAAATGATTAGCATCCATGGATAAATTTAGATATTTCTTCTCTTTTCCTAGCTCTAGCACTGATGATGGGGTCATAGAGGGGGGAAATTTTGAGTGTGGCCAGGGTTTGTTTGGATTGGAACTGGGTTGGAGGGGTGAATGACATTGTGGGTAGGGTTGATGTTGTTGTCAGTCTACACATGGGTTTAGTTGGTTGGAGTAGGTGGTGGTGAGTTACAACCACTATTGGTTTGATCATCTACAAGCCCTAAGGTGGTGCATTGGTGAAAGCATGCAAGAGGTGAAGCTTGTTGCTGGATTTTCTACATTCACAAGAAAGGGAGAGGTTGGAGGGGGTGGTTGGTAGTGGGAGAAAGAGAAAGACTACTCCAATCAACTCTTTTTCTCTAGTTGGGGAGGATGGGCGACCTTTGACAAAAAATCATTTGTTAATGGCTGATTGCGGTTATGGTATTTGTGGTATGGTCATGTCCAATGTAGGGAAGGGTGATGGGGTTGTGGTGAATGTTTTTTTTCTTAAGGAGAAGAGTCTTGGTTGTGGAGGATGAAGGAGTGGTGTCTTGGTTGTGGAGGAAGCTCAAGGTGGGGATGTTTTACCTAATTCCATGTGTGTGGAGGTGGCAAGGTGGTTCTGCTGAAGCTAGGTGGTGGTATTTTAGTTTTGAGGCTATGTTAGGTTCTATATGATGCTCTTTTGGATTGTCTATGTGTAATAATTATTTTTAAGAACTATCGGTATCATTATTACTTGAGTAGCTTGTGCACTGTACAGGGTTGATACAGTTTTCCATGTTGTGCTTTTTGCTATGTAATGCTTTTCAAATCTATTAATAAAGTCTATGATTACCAATAAAAAAAACTATTTAAAAAATTCTCCACCCTTAAAATTATTATAAAAAATGAATAAGAAAAATTCAAAAAAATAATATTAAAAAATTAGCAACTCCTTCTAGAAATATCCTATTGGCTAAATAAATTATTAAAAACTAAAAATCAATATTTTAAAGTAGAAAGTTAAACTACTTTTTTAAAAATTAATTTAAATAATTTAAAAACTAAAATCTAAATCAATTTTAAAAATCAAACTAAAATTTAAAACAAAATCATAGATGATATTTAAAAATGTTGTATATAAAATAGTTAAAAATTAAAGAGATTAACTTGCTATTTCAAAATTTAAAATTATTTTTTAATTTCTTTATTTTAAAAAAATGTTATTGTAAGAAAGTTATCCAAAAGAGAGCTCACAATAATTCAGCAAGAAAAAATCATAAATTAAATACAATCTTATTTGAATATATTAAATTATAAATAATTTCTAATTTAATTAAAATAATAATTTAAAATATTTTTAATAGGCTAAGAATATTATTAATTTATATTTAATTTATCATATATGAAATAAAATAATCATTTAAAACATGTCCACCAAAAAATCTATTATGAAATATTAGTATGACAAATACTAAAAATTATTAAAAGTAAAGATCAATATTTAAAATGAAAAACTAAACTAATTTGAAAATAAATTAAAATAATAAAAAACTAAAATCTAAGACATTTTTTTTTGTCAGTAATAATTCACATTTTTGTTGGAGTTATGAACCGTTGAGGCCACAATCTTAGGGACCTCATCCATGAAACTAACACTCAAGACTTGTGAGCACGAAAGCCCAACATGGACACAAAGCTCGATGGGCACAACTATGACACTCACTCTGGGTGTGGTACAAGGTTCATGAGCACTCCTAGACCAATGATGATCTTGAGAGCTGACAATTGTTGTTTTCATTTTCATTAGCTTGAACATCGATCAACATGAACACCATCCCTATCATCTTATTGCTCCACTCTGGTGGCCACCTTATATCTCCCTTTAGCCACGACGATGCACATCTCCACCATGGCACAATCTCCTTTTTGCAAGCCAGGGGATTCAAACATGGGATGCCATATCAACAAGTCTTGCAATGGCAATGACTTTGTCATTGTATTGTGTGGTCAATCCAAAACCTAAAACAATTTTAAAAATCAAACTAAATTTCTAAAAAATCATTGATGATGTTTTAAAATTATTAGATTTATTAAGGAAAAAAATAAAGGGATTAACTTGTTATTTCTAATTTTAAAATGATTTTTTAATTTATTTTTAAAATGGAAAAAATCATAGTTGAAAAAGAAATTTATTGAAAAGAGGAATGACAATTGTCCAGCAAGAAAAAAAAATTGGGAACAAAATTTCCACATAAAGCCTATCGGCTTAATAAAACCAATAGACCCTGAACACTATACATATTGTGCTCTCACAAATAACATTTTAGAAGACTTTATAAATGATCTGGGCATTCCTTTTACAACACAAAGGAATGAAAAAAGCTTCGAATAATACAAAGTCATATCTAAACAATACAAATATTTTGTTCCCAATTCTTCTTAATTTCTTAATTTCTTCAAAAAAATTGAACAAATCATAGCTAGAAAAGAAAGTTATCGAGAAGAGGGCTGACAATTTTTTAGCAATAAAAAGTTATTTCTTCGAACAAAGTTCCCACATAAAACCAATTGACTTAATAAAGCCTATAGACCTATAAAAAACTATACCTATTATGCTCTCATAGCTAACATTCTAGAAGACTTTATAAATGATCTTGGCATTCCTTTTATAAAAAAAAGGAATAAAAAAGATTAGAATAATACAAAATCATATCTCAACAATAAAATATTTGATTCCCAATTTATATCAACAATGCAAGAATCCTTATGAGATTTTTAATTTTGGTGAAAGAGTAATAGAATGTTTGATCTTTGAAACTACTAGAAAGAGTTGTTATAACAAAAGGTGATGTGTCTCTCACATGATGTAGACATAAAAAAAAAAACAAAAGATAGTTGGAGAAGAGAAAGGGATTGGTCATATCTTGTCTTCTTAAAAGTAGTTTTCAACTTCAATCCTAACTTTGTGACACATCTTGTTAGATTGTGTTGACTAATTAGGGAAGTATTATACATACTTCATATCAAAAATTTATGGCTAACATGTTGTAACTAATTTTAACCCTAGAGTAGAAAAAATACTTGTATAAAAGGGCTTAGGGTTAGGGATTGTTTCATTGTGGGTGATGTGAAAATTGCTTCTTGAGGAGGTATTTAGCTATAAGGGATTACGGATTGTAATCAACTAGATCATAATAATATTGAACTTGTTATTTGGTGGACATAGCCTAGGGATTGGGTGAACCGCGTTAAATCTTGGTGTCTTGTGTTCTCTTCTATGTGATCTACTATTTTTTGATATTGTCTATATTTGTATGTAATTGTTATTTTTTGCTTGAGACTTTGTCCTAACAAGTGGTATCAGAGCAAGGTTATTTTTCCAGTTATCCTTTGCAGAAAAGTCCCATGGTTGAATGGGAGTCTCATGGTTGAGTGGGAGTGATGGTAGACGAGGGTAAGCTAAGGGTTGACAAGTTTAATGGGCAAAACTTTTAGGTATGGAAAATTTTGATATGGAGTATGTACAGTACTTCCCTAATTAGTCACTACAATCTAATAATCTCCCACTTGGAGACTGATAAAACTTCACACTAAACAACAATTCCCCACTTGGAGAGTGATCCTGTAGCCGTGCCACTACTCCATGAGGCTCCCATTGGATAAAACCACCCTAGACTATATTGTTCTTTTAATCCATTTTAGTTTAGAAGACAAACAGAAGCTGAAAAGGAGTTCAGCTTCTCCCTTGTTACTACCTTTGTAAACATATATGTTATATTTTCATCTATATGTATCTTATCTAGCTTTAACTGTCCATCATCCAAAACTGACTAAACGAAATGGTACTGCAACTATATGTGTTTATTCTTTGAATGTAGAGTAGAATTCTTCACAAGATGAATGACATTTTGGCTATCTATAAATAAATAATTATACCTTTAAGGGTGTCCCAATTCTTCCAAGAAGAACTAAAGCCATATCATCTCCTTGGATACCTATGTAGTAGCAACATACTCTGCCTGTGTAGTGGATAAAGCATTAACCTTTTGCAATCGAGAAACCTAGCTCATGGCTGCCCCACCAATAGTAAATACATAACATATAGTACCATTGTCAAGGTGCTTGCTTCAAGCCATATAAACTTTTCTTCAATCTGCACACTAAGTTCTCCTTACCTTTGACCTCAAATCCTTGGGTTACATCCACCAAACAACAAGTCCATATTATTATGATCAGTGATTACAACCTGATTACAAACTATAATCCCTTACAGCTCAATATTGGCACAAGAAGCAATTTTTGTATCATCTACAATGAAACAATCCCAAACCCTAAGCCCTTTTATACAAGTATTTTTGTTTCTAGTGTCTTGTGTGATTTATTATTTTTTTTATTGTTTATATTTACCTGTTATTATTATTTTTGTCTGAGGTTTTACCCTAACACATTTGTGATGAAATTGAGTTGGGCAACATGTCCATGTTGATAACTAAATAACTTCCTTAAATTCCATTAATGGCCATGTCATCACAAACAACAAAATTATCAAAAAACATTTTTCTTACTCTTTTCTTTCTTTTCCTTCTTCTTTGTAAAAATTTCCTATCTCTCAACATCCTTATCATGCAACCAGTTTAATTCTTGATAGCCTTCAATCTTTATAATGACCTCCTTTCATTTGGTGTTAATTATGACATGAACATTCAAAAATAACTCGACATAACTTCTCTCAAACTTAAACATCTTTTCAACACTTTCATTAAAACTTGTTAATATTAATTTCTCTATCAATCACTATCATGGTTTATACACTAGATAAAATGATATCAATATCCTCAATCCACTTATCTAAACTTTTTGAACTCTTATCTTTATCCATAATGTGAGTAACCAGAGGGTGGTCAAGGTCTAGGAATGAAAACACTTTGCCCCTTATTGATAGCTCTTTATGCTCAAAGAAAAGCCCTTGGTCTATGTGACTGGGGTAAATCATCCCTAAAATATGCAATAAAATCTAATTGTCACATTATAATATATCTAACTAGTCATTTTCTACATAGCATTTTGAGGAAAGTTATATACTCAACATATTATTTTCAAAATGAATCAAAGAAAAATAGAATGGATGGACAATATCAAATTACGACCTTATATTCTCAACCCTATTCTCAAGAATGAGTATAAAAAAAGCACACTTTTCTCTAGAACATCTCTTATAGATCTTATCACAAAGACAATAAAGATAACATATTTAGTATGTCTTACTCTAGGTCCTCTTGGTTTGTCCTACACCTTGTGTTGTTTGAGGAAGTGGGAGAAGCTATGATGTATATTATATTATTATTTCTTTTTGTTGGTGTAAATAAATATTCACTATTTACACTTTACTTAAGTTTACTTAAGTCAATGCATTATTTTATTTATTAGGTTGAAACTTAGGAGTTTGTGTACTTTTATGAGTTGTCATGTTGACAACACAGAAGTAAGCAACTCTAATTTAGCATATGGTATCTACAACACTGGAGTTTACATAATTAACTGAGTTGTCATGTAGACAACACAGTTATTTGCACTCTTAATTAAGCACATGGTGTCTACAATATTATTTTTCGTACTACAGCTTTGTAGGCTTATCCTCTCATCATTGCACTTACTCTTGTGCTTAATGGAGGATTACCCACAACTGGTTGTAAGACTTATCAGTGTGTTGACTCCTAGACATTCTATAAGCATTCTAGAGTCCTTTATATACAGGCACTTCTAGTGTACTTGACATCAATCAATCAATTGAATATTATATTATTATTCTGATCATACTCTGTTGGTCTATTTTGTGCTAGTTATTGAGCTTCTTCGTCTTCGGTGATTTTTCCCTAAGGCTAATTCTTACATGGTATCAAAGCTTAGGCATATTCTCTTCACATAGCCATTGGAGACATTGCTTCACCTCTCGAAGGACTTGATTCAAATCTGGAGCATCTATAGTCATTGGGAGCATCTAGAGCCAAAGTGGACCTCGCCATTACATCTGGAGCATTGATTCGGTGAAAATTGACTATAAATTTGCCTATGTTGAGAAAATAGTCAAATTTGAGGCAAAAAAATTTTGCAAACCGACACCCAAAGGCCCAATTTACAAGTATGGTATGATCATTTCAAAGCTCTGAATTTAAATTTTAGATTTGTATATTTTATTATTTCAGTCTCTACAATTTCTTTGCATTATTTTTTGGATTTGCATATTTTATTCAAAAAAAAATTTGGCCATTAGACCTGTAGAGGAGAGATTTTTTGCAAGACAAGATTGGAGCTTGCTGGTGCAAATCATATATTTGCATCATATTCAAAAGGTCAAGAAACCCCCATATCGACTTTTGTTTCACCAAAATTGAACATCTAAGGTGAAACTAAAAGTCATTTGATTTTTGGAGGTGCGACGGCGACGATTTAGGAAAAATAATAATAGAGGTGATTTTCAAACAGCAATATCTCCCACATACGAACTCCTTTTTGTGAGCAATATTTTTTGTTTTGGGGTAGAATTTTGTGATCTACACATTGGTGCAAGATGTTTGACCTCTCTATTCATGAATTTTTCTACAAGTTGCAAATCCCAATATCTATAACCTTGAATGCTTAATACAGGCTCATCTAGACACATAAATAGGTTCTATTTTTTTGAAAGTAAATAATTTTTTTTCTACTTTCCAGATCTGTAATCAAATTATAGGCTTACGTAGATAGAAATACCACTTTCAGAAATAGGTCTTATTTTACATTGTATTACTTCAAAGTTGTATTTCTCAGCTACATTGTAAAGTTCTAGATTTGAACTCCAAATGGAGGTTGTAAACAACAAAAAAAGAAGCCCACTTTGTCCATTTTTGACAAGTGGCCTATTGTAACTACACTACATATAAAGTGCCAAAATCTTTCATTTGGGGGGGTTTTTTGATTGAGTGAAAAGGGGGGAGTGTATTGTGTTCTTGTGTCTCCTTGATTTTGTGCTCTTGCATTATGGATTCTTTTTCAAAGTTAACTCCACATAATTATGCTATTTGGAAAGAAAACATAAAAGAACCATTACTTGAAAAAGGTTTACAACATTATGTAAATGGTACAAAAAAGTAACCTCCGGCTGATGCTAATGAAGCTCGAAAAGAAGATTGGGAATTCAAACAAGAAATGGCCCTAGGAACCTTGCTCAAGAATATCTTAGATCTTGTCAAATATCATGTTAGGAAACTTACTAATCTAATAGAGGTATAGGCTAAACTTGAAGCATTGTATGGAACTGTAGATAAAGACATGGCCTGCACCATTGAGGACAATCTTCTCAAGTTGGATCCTAGGAATTTTGACACCATCAAAGATTATCTTACCCAAGTCGACATGTATAGGGCACAACTTAAGGATTGTGGTGAACCCATCAAGGATGGAAAGATGATCAAACATATAATGACTCATCTTCCACCTGAATATGCTCCTTTTGTTTCCAGTTGTAATACTCACAAATTAATGAGGGGTAATGCCTACACTAAGTCTTCATTCGAGAAATTTTCAGAAATGCTAGTCTCAGAACATGAAAATTTAGTGAGTATGGGAATTCTCCAGTCTTCCAAGACCAAAGCCTTGGTAGTTAATGAAGGGAATTCAAGTGGTAAAAGCTCCAACAAAAAGAAAAAGCAATGAAAGGCTAAGCCACAAGATGACACACAACAATGCTCCTAGAAACATCAATCTTCCTCGCATCAATCTTCTTCCACTCAAAAATCTTCCTCACAATAAGGCAAGTCTTTTTCCAAAAATAATCAGAAGGGGAACAACTCCAATAAAAGGGAGAAGAAAACTTGTGCCTATTGTAAGAAGAATGGTCATGATGAACATGAGTGTAAGGATAAGTAGATTTATGAATTGGTAAACCTAATGAGGAAACACAAAATTGATGTACCAAATGCCTATAAGGATAAGGAATCTTCAACCACTTCAAAAGGTAAGGGACAAGCTTTGGTAGCAAGTACAAACAATGTTGAGGAATGGGTTCTTGATTCAGGAGCTACACATCATATGGGTGCTTCAAGGGAGGATTTTTCCTCTTTGAAACCATCAAATGTACCTTACATCTATGTTGGCAATGACACTCAAGTGGAATTTGAAGGGAAAGGGAATGTTGAGTTGGATAATGGTGTCTTTAAGGATGTTCTTCATGTTCCTAACCTTAGCACCAACCTTCTCTCCATCTACTAGATAACTCACTATGGATGTGGCAACAAAGTGGAGTTCATTCTTGATACAGTTGTGGTGAAAAATTGCAAAGATGATTCTATGGTGGCTATTGGAAAGGCTAATCATGAGACAAGATTTTACTCTTCTTCTCATGTTGTGCCTAAGTCCACTTCCCTTGCCTTGTTGACTCATTCAAATTCACAAAGTAAACTATTGCATGAGAGATTTGGATATCTCAATTATCACTACCCTCAACAACTTAGTAGCAAGGATATGGTCATTGGTCTACCTCAAGTCAAGTATTCAGAGGGTGTATGTCCAAGTTGTGAAGCAGGCAAGCATCCTGAAGAGAAATATGACAAGGGGAAGTCTTGGAAGGCTATTGTTGTTCTTGAATTGGCTCATAGTGATGTAGCTAGCCCATTTCTAGTACCATCTTTTGGTAAGGCTCTCTATGTTCTCACCTTTATTGATGACTTTTCATGCTACACTTTGGTCTTTTTTCTTGCTCATAAGAGTGAAGTATTTGATAAGTTTATCACCTTCAAAGCTCAAGTTGAGAAGCAATTAGGGAAAGCCATGGAGGAAGAATATAACTCATTGATGAAAAACAACACTTGGGACTTAGTTCCCCTTCTTGAGGGAAGAAAGTTGGTTTGGTGTAAGTGGATTTTTCAAACCAAATTTGCAACGGATGGAAGTATGGATAAGTATAAGGCTAGACTACTTGCTAAAGATTTCTCACAGGTTCCAGGTATTGACTATACAGAAACTATCACACTAGTTGCCAAGATGAACTTCATTCACTTGACACTAGCTATTGATGTTGCTCATAGTTGGGTTGTACATCAGATGGATGTAAAGAGTGTCTTTTTGAATGATCTTTACAAGGAGATTTATATGGAGTAGCCACAAGGGTTCATACATGATTCTACTATGGTTTTCAAATTGAAGAAGTCTATTTATGGTCTTAAGCAAGCTCCTTAGGCTTGGTATGCCAAGATGGATTCCTTCTTAATCTCAGCTAGATTCACTAAGTGTCATTCTGATTTGAATGTCTACATTCTTCAGAGGGATGACTCACACTTAATACTCGTGTTTTATGTAGATGACTTAAATCATTATAGGAAGCACTTTCCATCATTTCCAGTGTCAAGACCTCTTTGCATGACAGATTTGGTATGACAAACTTGGGTTTATTATATTATTTCCTTGGTATTGAGATCACACAGTCTTTAGCAGGGATCACACTTTCTCAACCCAAGTATGCTCTTGGCTTTCTTTCTCGATTTCACATGAGTGACTGCAAGCCTGTTCCTACTCCCTTTCTTTTAGGTGTCAAATTAGAGGCCAAGTGTACCACTCCACTTGTTGATGCTACATTATACAGATAGTTAGTTGGGAGTCTCATCTACTTAACACATACATGCCCTAATATAGATTTTATAGTTGGCATGATTTCTCACTTCATGCAAGAGCCACATGAGCTTCATTGGAAGGCCACCAAGTGCATCGTACACTACATATAGGGTATACATACACATGGGATACACTATGTAGAAGGTACACAACTTCACCTGGTTAGATATATAGACTTAGACTATGTAGGGGACCTAGATTCTCGTAAGTCTACTTTAGATTACATGTTTCACCTTGGTTTTGGCCCTATTTGTCGGTAGAGTAAGAAGCAAAATAATATAGCTCTTTCTTCAACTGACACTAAGTGTCAAGGAGCTGGCAATGCAGCTACAAAGGCTCTTTAGTACAACACATCCTAAAGGAGTTTGGATTTGATCTACCTAAGCCTAAAATCATACATTGTGACAATCAAAGTGCTATTGAGATCTCTAAACATCCAGTTCAACATTAGTGGACCAAACACATTGAGGTTCATATGCACTATATCAGAGAGTTGATACATGAGCAGATCATTACATTACAATATTGTCTTACGTCAGAGCAAGTCACAGATATCTTCACCAAACCCTTCACTGAGGTCAAGTATATTCATTTATGAGATCTCTTGGGGGTGCGAGATGTTGTAGAAAGGGGAGTCCCTTGACTTCTCTCTTCTTTCTTCTAGGAGGGATCTTTTCCTCATCTAAGGTCTTCTTCTCTCTCATCTTCTTTATTGTACTTATCTCTATTTTTGGAGGAGGGTTTTTCCCATGAGGTTGTCCCTCTTTCTCTGCCTTATGAGAGATTGCATTGCATCATTATATGTAGAGCATTTATTTTGTACATGGGTACCTAACATGGCCTTGTAGCTGAGACCCATCATACATTTGTGACCTTAAGTGCATTCCCCTAAGTTGCATTTAAGGGGGGGTGTTGCTGTAAATAAGTATTCACTATTTATACTTTACTTAAGTTTACTTAGGTCAATGCATTATTTTATTTATTAGGTTGGCACTTAGGAATTTGCATACTTTTATGAGTTGTCATGTTGACAACATAGAAGTAAGCAACTCTAATTCAGCACATGGTGTCTACAACACTAGATTTTGCATAATTAACTGAGTTGTCATGTAGAAAACATAGTTATTTCCACTCTTAATTAGGCACATGGTGTCTAAAACATTATTTTTACACTACACCTTTGTAGGCTTATCCTCTCATCATACTCCTGTGCTTAATGGAGGATAACCCACACCTAGTGGACATGTGCTTGGTTGTAAGACTTATCAGTGTGCTAACTCCTAGACATTCTAGAAGCATTCTAGAGGCCTTTATATACAGGCACTTCTAGTGTACTTGATATCAATCAATCAATCAATTGAATATTATATTGCTATTCTAATCATACTCTATTGGTCTATTTTGTGCTAGTTATTGAGCTTCTTGGTCTTAGGTGATTTTTCCCTAAGGAAAATTCTTACACTTTTGAACTCATCATTTCTAATATGCAAATCTTCACATTTCTTGGATATTTCTTTCATGTCAAACATCTCTTTGAACCATTTTTTTTCTTTATCTTATGCCACTATGCATTTCATCAATGCCACATGAGTCATCATATTGGAAATCTCTAGAAAAGATGCATTATTTATTTGATTTATGATATTATTAAATTTTATTTATTTGTCAGTATCAATTGCATGTTATTTAATTGTGGAAGGAACCAATGCTTAAAATACCTAGGTTTTGGATCTTAGATCAAATCTACATCCTCTAAAAAATTCTCCAAATTCAAATTCAAACGAAAACAAAAAACATTGGATCTTTTTTATTACTTATTTGGTCAATGATGAAAGATCACTAGATATCCCATACCATAAGTTATAACATTCTGCTATCCATGATAATATTTCTAGCTTCTTCAAATGTAAACTTTAGTATATATTGGGTCAAATTGTTGTAGTGTGAAAAGCATGACTTATTGTTGTTGATTAGAATATGAGTTCTTTCATTTTTGCTCAACTGGCCTTTTTACTTCTCTTCCTTTCAATTTTACCAAGAAACTTCTAAACTCCTCCATGTTGATAAAATCATCATCTTAAAGGAATTATTATGCTACAATCTCCCTTTCATCTATGAGTTTCCCAAGGGATTGGTCTTTCACCTGAAGATTGAATTCTCTTTTTTTTTAAGGTTACTCCTCATGGGTAAGGTTGGCTCCCGAGACATAAACAAATTCTTCTTCTTTTTGATCCTTTATTGTGATACCTTTCATTTTTTTTGGAGTGTAAGAACTTGCAATGCGGGTACTTTCCTAGCCAAATTCTCATAATTGTTCATCATCTATTCATTTTTTCTCAAAGGTAGTAATTTTGGGTATAACTCACAAAAGTTTTTGTCAATTATAATAAACTTATACTTCCTTTATTTAATTATTATTCTTCTACTTTTCTCTAATGGTTTACACTTTTTCTTTGACAAATCAATTTTAGATAATATCCTCTTTATATAATATGTCATGTGGAGGGACATCCTTCTTGCTCAATATCTTAAGTAATGTTTTCTTCATGAACCCTCCAAGATTGTAAAATCTAATAGGGTATATGTCCATCTTGTATTACCTTAAGAAGATTTTTTATTCATCTATACACCTTTTTTCCAATTAAAAACTCATAATTTTTAATCCTCTCAAGAAAGAGTGTGTGCATCTTCTTCCATTTCAAGTATTCCTTTTCAACGAGTAATAATTGACAAAGGAACTCAATGGATACGAATCTATTTGGCTCAAATAGAGGTAGAATACGAGGCGACTATGGGTAACTGTAAACTTTGACTACTATGAATTCATCAAAATAATATAAATCACTCTAATTGTGATCATATGGACTATTTGCAATCTCTTGTTTTGGCCTAATTATCTTCTTTATTAGTATGGGAAGTTTGTTGTAATTCCTCTTTCCAAGAAGATCCAAAATAGAATGAATAAACCAACTTTCAAAATACTTAAAATTTTGGGTTGGATGGTTCATGCAAAGCCCTTCTCCAATATTGAATTGGTACTATTACTCCTTTCTTATCAAACAAATATATTCTTAATCTCTTATTAGCCTTATCAACATTAAAATATAAAATAAGGTGACATAATAATGAATACTTAAAATCAATTTTATTGAGATTCTATTAGATTAGAATAAGTCCTTCATGCAAAGCCTTCACAAGATACCATACACAATCATAATCTACATTCTATCAAGTGATTTTGACCCTTGAGTTTGATCTAGTACTCTATTCTTTAAATTGGGTTTTTCTATTTAGTTTTGTCGGTATGTTGTGATTTTCAGTGATAATTAAATTAAACTAAAAGAGTATTAAATGATTTAATTTAATAAAAAAATTATAAAGAAAAAATCAATATTTAATTATATTCAATTAATTGAGAAATTAATTAAATACAAGAATCAAATTTAAAAGATTTAAATTAAGTTCTAATTTTGGCATTATCATATTTATTCAATTTAATAATAATATAATTACGAGTTTTATTTTTATAATAAACTCTAGATATTATTATTAGTTAAATTAATAAATATTTTATTAAAGACATCTTGTAATTTAATAAGAGAGAGTTAGAATAAATTTAATCAAGTTTATTTTAGTTAAAATGCAAAAAGGTTGCACAGGAAATTAAAATAAATAAAATAATTAAGAAAAAAGTTTTGCATGATTACAAAACTGAAAGCCTAAAGGGAGAAAGTTTTTTATTAAGAAATTTGAGCTCATTTCTCCACACAAAGATTTGGAGGAGCCAATTTTCGAGAGGAGGGTTTTCGAAAGAAAGGGAATTTTCTTGCGAGCTCCATGCATCTATTTGTTTAGCATCAGATCTAGGTAGGATCTTGTGGGTTTTGCGCAATAGTTTCTTTCTTTGAAATCTTTTTCTTTTCTGTGTCTGAATGGAATAAATTTTTTGTTCATTGTTATGGAAACCCTTGTTTGGTAAACTTTAGAGATTCTCAATTTGATTGATTAAAATATGGATAGGGGTTTGGAAAAGAAATCAAATTTTGATATGCAAAATTTGATTGGTTGTTCGTGTTTTCCCTATCAAATCTATTTCATAAACTTATTTTAAAAATTTAATAAAAATTACCATAGTAAATATTTTACTGTGATAGTTTTTATCACATTTTTGTTTTTTGGAAAATCAAGAAATTGTGTTTATGAGGAGAAAGGGCTTTTGTTTTTGTTTTTTTTGTTTTTTTTGAGAATTAAAAAAAAAAAAGAATATTCGTTGAAAGAGGAGATTGGGGCAGTGACCTCCTCGTCTCCCCTCCCCGTGATGCTATGGTTGTCGGTTGCAAAGGCAACTAACGTAGCTAATAAGCAACAAGGCCGATTGGCCTAAAACATAAGTTTTTTAAAAGTTGTTTATTATTATTATTATTATTATTAACTTTTATAACATATTTAATTTTAAATATTATTAATATGTTTAATGTTAAATATTATTATTAATTATTAATAACTTTTATTATATTATTAAAATGATAATTATTATTATTAGATAATGTTAATAGTATGTTATTAATGATTTAATAGTTATTATAATATTAATTTAAGTTATTATTTAAATTAAATTATATATATATATACTTAGTTTTAATTAATTACAAGTTTTGGGATTGGATTTTAGTTTTTAAATCTATCGAGTATAATGGAATTCTTTATTTTAAATCTAATGTTGATTTAATTAAATGATCATTGCTCTATAAAAAGGGAAATTTGTAAACTTTTGTAAGTGGGATTTTAGGGATACATTTTCAAATGAAGTACGAAAAATTGAACCCTAGTTGTTTAAATCAAAATCATATGTTTTCAAAACCAAATGAACTATGACAATAGTTGTTAAATTCTGATGAGATGTATGTTTTATTTCATGTTGAGTTTCGGGTTTGACTTAGTACGTTGACTAGTTAGGATGTTTACCAAAGGCTTGGGGGTTTTTGTTCTATGATGATGTTATGTATATGATCTGTTATACCTAACCATGGTGATGTTGGAATATTTTAAAATAACTAAGAGGGGGGTGAATCAATTATCCAAGGTCCAAATGTCCCAATAAAACTTTTTAGCACTTAACAAAACTTATACATATATATACTTATCATGTATCTTGCATGCCTCTAAAAATTCCATCAACTTAGCAGGTCACTATACTAGGTTAGAATCACTTTTTAGAAATGTAAACATTAAACACTACAAAATCATTCACACATTTGACACAAGGATTTACGTGGACACCCAATTTGGGAAAACCACTATTAACATGCTACTAATTCTCACTTTTCTAAAGTGATGTCCTATGAAAGGCCAACCCTATTAAAGGTTACAATACACACTGTTAAATGTATCATGGTTAAAGGATTTCAATCACCCTATTAGGAGTGAGCCTCATTAGAGGACTTTAGAACAATCCATTAGAATATCACCCAATTAAAGGATTTACAAATGATTATTAGGTCAACCTTAATCCAAAAGATTTATCCTAAACTAATACAATGATTAGAAAATAATAGTAGGACTTGATTTGATAACAAATCACAACTCACTTGCAAATTATAGATCTCTATTTTAGTCCTCCATTCTTCTTGGCTTCATTCATGTCAACTCTGATAGCTTTTTCACCCTTCAAGTCATCATCCTCTTAAGCCTTCTTGCATTGCATGCCAATTGCAGACTCTCTTATTTGGCCACCATATGAAGCAACACCCTAGACTCCTTGTCTTCCTTGGATTCTTGTACATGCCAACTATTGCTTCAAGCCTTATATCCTCTAATAAAGAGAATTTAGGTCTTTTGTCACTCAATAACAATTGTCCATTTTAGGGTTAGGTCAAATTCATTGAATCTTCCCTCTTTTCGATTTTGTTCACTCTAGAAACTTCTTCTACAATCCTCTTTGAATTTGCCTCAAAATAGTTTATCTTAAATTTTGTGCCTCTAGCTCATCAAGTTTATCTTGCACACGCTTCATATAATCCAAGAAAACAACTTTTTCGACTCAGATTTAGTGAATCCACAATCTAACTCATAATGTTGTTACTCAATAATAACTAGCCTCTGATGCTCAACATCTAGTAAAATTCACTTGGCACATACTGTCTTTTATTGTCACTTGGCACACACTATAATTTACTTGGCACATACTAAATTCACTCGGCATACACTAGATCTTCACTTTGCTTGGCACTAATGAATTTTTTACTCAACTTGAACTAACTTTGCTCGACACCAACTGATCACTTGGTCAAGCTTAGCAAACTCATTTTGCTTTCTTTGTTCTTCTAGACTTAACTAGTGTATCCATCAACTTCATCTTTAAGTAGATAAACAATACAACATATCATCCATGTCTTACTTGGTCTTAGCACTCCTTTTATACACCAAATAACTCAACCTTTCCCTAGGTGCTCTTGTTATCTCATCTGATCAAATGCTCTTCATCAATCAAACAAATGATAGCATTCAAACCAAATAAGGAATTGTCTCACTAGCAAGTAGTAGGTTTGACAACATTGATGATATAATCATTGTTCTAGATTCCATATGAACAATCTTTGTTTTCAACAATCTCCCTCTTTTGCATTGATGGCAAACCAATACCAAAAAGAAAATTAATATAATGTATTATAATCTCTCCCTTTATCTATGTGCGTTCTTCCTCTGTGTAGAGTGATATAAGCTTTGTTATATCTCCCTCATAATGTTTCTTTGATCTCTCCTTTAATTTGATTTCTTTGATTTGTTGACTTTCCTTGATTATATCTCCCTCTTTCTCTTTTAATGCATATCGCCCTCTTCATTATGTATTCTCTCCCTTTCTACTCTTCAAGTTATTTCTCCAATGTAACTTTCTTTATTTCAAGGTAATTTTCTTTATTTGTATTTATCCCTCTTTGTTCTTTCTCCCTCTTTGACAACAATGCCAAAGACTTGTTATCTCAACATGTAGATGTTTAACAATTCAAGTTCTCCCTCTAGCACATTACTTGTGAGTAGTCTTTTCTTCTATTTCTTTGATTACTCTAGGCAGCTCCTAAATTAAGATCCACTACATCAAAATGTAAAATATGATATTCAACTTAGTTGATAAAGGGCACTTCTCATGCTTCTTAGATAGATTTGGATAGGGGTATCACCCCTAGTTTACCTCTTAGATACTCATGTGCATCCTTAGGTAAAGCTTTTGTGAATATATTAGTTATTTGTTCTTTGGTATTCACATATTCCATCTTTACTTCTGTGTCTTGAACCAGCTCTCTCAAGTAATGATACTTGATTGCAATGTGCTTTGTCTTTGTATGCATCACTGGGTTTTTAGATATGTTTATAGCACTTGTGTTATCATAATAAAGTATCACAAGTTCAATAATTTCCTCCTTCATTCCTTTGAGTAGTTTTTTGATCCATGCAATATTTGTATAGTTTACTACAACAACAACATATTCAGCTTCAACGTTAGATTGTGATCTGTAATTTTGTTTCTTACTAGTCCATGAAACTAGTCTCTTTCCCAAGAAAAATGCTCCACCACTTGTACTCTTTTTATCATCAACATTTCCAACCCATTCAACATATGTATAGGCTTGTAGTTCAAAATTGTCATTTTTCTTCTACTATACACAAAAGTCTTCTATTCCTTTCAGGTATCTAATAATTCTTTTGACTGTCATCAAATGATTCTCCTTAGGATTTGCAGAAAAACTTGCAACAACCCCAACAATTAATGCAATGTCAGGTCTGATATGAACTACATATTGTAATTTTCAAATCATAGACCTATACACATTTTGGTTCACTTCGAAAGAATCATCAGTCTTTGATAGTTTATGGCCTATGACCATAGTTGTGTTAACTAGTTTTGAATCCTCCATACCAAAAGTTATTTAATGTTTCCTTCACATACTTGGATTGGGTGATGTAAATACTATACTTTGTTTGATACACTTTCAAGCCAACAAAGTATTTCATTTCTCCAAACATGGACATCTCAAATTCTTTCATCATCTTATTAGCAAATGTCTTACATAATGCATTTTGTCCTCCAAATATGATATCATCAACAAAAATTTCAGCTAGTGAAATACCTTTACCACCTTTAGTCTTCAACTATATATTATTGTTGTCATAAGTTCTCTCAAACCTAATCTTCACAAGATAATTATGAAGTCTCTCATACCATGCTCTAGGAGCTTTCTTTAAACCATATAAATCTTTGTGTAGTCTACATACCATTTTGTTGTTGTTTGCATCAACAAAACCTTCAAGTTGTTCAATGTAAACCTCTTTTTTCAGTATACCATTCAAAAATACAAATTTCACATCCATCTGATAAACTTTGAAACCTTTGTATGCAAAGTAAGCAAGCAGAGTTCTTACTCCTTCAAATCTTGCAACAAGGGTAAATGTTTCTCCATAGTCAATTCCTTCTTCTTGAACATACCCCTTGCAAACTAATCTTTCTTTATTTCTTGTGACTTCACCATTCTCATCAAGTTTATTTTTGTATACCCACTTGATTCCACTAACATTCTTATTCTTTGGTCTAGGTACAAGTGACCAAGTTTTGTTCTTCTCAATTGCTCAATCTCTTCTCTCATGGCTTGATTCCAGTCATCATTTTCAAATGCATCCTTTATAGACTTTGGCTCATGCATTCTTATCAGACATGTATCACTTCTTAACTTGTTCCTTGTCATGGGTCTGGCCTCTTTATCTCCAATAATTTGTGTAGCAGAGTAATGTCTGCTAACACACTTTGACAATCTTGGTTTTGTTTTGTTTTCTTCAATAGATCTTTCAATTTTAGAATCACTATGTTCTTCTCTATCAATTAATTTAACATTTCTTTCATGTACATTGATCTCATTATCAGATTGTGCCTCAACTTCTAATTACAACTTGACACCTAAATGCAACTCAATTCCTGAATGCAGCTTGACATTCATTGTCTGTGACTCAACAGTCACTAACTCTTGTCGTTGTTGATTTGTAACTTGGTTCACAACTTCATCATCAATCATTTCATCATAGAAATACACAAAAATTTTGTAGTCTTTAGATTCTTTTGTAGGTTCAGCTTCATATACCTCTGTATATTCATCAAACTTCACATTTGTACTTTCCACAACTTTGTTAGTGTTGGTATTTAAACACTTATAAGCTTTCCTTATTGTGGAATAGCCTAGGAATATATCTTCTTTACTTTTAGCATCAAATTTGTCATTCCTATTATCCTTAAGATTATAGCACTTGCTTCCAAATACCTTAAAATATTTTACATTGGGTGAGTATCCATACCAAAGTTCAAAAGGTGTGAAATTTGTACCTTTCTTGACTTGTACTCTTCTCAAGGTATAGATAGTTGTACTGGTAACTTCTCTCCAGTATTTCAAAGCAACATTCTTCTCCATCATGAGTGTTCTGGCATAATCCATCATAGATCTATTCCTTCTTTCAGCAATCCCATTTTGTGGAGGGGTTCTAGGTGCAAAATCTTGTCTCTTCATTCCTCTATCATTACAAAACATCTCAAACTCATTTGATGTGAATTCTCCACCTTTGCCAGATGTCATACATTTCAAGCTCTTACTAGTTCCCTTTTGAACTCTAGTCAAGTGTCACTTAAACATTTGAAATGCATCATATTTTTGCTTCCAAAACATAATTGTCATCATCTTAGAATAATCATCAATAAATAGGATAATCTACTTGTCACCTTTGTAGATTTACACATTAATTGGTCCACATAAATAAGTATGAACTAATTCAAAAAATGATTTTAAAGAGTGAGTCTTACTTTTGAAACTAGATTTAGCCAACTTGCCTAACTGACATTGTTTGCAAATTATATTATCTGGTTTCTTCAATTTTGGCAAACCTTTAACTCTCTTCATATTACTGATACTAACCAAATTATCAAAATTTACATGACAGAGTCTTTTATGCCATAGCCACACATCATAAAATTGTACAACTAGACAAGTAGCATCATTCATGTCAAGGTAGAATAGATTACCTCTAGTTTGATCACCATTTCCAATTAGTTCTCCATTAGCATCATAGATCTTGGCTTTTCTATTTTCAAATTCAATCTTACATCTAGCACTATTCAGTTGTGACACACTTAAAAAATTAAAGTTCAGTCCTTCTACATAATAAGCATTGTCACATATGATCTTATCTATCAACTTAATTGATCATTTTCTTTGATTATACATGGTGCATCATTTCCAAACCTAACACTATTACCATCATAATACACAAGGGAATTGAACTTACTTTTTGTCGAAATACTTTAGAATAAATGGGGGGGAGTGAGGGAGGTGAATCAGTTATCCAAGGTCCAAATGTATAAATAAAACTTTTCACAACTTAATGAACCCATAAAATATTCATATACATGCATGCATCGATAAGGTTATGCAATCACTAAAACTTGTAGGTTATTGTCAAATCAACTTGCAAAAATGTAAAGTATGAAACATAATAGATTCATCAACACACTTGACATAATTATTTACGTGGAAACCCAATTTGGGAAAACCCACCAGTAACATGCTACTCCTTTTCACTCTTCTAAAGTGATGCCTTGTGAAAGGCCAACCCTGTTAAAGGTCACAAAACACACTGTTAAATGTGACCTTGTTAAAGGATTTCAATCACCCTGTTAGGAGTGAGCCTTATTAGAGGACTTTATGCCATTCACTTGGAATGCCACCCAATTTAAGGATTGATAAATGACTATTAGGTCAACCTTAAACCAAAGAATTTACCCTAGACTGATGCAATTGTTAGAAAGTAACAGTAGAAATTTGATCTAACACAACTTACAACTTCTCTTGCAGATTATAGATCTCTATTTAGTCCTCAATCCTACTTGGCTTTCATACTTTACAGCTTTGATAGCTTGTTGACCCTTCAACAATTAATCTCCCTGAGCCTTATTGCTTAGCACGCCATTGCAAACTCTTCTCTTAGGTCACTTGATGAAGCAAAACCCTTGACTCCTTGTCTCCCTTAGGTTCTCACACATGATTGCTTTGCTTTATGACTAGACATTCCTATAAATAGGAAATAAAGATATTTTCCATCGTCAAAAATTAGGGTTTGGATGGATTAGGTAGGATATAATGTATCTACCCATATCTCATATCTCTTCAAGAAAATTCTTCTAGAATCCATTTGAATTTGCCTAAAAATGGTTTACCTCAAATTCTGTGCCACCAACTCATCAACCTTATCTTCCTATTGGTTTACAAAATTCAAGAAAATAAACTTGTCAACTCAAATTCAGCAAATCTTTGATCTTTTAAATAATGCAGCAACTCGACATTATCAACCTTTTGATGCTCAGCACATATTGCATTGCTTGGCATCAACTATGAAATCACTTGGCATTAACTAAAGTTTACTTGGCATCAACTAAAGTTTACTGATGCTTGACATTAAATAAACTTTACTCAAAATCAACTATTTTTCTCAATATCCACTAGAATTTTCTTTTACTCAGCTCCAACTAACTTTCTACTTTGCTTGCACTAGCTTTGCTCGGCACCTACTATCCACTCAGTCAAGCTTGGCAAACAAACTTTGTGTAACCTGTTCTTCTAAAATTTCTAAGTGTAACTAGCATTTGTAACCTTAAGTAGATTATCAATACATCATGTCATCACTATCTTAACTGATCCTTGTACTTCATTATATAATCATAACTCAACCTTTCTTCTAGGTGCTATTGTTACCTCTTATTGATCAAATCCTCTTCATCAATCAACTAAGTGATAGTACTTGAATCTTATAAGCAATTGTCTTACCAGCAAATAGAAAGTTTGACATTAGAGAAAAAACAATGATTGAAACACATAGTCTTCTTCAACAATCTCCATTTTTCAATAATCTCTCTCAGCAATGATCTTTTCAATCAGATCTCAACACTTTTATCTCCAGTTATGTGATTAGAAAAACCACTATCAATAATCCATTTGTCACTCTAACTCACACAAGACACCAGTGCAGTTGCCTCATCTTCATTATAATCATCCTTAATTGCAACATAGATACCTTCATCCTCATGATCATTAGAATCTTCATTAGATTCCTCTTCAACACTGTAGCAGACCTTTTTTCCTTTGTCTCTATAATCTTTATTGTTCTCATCTCTTTTGCCTCTGAATTTTTCTCCACTTCTATTGTTCTTCTTAGGACACCTTGCAGCAATATGACCAACTTCATTACAATTGTTACACATAATAGGTAGCTTACCTTTGTATTTTTCTTTGCCTCTATGAAATATCCTAGCCAATAATACTTCAAGCTCTTCAATATCATCTTCGTCTATATCACTGTCACTAGAAACATTTTTTCTCTTTTTCTTTTTCTTTTCCTTAGGCTCTTTTAGTGACAATTTAGCTTTGAAAGAAAATTCAACATTTTTAGTTTTGAAATTATCAAAATTAGAGATTTTAAAGGTAGTCATCCTACACATCAATCCTTCAAGGGTCAAATCATTACCAGGTGTGCATCTTAGCTCTTGTATGGCAGAGACTCTAATAGCATAGATAGGCAATAGTGTTCTTAGTACTTTGCTAATTACAATCTTGTCTTCAATCTTACCAGTTGCTCCTCTAATAGCATTGACAACTTCTTCTTTTTCTCGCACAATATTGAACAATATTCTTACCTTCTTCCATTCTCATGTCATCAAACTTACCTCTAAGACTTTGAGATTTGTTCTCAACACATTTTTTCCTCCTCCGTAGATATTTTCTATGGCATCCCACATATTCTTAATGGAATCACATTCTTTGATGTCACAGAACTCAGTGTATCTCAAGGCAGATTCAATCTCCAACATTACCTAATTGTGTTCTTTCTTCTTTTTCAAATCTTCAGCAGTGGGGTCTCTAATAGGGTCAACATGCTCAATAGAAATGGTAGTTTCTGCATAGTCTCGTAGTCCTTTTAGATGTAGCTTCATCAAACTTTTCCATGCAATAAATTTTTCCTTGTTAAGCTTGGGTACCTCTCTCTTGGGCATTTTGATCTTTTAAATTATAGTACCTTGAAACTATTCCTCACAAGTAACCACTTCTTTGATACCAATTGTTGGAATAATTCAGAATAACTAAGAGGGGGAGGGTGAATCAGTTATACAAGGTCCAAATGTCCCAATAAAAATTTTCAACTCTTTAAAAAACTTATAAATACATATCCTTATCATGTATCTTGCATGCATCTAAAAATTCCATCAACTTAGTAGGTCATTGTCCTAGGTCAAAATCACTTTGCAAAAATGTAAACATTAAACACTACAAAATCAATCACGCATTTGATGCAAGGATTTTATGTGGAAACCTAATTTGGAAAAAACTACCAATAACATGCTACTAATTCTCACTCTTCTAAAGTGATGCCCTATGAAAGGCCAACCCTGTAAAAGGCTACAATACAGGCTGTTAAATGTGACCTAGTCAAAGGATTTCAATCACCCTATTAGGAGTGAGTCTTGTTAGAGGACTTTAGAACATCCCATTAGAATGCCACCTAGTTCAAGGATTTACAAATTACTATTAGGTCAACCTTATTCTAAAGGATTTATCCTAAACTGATACAATGATTAGAAAGTAACATTAGGACTTGATTTCATAACAAATCACAACTCACTTGTAGATTACAAATCTCTACTTTAGTCCTCCATTCTTCTTGGATTCATCCACTTTAGCTTTGATATCTTGTTCACCCTTCAAGCATTCATCCTCTTCAACCTTCTTGCTTTGCATGCAAATTGCAAACTCTCTTATTCAACCACCATATGAAGCAACACCTTAGACTCGTTGTCTTCCTTGGGTTCTTACACATGCATGTTGCTTCAAGCCTTGTATCCCCTTATAAAGAGAATTTAGGTCTTTTTCCACTCAATAACAATCTTCCATTTTAGGGTTAGATCAAATTCATTGAATCTTCCCTCTTTTCCATTTTGTTCCCTCTAGAAACTTCTTCTATAATACTCTTTGAATTCACCTCAAAATGGTTTACCTTGAATTTTGTGCCTCCATCTCATTAAGCTTATCTTCCACACACTTCACATAGTCCAAGAAATCAACTTTGTCATCTCACATTCAGTGAATCCACGATCTAACTCATAATGTTGTCAATTGGCAATAACTAGCCTCTGATGCTCAGCACACACTATGTTTCTTGGCATCCACTAAAATTCACTCGACACATACTATCTTTTATTGTCACTTGAGATACACTAGAATTTACTTGACACATACTAAATTCACTCGGCATACACTAGATCTTCACTTTTCTTGGCACTAATTGATTTTCTTCTCATCTTGAACTAACTTCACTCAGCACCAACTAATCACTCAGTCAAGCTTAGCAAACTCATTTTTCATTCTTTGTTCTTTCAGACTTAGCTAGTGTATCCATCAACTTCAGCTTTATGTAGATAAACAATACAACATATCATCAATGTTGTACTTGGTCTTAGTACTCCTTTTATACACCAAATAACTCAAACTTTCCCTAGGTGCTCTTGTTACCTCATATGATCAAATCCTCTTCATCAATCAAATAAATGATAGGATCAGATCAAACAAGGAATTGTTTCACTTATAAGTAGCAATTTTGACATCATTGGCAATATAATTATTGTTCTAGATTCCATACAAATAATCTTTGTTTTCAATAGGTGATGTGTCACATGTTTTCTATGATAAGATTTGATTAGTGCTTGTTAGTGCTTTCAAGTTGTTGATATAGAACTGAGGTGATTATTGTGACTTTCTTGTTGTAACCTTTAAGTTTTTTATTGGTTATCTTTTGTTGCTTGCCAATTGCTTGTAAAGGATTGAGGTGAATTTTTTTTATATCTATAGGTGCTTTCTAATTGCTTGTATAGGACTAAGGTGAATGTTATGATTTTTTTAAGGTTCTTTCCAGTTTCTTTTAAAGGACTAAGGTGAAAATTGTGATTTTATGAGTTGTACTTTTTCATGAGCTTAGGGTAGGTAATCTAGGTGTACATTTGGAAGTTTCTTGCAATGGAGTCTGAAGCCCTAAAGAGGTTGCTTGGGTAACCCACTGTAAGTTGTTTTAATAAGTGATAATATTTCATTAAATGAGAGAAAAATTAATTAATAAGAGTTATTTTTTTTCCCTGCCCATACCTCAAGTGCTAATACAGGCTAGGATGAGAGTAGAGAGGATGCTTGGTTGCAACCTTACTTTGTTAGTATGCTTTGTATGTACGAAAGGATATTGATGCCGCATAGAGACACTAGGGGGCTAGAGTCTACAGAGGCTATCAAAGTAACCTTAGAGTTGGCTCATGCGATGACACTTACCCACTTGCATAGTATATTTCCTACATGTCTTGTTGCCTCTAGGATTAGAAGTTATCTATGTCTTGGTACCTTTGAGATAGATTTCTTTCAAGTGTTTCCTTCACCTAGATGTTAGTTATGACTTGTGGATTGATATCTATTTGGGACTTTAGAGACACTAGGGGGCTAGAGCCTAGAGAGGTTGTCAAAGTAACCTTAGAGTTGGCTCATGCGATGACACTTGCCCACTTGCATAGTATATTTCCTACATGTCTTATTGCCTCTAGGATTAGATGTTATCTATGTCTTGGTACCTTTGAGATAGATTTCTTTCAAGTGTTTCCTTGACCTAGATATTAGTTATGACTTGTGGATTAATATCTATTTGGGACTTTAGACTATCTCCTTAGTGTGATAGGAGTGGGTCATTTAGGTTCAATGAGGTTGGGTGGTAGTGCATTTTTCTTATACCATTGAGATCTAATAGTTGGATGTTGTTGTTGGATATCCTTGTGCAATATTTCCTTTCATTCTGATCTTGTGTTTTCTAATAGATGGTTATACTCTATTGTTTTTTATTTGATTGTTGAAGATATTATGAGATGATGTATTTTACTCATGATGTATATTCTTTGAGCTTTTCATACCCTGTGAATTTTACAGTGGATGATTATATATTTTGATTTTGTTATGTGGCATCTTTTATAGTTGTATATTATTTAATTGGATTCCTACTTGTAGTTATTCTATGATGTGGAATTGTTGTGTATTCAATTTAATATTAATAAATCTTATATAAATGTGATTCAACATCATGGGACCCTTAAGAGATGTAATTTATTTTATGGATTGTTTTTATGTATGTGAGTTATTACTTCTGCTATATTATATCAGTTGATGTTTAATTATTATCTTTAAAAAAAATTGGAAAACTTAGTAAAAATTTAGGTTAATTTCTCTTGTAATAACCCTAATGGTCAAGAAATATTTCCATATCAACTCCCTTAAACATCCAATATCCATAAACACGTCAATAACTATTAGTTTAGCCAAATTTAAACCCCATGGGTTATACATTGGTGGAGACTTAACTATATTCTTTTAAAAAATTGGAATGGAAACAATCATGATAAATAAGTAATAGGGTTTCTACAACTATGACACTCATCCCTACTAGAAAAATCATTAGCAGATTGAGCGTTAGATTGTTCAAGAAACATGTTAAGAAAGTCACACCAGTATGGCCTACTTTGTATCCTTTTACTAGACCTAATTCTAAAGAGTCCTCCCCACTCATTTAAGGTGATAATGAAAATTTTATACAAACATGAGTATATAATTGAGACCCTCTCATATTAGAGTACATTCCCAAGACGTTAATTCACTTAATAAAGAAAAAATACTAAATAAGTGAAAACTGATAGAAATAGACAAATACAGGGGTGAATGAGTATTGAAACCCTTTTACACCAATTAATTATTTCAAAACTTAATCATTTACATCCACTAAGAACAATACTAAAAAGTAAAATGCATAATAATGAGATCATAAGGTCATGATTTAGTTTCAAGGAAACCCTCACCAAGAAAAAAATCTGGTGAGCATGGTACCCACAACCATGTACTAATATGAAAATACTCTATTAGGATTTTTGACCCTATTAGGAATCATTAAATACATTTAGTACATTAGTTCATGTTAGATGGCTAGACCTTGCTAGAGGTATCAACCCTTTTAGGAGATATATTACAATAGGAGCTCATTACTTAATATGGACTCATTATCCAATGTATAACATATAATGATTACAATACCAAAATGATTGTGTTGATATCTAAGTACCTGATTAGTCCTTTATGTAGCTCACATTTGGTTTGATCAATCACAAAATGTCACATTGAATAACTTGTACAACATCATTTCATCATCATCATATAATAAATAATGTTTTCATATTATCATCATACCTCGCATCCAAAAACTAATTCCTTTTTAAAAACTTTCTAACTTATTTTCTCTATCAACCTTCAAAATTGTTTTTCACAAAATGTGTGGCACATTAAACAAAAATAAATATCATAAAATGTTATCCAAGGGTTAACATTTGTGATGTCATCCCTTAAATGCCAAGTAATTTAATTGATAAGGAAATTCAGATCCTTAGGCCAATTTATTGGCATAGCTATCTTGAACCTCACAGACCAGTCAATAGATTAATTGGTGAATTTAGTTATAAAGATTTCATTGATGTCAAGGTACAAAACGGAACCAAGATTAGTAGGAAGAAATGATTGGCAAGACACATTGATCATAAATGTGCAACTCTAGTTCACAAGGGTGGTCAGATAAAGATGAAGTACAAGCCCAATGGAGGTGATGACAAAGGAGCTCTTCTTAGATGGAAGTATGATAAATGATGAGAGAATGTGTAGAAGGATGCCAAGTAGAAAGGAATCTTGTTCAACCGGTGACCATATAGGATGGTTTGTCCAAGTTAGAAAGGAAAGGATGGTCTAGGGTACATGTGATTGTTACATCACAATGTGGGTATAAGTGCACTCGTTGTTGCCTTTGATGGTGATGGGTTGTCATATTAACGAAAAAGTCACAAGAATTCAAATTTGAATTCTTTCCAACAATATTAAGTCATCAAGGACACAAGACACTCATAATTCCTATACAAACATGTTGCATCTGGCAATAGTGGCACACTACTAAAATGAGAAGTTAAGCTAGAAGTAGGGGTGAGAATCAAATTTTGAATCCAAAAATTAGGGTTATAAATCCAAGAAAGAAGAGAGTATAAAAGAAAACAAGGTCTACGAAAAAAATGTTATATTTTTTATTGATTAATGAGAGAGCCAAGAGAGTCAAGCTAAGTGTAATCTTGAAGTGTGGAGAAAGTGACAAAGAGAAGTCATAGCTAAGGAGCTAGTGAATGTGTTGAGGAGGATTCAATGAGCTAGAATAACACAAGTGTGATCCTCTGCAAGAGAGATTAGAGCCAAGTATACAAGTGATCGTATCTAAAGTTGTAGAGCCAAGAGAAGGTAGATCATAGTTCCAAATAGGTCAGAAAAGTTGAAAGGGGTCTATTTCTATGCTAAGTGAAGTGGCAACTTTGTTATATTATTCCTTGTTGTTTTTAATCTTTACAATAATAAATCTTGTTAAGGGTGGACCCTAATAGGTTCTTTGTATTAAATCCCCTAATAGGGTGATAGATTAACTTGTGTTTAGAAGTCCTTTAACCAAGTTACTCCTAACAAGGCAAGACTTTAACAGGTCTTGTTGTTTCCTCAATTTATTGGTTAAAAACGTATGAGTCTTGCTTAATCAATGCTAGGTAATTCAACATAATTTGGCCAATGACTGGGATTGACACTTGATGATAAAATCCTTTTTGTTTTAGGCTCTACTAACCTACGTGGCTATACCTAATAAAAATTGTTTTAATGCAAATCTCTTTAATTAATGCTCTTGAGATTGCAACTAGTTCTCAAGGAGAAATCAAAAATTTGGAATGCTTATGATAAAATGTAAAGAATGAATGTAAATAATGTAATCACCTAAAAATGGTCATCTAGACTATTAGCCCCCTTTTTAACATTTTGGCTAAATTAATTTAATCATTTACCTAGGCCAAATTGCTAATAATCAATTTATTTGATTATAACCTATAGTTTGACTATGCTATCCTAAGTTCATTATTTGATTAAAAGAATATGTCCCCTTTTAATTAAATAAAAGACCCCATTCTTCTAACCCACTTAAAGTGCACACATAAAGTCCTTTTTCTATTTTGCAATTAAAAGAAAAGGCTTTGTGACTTTTGTCTTATATGACAAGTCAACTATCTATTTCTTAGGAGCATTTTTTTGATCTTCTCACTTGCTCTCGATCTATTCACTTTGCTAGGTGTTAGAATTCATTTCAGATCCTAACATCATCTTCCTAATGTTCAGTACTACCGCTATCAGGCTGTGCATTTAGGACTTGCTATCTATTTCTGCATTTCATTTTTTGGAATCAGATATCTATATCTATCATCACCTACTTGGCTTCGATTTTCTTTGACATAATGTGTTCCTATATCGATCACGCATTAATCAAAGAGGGGCAAATGTAATCACCTAAAAATGGTCATCTAGACTATTAGCCCCCTTTTCAACATTTTGGCTAAATTAATTTAATCACTTACCTAAGCCAAATTGCTAATAATCAATTTATTTGATTATAACCTATAGTTTGACTATGCTATCCTAAGTTCATTATTTGATTAAAAGAACATGTCCCCTTTTAATTAAATAAAAGACCCCATTCTTCTAACCCACTTAAAGTGCACACATAAAGTCCTTTTTCTATTTTGCAATTAAAAGAAAAGGCTTTGTGACTTTTGTCTTATATGACAAGTCAACTTATATTCTATTGGTTGACTTGTGTGTGCACATGGATCACTCCTATTTTTGAATTCAACCGTTGATCATCCACCATCTTCATCTTGATCTCCACCGTCCATACATCTTTAAAAGGGAGAGACCTTTCCCCCTCAATCGATCCATCATTTGAATGTTTTTATGCTGCAGGTTTTCTAACAGGTTTCTTTGGAGCTTTGTGGAGAACTTCTCTTTCTTGTCTACATTCTCTCATCCATGGCATTCTAGCTTAGCTTAGCTTTCATCTTTACATGTAGCTTAATCTCACATAGCTTAATAATGGTATTGTAACACTCATCCATGCTTAGAATAGCTGCACTTTTCATATTGATTCTAGTTTAATCTTTAGTTGCATTGCATTCTTGAGGAACTCCTTGGGACATTTTCATTCTTGCATCTTGTCTTTGGAACCTCCCATTGCATGGTTTACTAGCAAGAAGAGTATCTCTAAGGCTCATTTGAGAGCTTTCTTATTTTTGAAATATACTCTCTTGCACTCCATGGATAGGGAGCTCTAAGTCGGCATCCAAGCATTCCGAACTCATGGAATCATTTGGATAGAAGGGTTTAGAGTGGGACACTTTCGAGTGTACATTTTTGGCGCCCACCGTGGGGCAGGACTGTACGTTTTGCCCTACTTTTTCTTGTTTTTGCTCACGTTTTCCGTACTGCTCTGTATTTTCTTTTTTTTACAGTCGCAGTATTGAGGACATTTTTCTAGTATCGCGTGACAGTTCACAGTACTGTCGTGCGACACTTTTTTTGGAAATAGTGTCACGCTTGCAGCCTGTATATTGTCACCCTCTATGCAGAACTATGTCGCACGGATAAAGTAAAACTATCACCTAAACAAAAATTGTCGCCCTCTTATAATGCGAAGTATCGCGTGACTTTTGTTCAGCAAAAAGTATCGCTTGACATTTTTTTGCTCGTTCCTTGAGGAATTTGATCAAATTTCTTCGTAGCTGGCTTGTTGTCGTCTTTGAATAGATTTCTAAACTGTTTTACAGAGGTTTAATTCACAGTTTTTATGATTATTTTGTGCTAACTTATGGGCTAACGAGTTGTGATTGCAGGTTGCCTTTTTTTTGTGAAGAAAATATCGAAATCTTGCATACAAAAAGAACGCATGTCAAAGCTTCAAATGCGCAAGGGCTACTAACGTTGTTTGCAGGGCTGCCCAAAGCATAAAAACCCAAACTTGCTTTATTTTTTTTGTTTCCATGTGCGGCATTGAATAAATTGTTCATTTTTTTATAGGCACATAAAACTTGTGATTGGAATCTTTTGGTAATAGGAGAGTATGCTCTTCACCCTTGTGGTGAATCAAAAATCTTGACTTGCCATTTGGTTTCAAAAGTAAGGGGTAACTAAATCTTCTTGGCGTGTTTGGGAGAAAATGATTGGAATAGGAGAGTATGCTCTTCACCCTTGCGGTGAACCAGAAATCTTGACTTCCAAAAGTTGATCCACTTTGTGTAGTTAGAATCCTTTAGAGGGCCTGCTCTCGGACAACCTGAGAGGAACGACCCAAGTGGGGACAAGCAGATTACCCAGCTCTTCCAACCCACTATAAACTCAAGGCTACCAAGGACACAAAACTTTGGTAGACCTAGTGTTTGTCTTCGCCTAGTGTGATTGCTTATGGGATTTCGACCATAGGGAGATCACTAGGCAAGAATGCTTAAGGTACTCTTGTGATCGCGAGATCGGTTACTCATTGCAAGGTGAGGTGTCCCGTAATTGGGAGCAAGAGGAACACTATGAATGGAAGCCCTATCTAAACACCATAAGTTTGTAACTACCTTTTTTAGCCGCTCAACTTCTTGGTGCAAGGATTGATCCTAGTGGACTACCCGGATCACCCCAAGATTTACACTCACCATATGTGTTCCCTTGGTTGTGCTTATGGCACTTCCATGAAAAAGCCAATATCTCTTGTGGGAAACCACTTGGTGTGAGGCAAAGGAGCATCAAGTGTGGGCCAAGATGTTGAGTAATGAACCATGTCCTTTAGGTAGATATTACTTGATGTGTTCTCGAATGTGGTATACCTGTGAAAATCTTTTGAACATACACATGATGATAATTCTAAGAAAATCTTTTGAGACCTCACATATGCTTGTATCATGCAAGGTTGCTTTGTCCCTTGCTTGATTATTTGAAGAATACTCCATGTGTCACTATCTTGCTTGGAAAGAAATTGTTTTTGAACATCAAACTTGCTATGCTATCAACTATTGTCAAACTTTGTCAACCAAGTCAAAACATCAAATGCAAACATTTTCTTGTGTTGCTTGCTAAGGGGAGTCTCATCATTTGATTTTTATTTTCTATGTTTCTAGTTCTTGAACATGCTTAAAGTGACTCTTTGGTCCTTGTGCTCTTGGTCTTTCTATCTTCATGGTCTATGCATGCTTGATAGTTATCCTTTTGCTAAAATGGTTACCTTGATTTCTTGACTACACTCTTGGGTTGGGAAAGTTGTTCACTTGTCACCCTGCTTGCTCTATCTATTTGGCTATTTGGGCATCTTTCCTAGCTATTGACTTGAGTCATTCATGTCGTAAGTTTCTTGGACATATTGTTTGACAAGTCACTTTAATCTCTCTCTACTATCTTGGAAAGTGAACAGTCTACCTCCTATAGTTTCAACACCAAGTTATCTTCTAGGCTCTTTTATGCTTGGCTTTGCATCTAAAACTATGGGATCTAAACCTTGTGCTACCAAAATTCAACCAAATCTATATGATCATGATATCCTCCATGTCACTAAAGAGTTTCAAGATCTATATGCACAATACAAAGAACTAGAAGAGACAAATGATCTTTCTTACCTTCATCTCTCTAAGCTCATGATGGAAATGAAGTCTAAACTTGAGAAAAGGTTAGAGGAGAAGATTGCATCATTACATGAATCTTCTTTAAGTTCTTTACATGCATGTGAGTCACCTTCTTTGAGTTCATCCTCTTCTTCTAGGTCTACATGCTCTACTTCAAGACATCAAATATCTCCATCTTCTAGATCTAAAGACCTTTGTAGAGAACAAGCACTTGAGCCTATGCCAAAATTTCATGATGGACCTATCTTTGATGAAGATAATGATGAAGACATGGATGCATACCATTCACTTGAGAAACAAAAAAATGACTCTAGACATACTTCTAATAGAACTTTTTCTCCCTTGGAAGATTCTTATGACGACACTTTGCAAAAACTTCTTGGCAATAAGATCATCATGTTACCTAAGTCTAGCTCATATGGAAACCCATTCTTGGATATCTATTGTGCTTATCATCAACATAATGAGCATAGTACTTCAGATTGCATTGAGCTAAAACATAAAATCCAAGATCTTATTGATAATGGAATTATTGGAACCTCTAGTGACTCATGTGTTGAGGATACTTCTCTTGAGCGAGATTATGTTGATGAACCTATGTCTAGTAGTGGCTCCATTACATCTTCCACTTCTTCCAACACTCATTCATCTCCCAACACTTCAAAGCTTTCCAACATTCCTCCATCAAATAAAGAACCTAATGCTTTCCACATTGACTATGTGTATCCTCAAGGGCTATGTCTAAAAGAAACTCAAGCTAACCTTCACTTGGCTGCAAACCTTTTCCATGCTACTAATCCTCAACATCCTCAACCTTCATGCACTACTATGCCTAATCTAAACACTACTCCATTCACTCTTCATTCTCCCTTGTCCTTAGAAGTGGCTCCATGTCAAGAGGACTCTCAAAAAGAAAAAGCTATAAATGTCAAGAAAGATCAAGATCAAGCACCCTTTCATCTCTTTCAAGATTTTCCCCCTCCATATCCTATATCTTGTCCACCTCCTAAGTATGATGAAGACACCACTTCCATTATGTCCCTTGAGCTTACTGAAAATTATGAGAAAAGTTCTCTTCCTATGCTAGCGAAAGCTACTTGTCAAGATCAAAGCATCCCCTCATGTTCTACTTCTCCATATCCACTTCAAAATTGTGCTCAAGATTCAAGTGCTCCTATTAAAAATGTTGTTCCTATCAAAGCTACTCATGATTCTATTGATGGCTTTGACCATGTTGCTCATTCTAAAGATGTTGATATCCCTTCCCACTATCCCTTTGCATCTTCTAAATCTATCCTTGGTCCTTATCCATCTAAGCTAAAGCATTCAAACCTTCCATCCATATTGGGGCCTTATGTTCCTCCATCTCCTACATTCACTCCTAGCTCTCCCATCATACCTCAAGATCAACAAAGACACTCATCCTTGATGACTTTTCACCCATCTATCCATCTAAACCATTCATGTCATCCTTATTCATCCATAAATCCCAAGTCCTTTGGAAGTGAGAATAAACATAAGAATCCATTGAAAAATGAAGATCATTATGTCCCATCTAATCGACATGTTAATGCTAAGAAGGAGAATGCACAAAAGAGACCGCAAAGGTCCACTACTCAAGGAGCTAAACCAAAGAAAATATGGGTTCCTAAATCCATAATTATACAAAGGTACTCTCAAGCACCCAAAGAACGAGGATAATCTAAAGCTATATGGATTCCCAAGTCTCTTTTAGAAGACTTGAATATTGAAAACACTTCAAAGTTGAAATTCAAGCTTCCAAAGGCTTCCATTCCATCTTCTTCCCAAAATCTTCCTAAAATTATTCCAAAGCCTTCCACTCCACTTTTTTCCAAATCTCTTCTACAACCTCATACATCTAAACCTCAAGCTACTTCATCCATGATTCCTCCATCATTCCAATACCCTTCAAGGTGTGTGTCAATGTTGATCTTGTCCAATATTTTAGCTACCCACATGAAATCCTCTAAAGCTTACACCTCCTTTCTATATATGAACTCTTATCCTCCATATATTCTTCCTACTACCATTTCCCTTTCATCACCCTATCAACATCTTTGAGCATACCTTTCTATGGTCTTGGCTTATCATGGCTTATAGGAGCACTATCTAAATTCAAAAAGCTTGAGCTCTTTCTAAAAATTCAAAAAATAAAAAAATAAAAAAAATGAAAATGTGCCTTGGTGAAAGCCACTTCTTGTGGCACCTTGGTAGCAAAAGTAAAGAGAAATAAATCCATCCTACGGTGAAAACTACTTCTTGTGACACCTTGGATAAGTACCATGATGAAAACCTGGCAAACAGGCGTCATGCGTAGTTCTTCCACCATCCATCTATCCCCTCTTCTCTCTTTGATCTTGAAAATGTTGAGCTATCTTTGCATATTGGCTATCTTATCCATGAGATTCTCTATTTTTGCTTTCTCATTCCCTCATAGCCTCCATCTTGAGCTTTATTTTTATTGCTCTATCCCATCGCTATCCTATCTAGTTGACCCCTTGGTCTTGATCATAATAAATGAAACATGGTTCTCATACGTCTCTTGACATGGCTACTCTTTTGGACTACACACTTCATGCTATCTCACTTGTTGGCTTAATTTCTTATCCTACATGATATCTTTCTCATTACTTCCATTGCTTATCCAAAATATGCTTCATATGACTATTTCACCTCTTTCCCTAGCTTGGGTACTCTTGAGGAGTCAGTCCTTGAGGATCACTTTCACTTGTTCCACATTCCTTTCTTATGCATCTTTGCTTATCCATCAGCTTGTTTCTCCATCATGTCCTATACCTTGCTAAACATTGGGAGAAAGTGATGTTATCTTGCTTGAGAACTAGTGATCTCTAAATTATTCTAAAAAATCCAAAAAATCATATATGATGCTGAAAAAATCTTAAAAATTAGAAAATGTCTTGAAAAAAAGATCTTCTTAGTGAAAACCTAGCAATAGGCACTTTGATGTATCACCAAAAAAATCAAAAATACAAAAATACAAAAAAAAATGAAAAAAGTCCTGAAAAAATCTATCAAGTGGTGAAAATCTGGAAACAGGTGCTACTTGAAACCCTTGCACCCATGTCTATCAGTCTCAATCACCTATTTTGCTACACATTTCCTAGCTTGGAATTGTTTCTTGTCCTCGTCTTGGGGGCACAACTGCTTATCCTATTGAGGTATTCTTGTGCATTAGGGTTTCTTTGACAACTCACAAAACAGTGTTTCTCAACACTTCCCCCTCTTTGACATCAAGTGTTTTTCAACACTTTTCAAATAGTTTACCTATGGTCTTCGATGTCGTAATATTTCTCACTATCAAAATCAAGTCTTGAAGAAATGGCCAAGTAACTTGCACACGCGCACTTTAACACTTAAACAACTGAGCTATGCTGATATTTATCTACTTTCTGTGCTGTCTATGATGATTTCTTTTCCATGTGTTACCTCCCTAATAGTCTTTCGAGGATGTCATTGACTAGAAGACTGGGGGCATGGGGCATGTCTTCTTGATTTCTGCTTGTGGGTATACTTTGTTTGTCTATAGTGTTGTAAGCATTTATGCTAGTCCTATTCAACACGTTGACTTACAAATGTATCATCCTTGACTGTTTCGCAAGATCGCACTTGGGGTTTATCCTAGTACTTATGCCTTGATATAGGTGTAATCTTGTTAAATTAAACTTAGGAAATTTAATCATGTATTTATCTTGACTTACATGTCTCTGATGCTTAGATTGGATTTACACATACCTATCTGATATCGATCATATTCATATCCTCATAGTTATACTAGTGATGGTTGTATGATCTCATGATGTCCCTAATAAATGCTCAATGATGAAATTAAGAGTCTAAATGTTATGCACTTCTTGCTAGTAAACCACTTTGCATATTAGCTTGCATTTTAAGTTCATTTTCTAGATTATTCTTGCATATGGGGAGAGCTCTCTCTTCATCTTTTTTGTGGACATATCAGCTAACTCCTTTCATATATTTCTTTACTTTCTTCTTGTTCATGTCTTTTCACCTTCTTAATCTTTCACTTCATCTCTTTTCTATCTTATCATCACATTATATAAATTTTTGACCTCTTAAATAATTTCAACGTCCTAGATTCATTTTCGAGATCGAAATTCAAATTTGAGTTCATCTTGATGGTCAAAATTGTCTTTTAAAATTCTACTTTCTTCTGAGCAGTTAGCTGACCTTTTGAGGTCTAATCTCTGAATCATCACTGGGGCATCTTCATTTCTTCATGTCTTCATCATTTCCATACTTCATATCTACTTAAATTCACTATTTCATGTCTAAAATCACCTTTCTACTCATTTTGACCTTATTTTTATGCTATATCCTTCAAGGTCAACTCTAGTCAAACTGGGGCATTTTATCAATTTTTTTATATAGTCATTCTTGGGTTCTAATCATCTATCTGTCATCTTGGACATTGCTATATTCTAATTTTCTCATTTCTAGCCAATTTTTGCATCCCCTTACCTCATTTCAATTTTGATCCCGAAGGGGTAGAAATACTCTATTACTAATTGCTACAACTATCTATTTCTTAGGAGCATTTTTTTGATCTTCTCACTTGCTCTCGATCTATTCTCTTTGCTAGGTGTTAGAATTCATTTCAGATCCTAACATCATCTTCCGAGTGTTCAGTACTACTGCTATCAGGCTGTGCATTCAGGACTTGCTATCTATTTTTGCATTTCACTCTTCAAAATTAGACATCTATATCTATCATCGCCTACTTGGCTTCGATTTTCTTTGACATAATGTGTTCCCAGATCGATCATGCATTAGTCAAAGAGGGGCAAATGTAATCACCTAAAAATGGTCATCTAGACTATTAGCCCCCTTTTTAACATTTTGGCTAAATTAATTTAATCATTTACCTAGGCCAAATTGCTAATAATCAATTTATTTGATTATAACCTATAGTTTGACTATGCTATCCTAAGTTCATTATTTGATTAAAATAACATGTCCCCTTTTAATTAAATAAAAGACCCCATTCTTCTAACCCACTTAAAGTGCACACATAAAGTCCTTTTTCTATTTTACAATTAAAAGAAAAGGCTTGTGAGACTTTTGTCTTATATGACAAGTCAACTTATATTCTATTGGTTGACTTGTGTGTGCACATGGATCACTCCTATTTTTGAATTCAACCGTTGATCATCCACCATCTTCATCTTGATCTCCATCATCCGTACATCTTTAAAAGGGAGAGAGCTTTCCCCCTCAATCGATCCATCATTTGAATGTTGTTATGTTGCAGGTTTTCTAATAGGTTTCTTTGGAGCTTTGTGGAGAACTTCTCTTTCTTGTCTACATTCTCTCATCCATGGCATTCTAGCTTAGCTTAGCTTTCATCTTTACATGTAGCTTAATCTCACATAGCTTAATAATGGTATTGTAACACTCATCCATGCTTAGAATAGCTGCACTTTTCATATTCATTCTAGTTTAATCTTTAGTTGCATTGCATTCTTGAGGAACTCCTTGGGACATTTGCATTCTTGCATCTTGTCTTTGGAACCTCCCATTGCATGGTTTACTAGCAAGAAGAGTATCTCTAAGGCTCATTTGAGAGCTTTCTTATTTTTGAAATATACTCTCTTGCACTCCATAGATGGGGAGCTCTAAGCCGGCATCCAAGCATTCCGAACTCATGGAATCGTTTGGATAGAAGGGTTTAGAGTGGGACACTTTTGAGTGTATAAATAACAATAGTACTTTAATGTGGTGCAGGGAATCAGGTAAAGAGTCACACCAGTTATAATTGTTAATCAACTTAGTGTTAGCTAGACCAGTCCTTTTCCATTAGGTAAATAAAGTCTAACCCACGTAATCAAAATATCATCAAACTCTGAAGATAGCATCCACACCATCAATTGTTGAATAGAGAGCTTGAGGAATATGAATCCTGATCTAAATGAGTTTAACCATAGTGACGGAAACCAATTAGACAAACATCAAATATCATGTAATATTTGATAATTAAATATACATATAAAGTTTAATCAATCAACAATAACATGAATTCAAAAAGACAATACTGACAATGAGTTATTGAAAATCCAAATATATAAATTGAGGACCAAAGGATAATATCTTATATTTCTATTTGAAATAATGAAAAATAGAGAAATAGTGTAGATATCATAAACCTTGAAACTACATTAATCATTAAAGTTCAACATGTCTTGTAATATTGTATAAAAGCAGTTGTATCAGATATAATTGTATTAGCATATCTTACCACTTATGTTCTATCAAAATAAGATCTTGGTACCCCTTCTTATAGAAAATGAAGGGATCCAACAAAGCTTCAAATCTCTCCGCAATGTAACTATTGTTAATTAACTATCTGATTACAAACTAACTATGCATATTAAGTAAAAACTATTCAATAAAACTTCATGTTTATCATTCTCCAATAATGGCTTCTTCCTCCTCATTAGTTTATGCTTCTAGTTGCACTACTTTTGGGACTTTCATGTAGTCATTTATTCACTTTGAGATATGGGCATGTGTCAGCCATACAAATTGGGAAACCTCAAGAATGGACCTTTGTAAATCTTGTTATTTCTTCCCTGTATCTATTTTCTTTATTGCTTATTTACTCTCATTTATGGTTTTGGACAGCTCGCATAAGTGGCCACTTATACACTTTTCTTACCCATCATCTCAAACATTTCTGCAATTAATGCCTCATAATTTGAGGTACTTGAAATGACTTATTTTTCTTTTAAGATGCTCATTATTCATTTTCACAATTTCATTATGTGATCTGGCTACCCCTTTGAAATGGTGATAATCACCACTTCGTATTGCCCACTCAACAATATTCCCAAAATAGTGAAAAGTTGCTACTTTCCAATCACCTTGTGTCAGTATATGTGATTTTGTGACAAATCACCATTTTCCAAGTCTTTCATCTTATTCATCCAAAAGTAGCAAAAATTGTTACTTCATGAGGTGCATTCTTTGTCTTCTCTAAAATAATGAAACTTTAATATTTGATGAGTACCTTTGATCCCATTTTTCGAAGGCAAAAACATTCTAATCAGGGTTCCTTCTCGAGGAGAAACTAAAAATTCATCGTATCATAGGAATTTTAAGGGTCTACTAGTGGCTCTTTTTGGGGACATATGCTAATTTGAAGCATAATGAGATCTCAGTTGTCTCTGAAGGAAGAAAACCAATACAAGAGAAGATGTTTTCATATCTTACCTTTGGCAAAAACTTTGTATTTTTTATGAAGGAGAATATCCTTTTCAACAACGATGATTTTTCCTTCTACATTCATGAAGTATTCACATGAAAGCTTTGTTTGATTTAGATAACAACATTAATCAATTGCATGATGTTTATGTCCTCAACATGATTCACTCATCCTTGACATTTCTTTGCCCTATATACAAGGTTGAGGTTCAAAAAAAGTTTTCTCTTTGTCACATAAGTATTCATGAAAATCATGCATTATTGGTTTTGTAAGGCCTTCTTGACATTGCATTGATTATTTTCTTTTGTATGCACCAAAGAGGAACCCCTCTCTATCCTAGTCGTCTTTGTACTTTTACTTCTTCTTCCCCCTTATACGATTCATATTCTTTGATACTCATGTCAACTTGATCAATAATTTCATTTTTATCTCTTGATTATAACCTTTATCAATAGTAATCTCAATTATACTAACCAAATTTTGTACATTATGCTCTTCGGGATCATTTTCTTTCGTATTATCAAAATTTGGGTCTGTTTCTTCACATGTCATCATACGTTGCAGCACTTCTTCTTCATCATATATAGACACATCAACTTCTAAGTGCAAACTTGAATAAAAATTTTGACTATTTTCCTTTTCCCTATTCTGATATTCAATTTCTAGTAGTAGTGAGATTTCATCTTTATAACAAGAGAATTTATTTTTATTCCCTACTTCATCAAATTTAATGATATTTTGAGTGAATTTTTTTTCCAACTCTCTCCTTTCCTTCATACTTTGTTTTTTTTCCTTCCTACATATTTTCAAAATATTTGAATTAGAGTCATCAATATTCTCTGAATTATCCACCTTGTGCTGATAGATTTTTGGTATGGGTATCTTCTTTCCAAAGAAGTTTGGTACATATGCATTGAATGATACTTTATGATAATAGGCAGGTATCTTCTTTTCAATTAAAAGTTTGTGTATTTTATTCATTTCCTTTTGATTATTCCTTTGAAAGGTATAAAAGAACCATTGCTCAAATTGCCCCCATGATGAAATAGTTCCTGAGGGCAAATATTCACATCTTTTTCTTGCTTCACCTCTCAAAGTTTTAGAAAAAAGGATCATGATAATATCTTCATCATACAACTCATATTCATTTACAAACTTATAAAATATGTCTATATGATAGACTGTTGATTTCTCCCATTCTCCATAAAACTTTGGCACAATGTTAAAAAATAGATCATAACTTATTCGAGTTTATAATTGAATCTTCTAAAATCTAATGGCCTAATGCCAATAGGAATTAATGGCTTTCTTTTGGATGAATAATTCATCATTTTCTTCAAAAATGTTTTTCTTCTTTGCTAGGTTGATCTCATCAATAGAGTCATTAACCATTATCCGAATAGATTTGTCATCTATTTCAAGGAAAATTTAATTTGCTATATCTTTTGGGCTCTTTTCTTCAATATAGTACAGAAAGAAAAAGTTGTTCTACTTTCTTTGGTCTATGAAATTGAAATTTTTGGGTAGCTCCACAATATAAATTGTGAGCAACTCTCCTGGGTAGAGTCGCCAATCTATTGGTCCCTCAACTTGTTGGTTAAAATACCTATAAGCCTTGATTACTCAATACTCAATAATTTAACACAATTCAGCTAATGAATAGGATTGACACTTGATGATCAAATCCTCTTCAATTTAGGCTTTGCTAATCTAGGTGGGTATACCTAATGAAACTTATTTTAATGTAGATTTATTTAATTGATGCTCTTGAGATTGCAACTAGTTCTCAAGGAGAAGTCAATCTTTTGGAATGCTTATGATAAAATGTAAAGAATGAATGGGAATAATGATGTTGATCTCATGTGGCATAGGTAATCAAGCATATAATTATACTAATTATAAATGTTAATCGACTTAATCTTACCTAGACCAATCCTTTTCTATGAGGTAAATAGATTCTAACACATGTAATCAAAGTATCATCAAACTCTGAAGACATCATGCACACCATCAATTATTGGACAAAGAACTTGAGGATTATGAATCCTAGTCTAAATGAATTAAACCTCAGTGATGGAGACAAATTAGATAAACATCACATGTATCATGTAATATTTGATAATCAAATACATACAAAGTTCAATCCATCAAAAATAACATGAATTCAAAAGGAAAATATAGAAAATGAGTTATTGAACATCCAAATATTGAATTGAACATCAAAGGAAAGTATCTTTATATTGTTATTTGAAATAAGGAATAATAAAAAACTAGTGTAGATTGCATAAACCTTGAAACTAAATTAATAATTAAAGTTCAAGATGTCTTTCAATATTGCATCAAAGGAATTATATCCAATATAATTGTATCAACATATCTTGTAACTTATGTTCTATGAAAATGAGATCTTGGTACCCCTTCAATAGAAATGAAGGGGTGCAAAAAAGCTTCAAATCTCTTCATAACGAAACTATTCCCAATTAACTATTTAATTACAAACTAACTATGCATATTAAGTAAAAACCATTTAATCAAACTTTATGTTTATCATTCTCCAACAGTGGATTCCTCCTCCTCATTAGTTGCAACTCCCACTTGCACTACTTCAAGGAATGTCATGTAGCTATTTATCCACTTTGAAATATGGTCATGTGTTTTCTATACAAATTGGGAAACCTTGGGATTGAACCTTTGTAAGTATTTCCATTTCTTCCTTGTAATTGTTTTCTTTATTTCTTATTTAGCTCTCATTTATGATTCAAACATCTCACACAAGTGGGCACTTCTCCACTTTTCTTATCCATCATCTCAAACATTCCTATAATTAATGTCTCATTAGTTTAGGTACTTGAAATAATTTATTTTCCTTTTAAGATGTTCACTAGTCATTTTTGCAATTTTTCTATGTGATCCAACTGCCCCTTCTGAAATGGAAGAAAACACCACTTTGCACTATCCACTTAGCAATATTCCTAGAATAGAAAAACTTTTCTACTTCATAGTCACCTTGTATTAGTATATGTGATTTTTCAATAAATTGTCTTTTCATTAGCCTTTCATCTTAGTCATCCCAAAAGTAGTAAAAATCACTACTTCGCAAGGTGCCCTATCTGTCTTCTCCAAAATAGCAAAACTTTGCTATTTCACAAGTACATTTTATCCCTTTTTTGAAATGGAAAAAACATGCTTCTTAGGGTTCCTTCGTAAGGAGAAACTAAAAAATTCATGGTACATTTTGCATGGGAATTTATAGGGCCTACCAGGTCTCATTAAAATCCCTTAACAAGGTGGCACCTTATAATGTCTTTGTAATCTTGTAATATAGATAAGATCTTGGTCAGGCACACTTCAAGAGAGTGCAAGCTTTGTGAGATCCACTCACACACTTTGGTTTTCACCCACCTCCCCGCCCCCCACACCCCCCCACCTCCCCAATATACTAATTTGTGTTTGGATTAAAAATTGGTATCAGAGCATGGGTCCTTTGAGGTAAAGAGTTTAAGAGCTTGAGGAAAAGATTGTGATGTTTAAAAGAGATGCACCAAAGTTTTCTAAGGAAAGCTACAACTCATGGTGCAAAAAGATGCATTTGCATCTAAGAACTATTGGTGATGCTTAATAGACCCATGTAGAGTTCAAATATGTTGAGCTTACTTGTCAACTCAATCTAGACTAGTTAAATGAGAAAGAAATGCACATAATCATAATGGATGCTCTAGTGAGCACCTTGTCCAACTTTAAGTACAGAGATGTTGAAGACATAGAAATAACATATTAGATTTGGGAGAATCTCAAAATAATCTATAGTGGTTATAACTATGTCATGAAGGCTAAAGTTGAAAGCTTGAGAGGAAAGTTCAATGACATGAGGATGCAGGAAGGTGAAGAAATTGAGACCTATGGAAAATGAGTGAAAGACGTGAGGTAGCTATCAGAGCATCTGGAGGTGTATTACAAGAGGATGAGTGTGTAATAAATATATTAAGAATCTTACAACTCAAATACACCATAAGAGTGTCAACCATTTAAGCATCGAGAATAATAGACAAGATGGTATTATCTCTTGATGCTTTGGCAGGCAAGCTTGTTGGATTTGAGCTTAGAAAATTTGACAAAAGTCAACCACCTAAGGTTGAAACTACATTCAAAGCCTCAGTTGCACTTGTTGCAACACATAAAGTAAGAGAGGAGGAAAAGAAAGCTAGATACATAAGAGAATTGGAGAGTTTGTATAGAAATTGAACAAGAAGAGCTGGAGGCTTTGTTCGCAAAAAGAAAAGTCAGAGGGAAAAGGAAGTACAAAGGTAAGATTCCATTCAAATTCTTTAATTGCAAGAAGGTAGGACACTATGTTGGTAGATGTCCAGAGAATGAGAAGAAGGAGACCAAAAATAGGTGGAAAATCTCCAAAGGGAAGGATAAAAAGTGATGCTACATTGTCAAAGAAGGTGGAACTGATGAAGACTCAACCAGTGATGATGATGAATATGAATGTGAAGTATCCTTGCTATCATCACCAAAGAAAGGGTGAAGAGAGCCCTGATAACAAGTACCAGTATCTATAAGAACTAGATAATAGATAGTAGTTGCTTTCACCATATGTATGGTGACATGAGCAAGTTCCACGAGGGTAAGGCCTACGACGGAGGAATGGTGAAGTTAACAACAACTCACCATATATAGTGATAGGTATGGGTATTGCAGCCCTAAATGAATCCACCACTTGTAAAGATATACATCTAGTTGAAGGATTGAAATATAACCTATTGAGCATGGCCCAGTTGATGGATAAATGTTATAGGTTTGAATTTAACAAAGGGTCTTGTAAAATATATGTCAAGACAGGAAAATTCTTAGCCATAGGAGAAAAAAGTAGAATTAATCTTTTCTACCTCAATATTTATGATAATAAGTACATTGTAGATAAAAATGATAATAGTTGGTTGTGTCGTAGAAGGCTATGTCATGTAAATTTTGAAAGCATTATCAAGTTTGAAAAGAAAAATTATTTAAGGGGTCAACCTCCTATTACCAAATGAGACAATGTTATGTATAAAGATTGTCAACTAGGAAAGTTTGCAAGTTCTAATTTCTCTAGCAAGTCACTCACTTTTGTACAATTTCTAGATCTAGTTCATAGTAACTTGTGTGGTCCCATGAGGATGAAGAGTGTATCTGGTGATAGATACTTTATATTATTTATTAATGGTTTTTTTAGAATGATGTGGACTGTCTATTTAAAGGAAAAGTCAGAAGCCTTCCACATGTTCAAAGTATACAAGACAAAGGTGGAAAGGGAGAGCGGTAGAGCTTTGAAATGCTTGAGAAAGGAATGAGGAGGTGAGTTCAGCTCACATAGTTTGAAAGTTACTGTTAGGATTGTGGAATCAAGAGATAAATGCCAACTCCTAAGACACCTCAACAAAATGATGTTTCTAAAAGAAGAAATAGAACTATCATAGATGTGCTAGAACATTAATGATTAAGAAATTATTGCACATATCTACTAGAGAGAAGTTGTGAGCACAATTGTGGGCACCTTAAACAATGCATAAGTGAAGAAGGGGATGAAGAAGAGTCCCTGTGAATTTTGGTTTGGTCACCCACCATCAGTGAGTTATTTCAAGGTATTCAAAATAAAATGCTATATTAGAAGAGATGGATATCAAGGAAAGTTTGGACCTAAAAGTGATGAGGGTATCACTTTAGGTTACTCTACCGAAAGCAAGTCATACCAATTTTTTACCCTCAAGAAATATAAGATTGTGGAATCTGCTAATGTGATGGTAGATGAGTTCTTAGAGAAGAACAAGGAAGAAAGCAAGACAGAACTAGAAGACTAGAAATAGTTTGAATACATCCCACTAAGTGAGATAGTGGAGAGACTGTTAGTAGAGGTGGAACCTATACAAGAAGTTGTATTGGCTCAAGTTGAAGGTGTTCAACTTGAAGAATAAAGAACAATAACACTTGAAGGGTAACCAATACTAGAAAATTATATGAGAAAAAATTGCTCAGCCAACTAAATCATTAGAGATAAGGATGTTGGAGTGATGACTAGGAGAAAGGTGAGTGAAATAGTATGTCTACTCTCACACATGAGGTCCAAAGCTATAAGGTAATCTCTAAAATATGAACACTAAAGAAAGGACATGGAGATGGAGATTGATCAAATAACAAAGAATGATACATGAACCTTGGTTTCCCAACTAGAAGAAAAGAATGGCATCGGTACAAAGTGGGTGTTTAGAAACAAGATGAACAAGAATGGAGAGCTAGTTAGAAACAAGGCCATAATTGTTTGCAAAGAACATACACAACAATAAGGCATAGACCATGGAAAAATCTTTACACAAATGGCCATACTGGAAGGAGTCAAAATACTCCTAGCATTTCCAACCTACAAGAACTTTAGAGTGTACCAAATGGACGTAAAATATGCATTTGTAATGGAGTTCTAGAAGGAGCAAGTGTACATTGAGACACCCAAAGGTTTTGAGAATAAACAAGAAAAAAATCAAGAGTATATACTAAGAAAAACCTTATATGGATTGAAACATGCACCTAGAGCATTGTATGAGATACATCACTCATACTTGGTAAATATTGGGTGTATAAGAACAAGTGACAACTACAATTTATACATGAAGCAAGAAACATAAATTAGTTTTATGATTGTAGAGATCTCTATTGATGACATCATCTTTAGAGGAGATGATAAACTAAGTGTTGATTTTGTTGAATCCATGAAGAGAGAGTTTAGAATGGCCATGATCAAAGAAAGCAAATTTTTCATTAGACTTCAAGTATCCCAACTAAAAGGAGGGATCTTCATAGGGCAAAAAAAATATGTGAAGGAAATCTTGAAGACATTCAATATGGAGGAAGAAAAATTGATGAGCACTCCAACGGTGACTATTTATAAGCTATTAAAGGAGGATGAAAGACCTAAAGTAAATGAGACACTTTACCAATCCATGATTGGTAAACTATGGTATGTTGTGCATAAAAAACTAGAAATAACACATGCAGTTGGAATAGTAGTTAGATTTTTTGCCAACCCAAAGGAGTCACACATGGTAGCTATAAAGAGAATCTTTATATATATAAAGGGTACTAAAGAGTATGGCCTATGGTATTCTCACAAGGGAAACTTTGAGCTCAATATCTTTACTAATGCTAACTAGGTAGAAAACATAGATGATAGAAAGAGCACAACCAATGGTGGATTCTTTCTTAGAGGAAGATTGGTTTCATGAGCTAGCAAGAAGTAGAACTTGATATCACAGTCAACAAACAAAGTAGAATATGTTATTGTGGTAATAAATTTAACTCAAGTTGTTTGAATCATATAACTACTTGAAGGAATTCAAGAAAAAAAAGGAGGAACTAGTAATTATCAATTGCAATAATACTAGTGCGATCAACATATCCAAAAATCTAATGATGCACTCAAAGAAAGAGCACATAACAATTAAGTACCATTTCCTAATAGAGCGAGTGAAAGAAAAGAGGAAATGTTGGAATATGTACCAACCAAGGAGAAACTGGATGACATCTTCACAAAGGCTCTTCAAAGGGATACATTCAAGTATCTGAGAAAGAAATTAGGGGTCTTACCCCTATCTAGCCTAGACTAAGATAAAAACAAGTAAGCATCAATCCATGATCAAGAAGTAGATAAATCTAATGGTGGATTAAGGGATTGCTCCATAAGGGGAATAGTCACAATGATTTAAATATGATACCCTTTGGCATTGTTTTCAAAGGGGAAGAAGTTGATGGGAGCACAAGAAGAGAAACAAAGTGGGAGCTAAACAAAAGAAGTTGAGACAAAAAAGTGAAAAGAGAAGTTGAGAAGCAGAAAATGAACACCAAAAGAAGTGAAGTTTAAGTAAACCCACAAAGGACCAATAATGGTCAAACTACATTGAATAATCATCTCAGGAGAGATGTTGAAAGAAGAAGAGAAAGAGAAGGAAAGGCACTAGAATGATGACAAAAATGTCTAAGTGTTGTTAATAATGCCAAAGGGGGAAATTGTTGGCATAACTATCTCGAACCTTGTAGACCGACCAGTAGACTAACCAGTGAACTCATTTTTAAATATATTGTCATTGATGTCAACGCACAAGAAGGAACCAAGACTAGTAGGAAGAAATGAATTACAAGGCACATTGATCATGAATGTGTGACTCTAGTTCACAAGGGTGATCGAAGAAAGATGAAGTACAAACCCAACATAGGCAATGAGAAAAGGATATCCAATTAGATAGATATATGCTAAGTGCTGAGAGAATGTGAGGAAGGATTCCAAGAAGAAAGGAAGGTCAATTGACCAGTGACCATACAGGATGGTTCGGCCAAGTTAGCAAAAAAAGCATGGAGCAAAATACCCATGACTACCACATCAAAAAGTGGAAAGAGGTGCACTCATCATTGCACTTAATGGTGATGAGTTGACATATCAAGGATCGATTAAAAGAATTCAAATTTGAATTATTTCCAACAAGAGCAAGTCATCAAGGATAAAAGACACTTGTGACTCCTGTATGAACATGTAACATTTGACAAGAGTGGTGCACTACTGCAACAAGAACTCAAGCTGAAAGTAGTGGTCTGAATTCAAATTTTTAATTCATAGACTAAGTTTTCAAAGCCAAGCAAGAAGAGAGCATTAAAGGAAATAGAATAAAAGAAAAAAGTTAGATTGTTAAGTGATTAGCCAAAAAGCCAAGATATTCAAGCTAAGTGTAATCTCAAAGTGTGAAGATAGTGATAGAGAGAAGCCAAATCTAAGATGTTGGTGAATGTGCTGAGGAGAAGCCAATAATCCCTAACAACACAAGTGTTATCATGTGTAAGAAAGAGAAGAGCCAAGTGCACAAGTGATTATGCATGTAGTTGCAGAGCCACAAGAAGGCAAAGCATAGTTCCATATGAATCAAAAGAGTTGAAAATGATATATTTCTACGCTAAGTGTAGTAGCTACTTTGTTAAATCATTCCATATTGTTTGCTAATATCTAAAACTTGACCTTAATAGGTTTTTTGTATTAAATCCCCTAATAGGTTGTCACATTAACTTCTGTTGAGGAGTCCTTGACCTCAGTTGTTCCTAACAGGGAAAGATTATAATAGGTCTCATAATTTGAAGTGTGATAGAAGATAAAAATTTGAAACTAGTGAGTATATTTATTCACCCCACCTTTATCCCCCCCTAGTATATTGACATGTGTTTGGACCAACACAATCTACCTAATTACAAACACTTACTCTGAATTCTACGATATCAACCAATTAACATATTATCCATCCAAAACATGTTCCAGCAACTATCTGAACTCAAGAGAAGATACTTATACCATATAGAGACCTTAGACTACCAATATCCAAAATTATGGCCACATAAGAGTAATATCTTATTCTTGTTAATCAAAATTGTCTAATTGTACACTATCTTTTGTATTATACTTAGATTTTCTTGATTAACCATAACCAAAACTGATCATAAGTTGAGCAATCTTATCAACTGGTTATGTTTCCATCAATGATAACATCTATTTTCCTTTAGTCTTAATCACTTTCCAACAATCTCCACCTTCGGTATTGATGGAAACACTTAGTGAAAAATGACTAAGTGTCAATGCCAAAACAAAACTTATCACAATAAGCTTTATCTATACATATTATTCCCTTGTTATACATTCTATATAAACTTACATTCTTCACTCAATTTTCACTACCTATACTAGGCCTATACTATACTCCCTCTTTGACATAAATGACAAAGGCAAGAATCCAAAATGATACAATATGCACAACAAAAACATGTTCAATGAAAAACTGACACAAATCTTAGAAAATATGCAAAATTAGTCTTTATGGCTGAAAAATATGTATCCTATACCTTTTTCAATTTTTTCACAATCTGTATTTCACCACAAATTGCATATGTTGCTAGCTCAGTTGCTTGGAGGTTTTTTGGTTTGAATGCTTCATAGGATTTCTTACATACTTCTAATAGCTCTAATTCCTTTTATATAGTCTCTAACTTAGGAGTGAGTAAACTTTGCAATAAGAAGAATATTTGTATCACCTTATTTCTCTCCCTTTGGAGTACACTAATTATATCCTATATCTTTCTTATAATCCCATTAAATTGTATAACACTTTGGTTGGATTTTGCAAATATTTATGCAATCTTCTCTAAGTTTTATTCTTCCTTTTTTATTCCTTTATCTACATCTTGAACATATTTTACTTAGTTGACTCGAGTGATGTACAATTTATTTCCTTCATCTACACATACCTTAATGTTTTATATATTTTCATCAATTACCTTAACATTATTTGCTATAAAAGTAGAGATCTTAAGGAACTTTTCTGCAATGTAGTCATGGTCTACTTTTGCCTTAGCATACTCCTCTAGTGAAGTGAGGTGAACATCAAAATCATTAAGAATCATGTCTAAATTTTTCAAAACATTACTTCCTTGGAAGGTCATCCAAATGGGTAATGCCTTGTGCAATCTGTCAAAAGGTTTGCTTAGAATCCTCGTATTTTTTTCTGATTTCTCTTATGATAGCTCTTTAGCCTTAGCAAATACCATTAATGATATCTTCATTAGAGCTTCTTCAGCAAAAGATTAAAGATTCTCATCCTTATCTATGCTAGCAATAAATTTACTTGAGTCACTTTCCAATAATATCACCATTCTTGATGAAGTTGAGATATTTTTTATGGTGTCCATTTTTCTTATCTCAACTTCTGCAATGTTATCCTTGATGTTAGGATAAACTATTGTATTATCTGAAGGTGTGACTGATGGAGTGTTACCATGTTCAACTATATTAATTATGATTATCTTTATTGATCACCTTCCTTATCTTTTCCTTATTCATGCCATCTTCTTTTTCTTTCCTTTCCTTTTCATTTTCCTACTATTCTTTATCACTTAACCCCTCTGCCTCATTAGTAGCTTCAAACATTGTGCCTTGAATTTCATCACTTGAAAAAAAATTATGCACACAACATTTCTTGTTCTTATTCTTCCTAAAAATAATCAAGTTTTATAGGTACATTAGAGACAAAGAAATTTGGTTACTTGACTATACTACAAATTGATTAATATCCTCTAATTCCTTAGGAGGATTCACTAACCGTTTTTTGATTGTTACTCCAATAACTTTAGTTGTAGATGTGCCCTTTTAATCAATCTCATTAACAACCTTATTATGGACTTTTATATTTCCTCTCCTATCTCTTCATACAAACCTGACATGATTTGGCAATCCTTATCTTGGGTCTAGCTTTACCCAAAATTTCTTTCATTTCATCAACTGTAACTAGTGTGCATAGATTACAAAGTATTTTCTCTACTATCCTTTGGTCCTAATCTAATTCTAATTTCATTATTACATTTAGCATATTGCCTTTTATTTCAAGAAAAATCCTTTTGAATTTCAATAGATATCTTATGACCAAATTTTAATGAAGTTATTGATCGTTGTCCTCATACCTTGCATAATATTTTTTAAGTTGATTGATCTTACCTTAATTTCTAATTCTCCATGTAATATTTCCCATATCAAGCTTCCACTTATTTCTTCCATCTTTTTTACTTACCTTTGCAACCTTTAACTTATCCTTCTCTACAATTTCTACTCTATCCTTTGGTTTATTAGCTTCCTAGGTCTCATCTATAGTTTTGTTCTTGGAAACTATTGCCTTCTTAGGACTAGGTCCTTGGAATTTAGCCTTTTTCCTTAATTCCCTTTTTTCATAAACTTCTCTAGTTTTTCAACCTCATAGGTGGTGCTATCCTATTGGATTTCCTTGTTGCTTTCCCAGGTTGTGGTTTAACCTTTATCTCAGTGACCTCAATAATAGGTATATCTTGCATCTCTCATTTTTGCATGCTTTCTACAACACTATCCTTGACAGTCTCTATACTTTTGCTTCCAATTTTTTCTTTAGAAGTATCTTCATTGTAATTCTTTGGTGTTGACCATTGTTGTTTTGTGGTCCCCTCTTTCTTTGCAATTCTTTGAACAAATTTCTCTACTTTTTCTTTCTAGAGACTTTGTAAATTTCTTCTCTTACTTGACTAAATTTATTATTGTATGTTCCCCATCTCTCTATATTAGGGTATCTTGGTGATTAAAGTAAATAAACTTCATATTGTTCAATCATCTCAAGATTTACTTTATAATCCAATGAATGTGTTTAGTTTTTTCTAGGTTCTACTACCTTCATGCAAGTGAAATATGTTTCAACCATTAAACGTATAGTTTCTATATACGTGTCAACAATTCCTTGGGTATTCTTGTATGTAGGAAATTGAATGTTAGGAATATAAATACTAGATAAAGATTTAACAAAATAAATACTAACAGCATCTATTATAAACCATAAAAGAACATAAAACAATGGAATGTAAAACCCTACAATACAACATAACTCCTTTTTTGTGTAGATCTATTCCAAGATGAGGTATGTGTTCTTAAGATTACTCAAGATTCAAAATATTAGGTATGATCAACAATGGAGGATGAAAGAGATTCAACAATGGATGATAAAGGTTTATTTTGGGGAAAAAATTGGCATAGTAAGGGTATGATTGTTATAATTATGCTCTCAAATGGGCATGATAACTTTGCAATGGATTGTAAATGATTTGTGAAGGGGAGGGGGTTCAATTTATAGGAAAAGGGGAGATGCAATGTACGGTCAATATGAAAACTTGGAAACTCCTTAAGAGTGGTCAAAATGCAAGGAAAGAAAGGCACATGGATTGTGCTTTCTCAAATGTATAGTTTTGTGACAAGTGTCACAACAAGAATGCATGATAGGAGATTAGGATATTGGAGGGAATGTGACTATTTTAAGAGTTGTAAAGGGTGTAAGAGGGGTGTAAGAGCATTTAAGGTTCACAATAAATACATTTGGTTGGGGAGTGGGAGGATGTGACAAGAGTTGACTTGGATTTGGATTAGGATTTCTTAATCCCAATACTTAAAGTTGTGTAAATTATTAGGGTTTGATTATTCTTGGATTAGGGGATGAGTTGGATGCAAGTGAGAGTGTTAGGAGAATGCAAGTGGGTTACTTAATTGATAAAGTTTAATTATTAATTGAGTGGTCTTAACATGAGTGAATGGGTTGGCTTTAGTCTAAACTTGGAGGTTAGGATTTGGTTAAGGGTTAGGCTTAGGGTAAGAATTTTAAAATAGAGGATTATTTAATCAAAATGGATATTGGGAAATTAAATTAAATATGCTTTGTACAATCATTTAATTCAATAGAGGAAGGGGGTTTAATTAATAATTAGACTATTTATTTTCAATTAGATTAGTTAACTAGGGGATGACATTAATTAATTAAATAGTTAATATTTAATTACTAGTGTCTTATAATATAACTAAATTTAATTACAAATTTATGTAACGAGATCTTGGTGTCTACAATCCTAACTCTTTGTTTCATCTCCTTTTGGAATCCCTTGAATAAACCAAATAGATCACTGATTATATTGCCTATGTACTAAATTTATAATGTTTTGTTATCAATGTTGGTGCAGGTATATCATCTCTCCATGCAGGTGGATGCATATTAGGAAAATTATAAATTATGTGAAAGAAAATATAAAGTATCAATGATTCGAATCTGAAGGTTGAGTCTTATCAAGTTTAATCCTTCTCAAATCCTCCAACAATTATTGTCTAAGGATCTCACAAATATCAGAGTGATCTTTTTCAACCACCATTTTATATGTTGTTTGAATTAGCCCTACCAAAAATTAATTAAGTCTACTGCTATAGTGCATCTTATACCCTAACATCTTGGCAATAATCCTTGCATCTAGTTGTCTTATGTTAGAAAGAGTCATGAGTACGTGTCTATCCCACTTTTTTCTAGTGTTAATACCAACTTCCTTGACCATTTTGGTTGAAACTATTATAATTCTAGATTTGTCTAACCCTATTACTAAGTGAATCAAATATTTTTTACTTATCACACCTTAACCCCCAATCTAGAAGAAATTGTCATGGGTTATAGTGAGAACTATTTTTATCCACTATGGCTCATCAAGTTCCTCATAATCCATGTATTGTAGGATGTTTAGGTTTTCTAAATGCTTAAGTTCATTATTAGAAGTCTTGTCATCATTGTATATCTTCTCTAAATCATTCCAATTGTCTTAATTATCAATGCTTTCAAACTTATACTGTATGTATTCCCTAATATCCTCAACATATAAAACAATGTCAAGGGTTTGTGAGAGTGCACCCTCGGGATCATCTTCCATAGACTTGAATGTGTGTGTTTTAAAACTCATATCTAGGTCTTTCATTCAAATTTCATATATGAGGTTTGTCCATTCTTACTAGGCTTTTAAAAAAATGATGAAATCGACTTGAATTTTATTTTGAATATATCCTATCTCCCTCTTCACACTCTTTGTAGGCTCTAGTTGCTAAAATGGTGAAAAATAAACTAATTTTACCCTTTAATTCCTCCACAAACTTATATGTCATAAATGTGTTAGGTCACATAGTACAAAAAGTTGATAACTTTGACATAACATGCTCAAATACACAACGATCATCCAAATCATTTTGGGTTGGCCTGGCTATTTGTCCTTTCTCCCTAGCTTTTCACTAGTTCATGTCTTTTTGTAGGGAGATGTTTCTTTGGTATGCTTTTAGTTACTATTGCTACTTTAAGTGATCTTTTATGACTATTCTTTTTATTGTATGGGTTTTAGGGCCCTATTAAATCTTGTTTTCCTTAATTAAAAATGTATAAAAAAATTTGAAGATAGATACTGAGTCAACAAGATATGTATAACATTTTTTTAAGCTCACATAGGTTTTTACCTCAAATTTGGGGTCTAGTAATTTTCTGATGAAGTGCTCCCTCTAAGGCCAAGGTAGGCAATTGGGTTGATGAGGATGGTCCAATTCTTGACTCTAAATCTCCTTTATTTTCCAAGACATTTTACTCTTTTCCATTCCATACTTTCCCATTATCATTGTTGCTTTCCCTCACAAATGCTTTGTTGATGTTCTCATAATTAATTTGATTTATAGTGTTGTTTCTCCTTCTATTATTATTGCTTCTTCTAGCATTAGGTGCTCTTATATTTCTCACAAATCCATTAAATTTTGTAATATCTAGTTGTGCACCCCAAATTATTACATTTGTAACATATAACCAAAAAAAATTCCATATCATGGTTCATCTTGACTTACTTGTAGCTTGCAATCTCTAGCGACATGTCCAAATTTGTTGCACTTGTAACATATGACACCATTGGATATAACATTATAGTTTCTCAAAAGTGTTCTTGCATTAGTATTTGATCTTTGATTTTTTCTTCTATTAGTTTATTGATTAGGTCTTTAACATTCATGCGATTCAAGTCCATAAAGAAAACAATTGAAACAATATCCATTAATTGGTTTAGCATCATCAAAATATGATTAAATTTATTGTAGATGTAGAGCGATGAGTTTATAAATTTGAACTAAATTATTAATCTATGATTGAATATGTGTAGGTTTAAATCAAATATGATGATTTAAAACTTATGCCAATATATAGGAGCAATGTAATTTAGTATTCACAAATAGTGAATATTATAAGTTTGATATGATTAATATTATTCTCAATATACTCTTGATAACATTAATGAATTTCAATGTATTTTAGGTAGATGAATTCTTGATTATACATTATTTCAAATGGATATGTCCTTGAATGGACATGTCTCTACAAGTTGGAGACACGTCCATTCAAGTCATGTCTCCCAGAATGTGTCAGTTCATTTCAAGGATGAAACATGATCATAATCAAGATTAGTTAAGACAACATCCTAAACTAAAATAGTATATAAATTTGTGATCACCGATCATGGGATATTAATCATATTTAATGTGATTGAATATTATCTGTAATCAATGAAATATTCATAGATAATCTGCATGATCAAATTTTCAAATATACTTGGCATGACTATGATTTGGTATATGGATGATGAATGGTTTTCCAATCTCTCTCCCCCCCCTCTTTCTCTCTCTACACACATGTGCATGCGTGCGCAAAATTCATGTATCTAACCATAGCTATCATACTTTAACACTCCCTCTTAGCTAGGGAGGATAAAGATCTAACCAAGTATATATCACAATAAGCCCATCTACTGTGAAAAGAGATATCACCTAACTCATGACATATGAGGATATAAAATACTCAAGAATTTCAAGTCACGTAACATTCCTCTTATATGTAGCCATGTTGTGGTATGTGCATTTACATCATGTCTCATAATCTCTACAACAAAAAATCATGGCATATCCATGGATACTACATCACATAATATACACCATGATTATGTCATAAAGAGATTAATGATCTACAACTAATATCAAGTCTCATGATATCTATCAAAATGTCTAAGAGATACTAACTATCATGACATGTTCATGAATATCAAATCATCATTATATTTGAACTAATCATTGTAAAGTCATCACCTAAAAATGTTAGATACAAATGTATATTACTTGAATGATTTTCCCCTTACAATTATGTACATAAGGGGGCCCTTAAAGTCATAAAGTTACACATATGATAAAAGAGTTTACAAAGAGTCACTATAGATTCTCTTAGGTGGTACTGTCATGGTGTCACACACATGACATCCACCATGAACCATATCAGAGGGTGGATCCATCACAACTACTCCAAAAGGATGGAACAAGTATTTCACTTTAAGCTTATTTCTCATGAAAAATAATCCAATAAAATTATATTTCAAGAAATCACTGATGCTAATACTCCTTCTCATCAAGGGTTTCATTCTACACAAGCCCAAGCTAGTCTCTAATCTAGTATGAGACTTGGTGAGAATATTAGTCGGTTATAATTTAGTGATAAAGCACCTCATTTAGAACTCATCTCCATGGTCTACTCCCTATGAATCACTATGGTCAAAGGTCCACTTGGAAAATATTCTAGCAACTTTGTAACAACAATAATTTTAGGAGTAGTTTATCATACATAAATATACTTGTCTGATTTCATAGTAACATGAGTGAATGCAATAAACTAATGATTTATCCTCAGGCTTGGCAACACCAACATTTATGATAATGTGTCTTCTATCTGAAGCTCCAAGTACATGCATCAACCTTTTGACCTTCTCATCAAGATATCAACCTTCTGACCTCCTCATCCAAGGTTTCCTCTGTTAGAGTGTTAGACTCCCTCTGAATAAGTATGATTAGGATCTTTAGAATTAAATTAAACATTTCCTCTATTTTCTCCCTCTCTTTGTCCAAGATTGCTTATTATAGAATATTAGAATCCCTCTTGATATAGAAGGATGCTCTCAATCAAGAGCGTCACTTTATCCAACATGATCATTAGAATCCTAGATCAAAATGTCTTTGGAGCTATTTTCATAGGATCAAGTCCTAGAAAAAATAGTTATATGACCATCTTGATATTTGACCAAAACCTAATTACAATCTTCTCCCTCTCATTAGAAGAGCTCATTGTCTTGACTTTATTTCATAATCTTACATGTTATCACCCACAAAAATGCCTTAGCAATATTCCTAATGCACCTTCTTCTTTTCCTGGAAGAACACCCCTGCACATCCTTGATACAAGTTGCTTCAATGAAGGTCCATATCCATCAAATCAAAACCACCTTCTTAGATTCATATTTGAAATGTCTCCCCTCTAAGGATGGTTCAGATAGAAATGGAACATTGGTTATTATTCCCTCCCACAATGTAAAATTCATACTCTTAGATTGTAACTTTTATTTATTTAATCTTCCTTGCAATCTGTGAATTGTTCTTGCACTTGAAGATTCATATTTTCTTGAAATGTACTCATAATAGGAATAACAAAGGGTATATTATAAATGGCCTCTTGGCTAACAATTGTGCCACGATTATATGTACCACTGTAAAGTCCCCTTATGAGAATTTAGAAAAATTACTATCAATAATAATGCTCGTGTGCCACTAAGATTGCTTGTGCTAGAGTTCAAACATATTTTCCATTTTTGTGTTCCCTCATGCATTTAGCAAAATCCATGACACAATTATGCTCATTGGAATACATACTTTTCTCATTAATAAAATCACTATATTGTAGGATTTGATCTACGTAATGTATGTCATGTGAAAACCACTCCACTATAATTTTGAATGACTATAATAACCCCACATTAATTGTTACCCATAAAACATTTAATTATTAATGTGTTTGTTTCAACGCCATATTCTATATCGCTGAATATTTTTGTGGAATTTTCAATGCAACATGGGACAAAGATTGGAAGGCAACTCTCTTGTCTTACAAAAATCACAGGTTTCTCTTTTATCATGTTAAAATATGATTTGCAACCTTCCTCATTGTTGTGAATCCAACATAGAGTGTCAATCACAAAATAAAGCATAGAAATTCCTTCCTCAAGCCATCAACATTCCTTAGTAAACACACAAAGATCACAATTTATATGCTACTACTTTTCCATTTTAATTTTACACTTCACAAGCTATAGGAAATTAATTGTAATTCAAGAACATAAATTTCTAATTTCTCTTGCTCTTCCTAACTATTTCCTTCAGTTTCTTGCCAAGAACAAAGACTCATTCCTCAAAGTGAAATAGATCATCAATTTTGTAGCCAAGAACTTATGGTGTTATTGATTATTTATCTATTATGCCACGTCATTTGAAATTCATAATAGTAAATAGAAGGCTCACACCATATCCAAATGTACATCTTTTGAAAGTAGAAGGCTTATGAAGAAGAAAGAATTTGACGCCTTAAGACACTACAACTCTAGTTGTTCCTAACACTTCTCATTCCACCTCCTCTAAACATTATTTGAGAGAATTCTTAATCCGTTATGTCTAAAACATATCTCAACATGCTCAAATAGATGGCGGACAATGTGGGTAATCTCTTGAAGGGGAATGAGATTGATAAAGGGCAGGACTCCCCTCGAGTGGCAGAGACTCAGGGACCAAGCAAATGTACTCATGTTCATTCTAAGAAGAATGAGGATGTTAGTAAGAAGGACGAGGTGAAGGCTAGTGCTGATAATATGCATATTCTGGAAAATCAGGTTGCTGACCTGATCAAGACTTCTTAGCTAGTTGGTTGTTGTTCCTTTATTGTTCTTTTGCTATCTTTTCCAACTCTATCTTGAGTGACCTCATGGTTGTTCTTTTTGGAGGTCTGTTTCATGTTGTCTTGCATTTCTTTTCTTTGATGTTTACATCTCTTGTTTATCTCTAGACTTTTGTTTTTTTGTAAAGGTTTCGAGTCCTTTAAAACCTATTTTTACTTAATCAAAACATATCTCAACATGAATTGCGACTCTTTAGCACCATATTGACTCCAAGAATTATTAGGATTAATTATTTGTCTTTCAAAGCATCATTTCAATGTTTCCCAGTGATTTTCACACATCGTTGTAGACTCTTCATTGTAAACTCTTACAAAAAATCATCGATTAATTACCGAGATATAAATTCATCAAAGCATATTGATCTTCAATATAATATCCACCCAATATAACCACGACTTCAGATTGAAAAATGTGGAAATAATATGCAATAATCTTTATGTCATCCATTGAATATGAATTTATCATCGTCAATAATAACAATATTCTCAAATCCTTATGATGGATAAGTGCCACGAAAAATACATTTTGATTCAATATTTTATTTTGGAGATCTTATAATGGTCTTGTCTCATTGACCACAAAGATAAGTAATTCTCATTGTAGTCAAATTTCTCCATAGAAGAGTAATATTTCATTTGCAAACATTTTGAGGGTTGATAACATCTTAAAATAATTTGGGTTGCTAATATAGATGATTTATCAAATAATATGAAAGCTCGCTAGTCTGACATTATATAATACAATATACAAATTGTGAACTTTGAATAGCCTTCAAATAAGGGGGAAACACCTTTATATTGTAAACATATGTTACCTTCTCAATCTATCTGCTCATAGACTAATCCATATTGCTTCTAACACTGCTTATTTTATCCTTGAGCTTCATCAATGACATTTATACTCTGAGTACAAAGAGTTTGATATTTTTTGCTGCAAATTTTTGTTAGGGAACCATTACAAGGACTAAGACATTGGAGGATGTCATGCTGAGAACTGGCTCAAGAATGATTACTTTGTACATGTTAATATTGAAATGCATGCTTGGGGAAAGTTATTGAATGTTAGATAGATAACAGGTCCCACTTGAGCATACTCATTGGGAGCTTCATGTTGGAATCTAATCAACATGTAGGCAATACATATGCATCTGATATGATCAACAATACCAAATGTTACTATTGGAATTTTAAAGGACACTATCCATTTGGTAAATACAAACAGTGCTAGTGATTATTTTGATTAGATCTGCAAAACGAAAGAGAGAGAAATAAGCTCTATCCCTGCATGGATTTTAATTTGGTGCTCTTAGAAGTTGTTTAATCGTAAAGTAGAGAAAACTTATGCTTTAAATAATTTGCACTCTCTAGTCTAAACAAATCTTCTTTAGCAAGGTTTTGATACTATGTTAAAATAGGATTAGATTTATTGGAAATCTAGATTAATGAATATAATTTATATTTCTGAATTGAATTATTAATTTCTGATTGAATATATGTAGATTTAAATCACAACATGAGGATTTTGAACTTATGTCAATATATAGGAGAAAAGTAATTTAGTGTATTAGTAAACAATTTTTTCCTTTTAGATTTAAAGTTTGGAGAAATTTTTTTGATAAACTAACAGATTGAAATTCCTTGAATGTGTAAGGAATTTCTCTACTTAGTATTATTTCACAATACTATAAGGTGTAGCAACCGGTTTGAAAAGATAATCATTAATTCCTCCTCTGAGGAAAAATCTTCCCAACGAGTATGTTAAAGAAAATACTGAAAAAACATAAACAATCAATTCATAGAAATGAATTGAATGTGCAGATTGAAAAACCACTTAAATTTTATAACCAAGATCATCCACATGATTAATCCCTATGAAAATGATTTAAAATCTACTTCTATCAATTATCAATTTGAATTCTCTCGACTTCAATAGCAAGACTTCAAATTGCAATAAGACAATGTAAATCTTTTTACAAATGATAAGTCTCCTCAAGGATAGAAATCATTTATAGAAGAAACAATATTATCTATTCCAGAAAAGATTTAAAACATAAAATTGCATAATCTTATGTTTTCTTATTACAACCAAAATTTTGCATCAAAGTTTTCTTTTCAGAATGCATATAACAAATCCAAAAGTATTTCTAGTTTTGCACCGACCGAGAGTCGACCCTTTTACAAAACAAATTCTTGCTTTTAAAGAAATCCTACCCGAGTCATTTTTCAACTCCCCTAACTCCCTTTCCTTAAAATCCCTTTTCCAATCCAGTACAACTTTTCCACAAATACCTTCTATTACAATAATAATTAATTCTTTAAAGAATTAATCATTTGAATTTTTCTTTCCAATTTACCCTACCCCAACCAAATCATCTAATTTACCATTTTTATTTTCATGATTACATTACAATTGTAATAATTAATTCTTTCTAGAATCTATTATGTGAAAATTCATATTACCTTAAAATAGTTTGACATTAATTATTTTGCATGTAGTAATATTTAATTATTTAAATAATTAAATATAATACAAAATAATTAATAATGCTTGTACCTTGAAAGTATTTAAATTTTAAATTTTGGAAGGGGTAATACTTATGGTTTCAGGGCCCTAGGTAACAGCGGCTGCATCCTGTACAGGATGCAGAGAACTCCAGAATCTTTAGATGGTCCATTGCCTATTAGCTGGGTCATAGAGTCATTTATCTTGAATACTGAAAGCCGTCATTTTGGTTTCAAGGTTGGAGCTTGAACAAAATCTTTAGTCTCTTCAAGAGCTTTCTAAGTTCAACACATCTCTGTCTGCTACAACCTCTTGAACAATTGAAGAAGGAATCAGCCATATGATATCTCCAGTTCTAATGTTTCAGACTAATATGACCACTCTCTTCATTCCCAACAACTTCCCATTCGTTCTCTACCCTTTGCACACTTTTCTTATGTAGAAGAGTAAGGTTTTGAATATTGGATGTATGTGAGTCATTTATAATAATAGTAGGTGTTTCTGTATTGTTCACCGTAGTCATAGAAATAGGAATCCATATTCGGTGGTTGCACAACAAATTTTACTACAACAAACTGGACTTCTCTTATTCATTTTTCATACATATGATGCTAAGGGTTACCCAGTTCAACCTAAATTCTCACCACAAGCAAGCCCACTAAAATATATCTGCAATCTTTCTCAAGACAAAACTAATAGTAAAATAGTAGCCACCACATATCCATGGGCAGTGCAAAGTCTATGTCGTTGCTCGCCATTCTGGATTGTATAAGCTTTTTGGAAGAGTGAACACCTTGGTGGAATTAATTGGAACTCCAACTAAGAAATTGTCGATTAACACCATGCAGAAACAACTTATTTGCAATAACAACATCAGAAAATGCTTTGCAAAATTGTGCGGATGGGTATTGCCTACAAGTGAAGGGAGATACGGATCCATGAAGGGCACATCAAAAATATGATCACTTGACACAAAATTGGCTGATTTGTTTTCAGACTATTCAAATTCACGAGCCACAAACCTAGAATATTCTTGGGAATGCTGAGCAATGTCAATTCCTATCACAACTGGCTGATAGATAAGTTGATTTCTTGAATGTGTGGCATGCCATAAATGATGCACATTAGCTATAGATCAAGTCTCAAAATTATTGCTTGCGCATTTGGAACAATCATCATGGTTTTGACTTTCCAGCTTGTACCTCTTTCTATAATCTCATCTGGAAGCATCATTCTTATTTGTAGAGCCTTAATATTTTTCTTGCAACATTAAGATGCCATCACATGAAATCTTTCTTGTTGTAGAATTTGACATTACTCCTATCAGGGACTTGAGTATTCATGAAGTTGATATATATCTTTCCTTCACATAGACATGCCTTCATTATTTTACCATGCATTCTTCTTTTTGACTCAAGATGTTTCTTGACAAAGGTAGAGCACTCACGGTTTGAAATGGGGGATTATTGCACATGACAATGCTCACTACATATTTTAACCTTTTTGAGTCCTTTATCCCTTAGCTTCATATCATTGTAGTGATTAAAGATCATGGTATTGATAATTGGAGCACCTGATAAGTTGATGAGAAATGTTATATCTGGATGAACACTCTCAGAATGAGAGTCATGACTACGTTCTCACCTTCCATGAAAATCACCAACATCTCGGCAATGAGTATTTAATTCAGCCAAATTTTTAATCTATTTTTGGATGAATAAGTTGAATCATCATCATCAAATGCCATATTGTTGCACAAGAAACATTTATGAGAAATAATTCTTTGCATTCCATTCTGTGTTTGACATTTCCATGCTCAATTGTAATCGACATACCATTTTGTCCATGTGCACAATCCTGTGCACTTCAACAGAAGATGTGCTTCAATTTGTTTGCTAATGGGCAGAATTGATGAACATGAGATGACTAGAGTAGCAAATATTATTTCTAGGTGACTTGTCTTATCTTCCAGCCATCACATCTCAACCCTAATTAGGGTTAACACATTTTATTGTGACACTTCATGATTAATTAGGGGTGCTAGGGAAAGTTGACCTTTGAAAACAAGATACGAATCTAAGATCTTCCTCTTGTGAATGGCTTGAACCATCATTGCCAACCTCACCTATGCTTTAGTCAAGGCTCTTCAATAATAAAATGAGTAGGTTTGGTTGTATAATTTGATGACTGATGAGAATATGCATATGTCAATGCCTTCTCCCATACCAAAGGTACCTTCTTCTTTTTTTATAATTTCACCTTCGTTTTTCTTTGGGCATGAATTCCTTCATATATTTTTGCATTAGATACTGAAGATCTTGGTTCTCCTTGAACATTTGGTTTCTTCTTACACAAACCAATCATTAGATTCTCACAAGAGATCTCATGCATATGGCTGGTAACTGACCTAAACTGTTCAATATGCATAATGCTTTTTCGCATCAGTTATATACTAAAAACCATTTGAAATCTGGTAGCTCCACATTTTTTGAGTGTCCACCCACGAACAACCATAGTTGTGGAAGATGGAATGGTGTGTACACTCCTGATTTATCTATCATCGACATTGAATCTCATCGAGCCTCCATCATTGAGAATTCTTTCTGATTATTAACATGCTCAAAGTTATGAGCACCTTCACAAAACTCTTTGTGGATTAGAGAGCTTCTATCTGTTGGAAAAAGTCACACCATCCATGAATCTAATCAAGGCCTTCTGCAATGAAATGCCCTGGAAAGTTGCTCTAAAAAAAACTCCTTGTCCTCAAAAGGATAGTGAATATAAGCGTAAGGCATTGATCCACTCTTGAACCAGCAATCAAAAATATCATCAACGCGCTGGAGGACACCAAAATTAGGACCTCTACCAAATGGAATTGTGATGTGATCTATTTTATGCCAGTGAATATTAGTCACCTTGACACCTGAAAGCTTTTCCAAATTTTCAATTGAACCTATGATTATTCTTTCCTATCCATCATCATAATCCCTGGCATTCTCCAACCAATTGTGAAAGTGCTTTTCCTTCACATAGTTAGGAACCTAATATGTCTCTCTGTTGTTCTCCAAAAGTTTGTCTTTAATCTTCTCCACTACAACAAACCAGCTTGGTACAGCCCTATAAAGCAAAGGTGTTCCTGATCTCCAACAGAAGGGATAGGAATGCATTATATTGCCTCAACTAACCAATCTTCCCTTAGCCTTCAAACTAGCTATAATATCCTTGTCAGCATCTTTTACATATCGGCCTTTGAAATCAACAATCTTTTCTGTAAAGTGCCCATCTGTGTCCACTGGGACTATAAGATCCCCACCTTTCTTAATAATACTCGCATCTAAACAGACATGATAATCATCTCCTCCAAATGAAGGAGCACAATGCACTACCCCAATGCCACTATCATCTATTACATAGTTATCAATAACAACTCTGAAGGCAACATCTGATAGCTCTAAGAAGAAGTCAAACACTAGCTGGTACCTTTTACCAACCAAAACAGAGCCTTTAAATGTTTCCAACAATTCATATGAATTAGTATCCAATGCAAGTCCTTGTGTTTTTACCTCCTAATTACCTTTTGGGTTGCCTTTTGCTTTTAATCTTGAATCTTTTGGTTTTGAAATAGGGCCATTAGAAACATTTGTTTTTACCTTCTTTACTAGCAACTGAGATAAGTGAGACACCGCAAGGATGTATGTTGCCCCTATTGTCTTGCTTTTGACCTTTGCATAGTAAAAATTTGCATTAACACATAGTGCAAGATTACTAGGAAGAGTCCATGGTGTAGCAGTCCATGCCAAAAGAGCCCCGTCATCCATGTCATCTTTTCGCAGGAAAGAAACTATCACTTCTAGATCTAACACATCCTTGTAATTTAGTCTAGCTTCAAAATTTGATAGAGGGGTCTTGTAGCCTATGTTGTATGGCATAACCTTGAACCCTTGGTAAATCAAATCTTTCTCCCAAAGCTACTCAAAAACCCACAAAAAGCTCTCCATCACCATCAAAGGTAGAAGCTAGTAAATTGCAAGCAGCTTCTCAATTCATCATCCATATTTTGCGGGCATGTCTACCAATATATTTCTATGTAATTCTCCCAATTTCACCAAACAAGTAGAAGTATCAGAAGTCAATAGCAACATTTAATCACCTTGAACCAACAAGGAAGAACAAGAGGGTATAAACATAAATCCTTCCATGTTAAATGACATATTCTTGTTTCAAACTAGATGATGGCAGCATATATTAATATTTCTACTCACCAACATATAGATATTAGAAACATTGTCTCCCATTTTTGTTAATCACTTCTTTTACTCTATCTTTTGATATTTTAGACATGCCATGATTTGTTAGTTGATTAGCCAAATTGATGAATACAAGGTGATTATAATGGAAAATGGTTATTTCCAACTAGCCTCTCTTATCTTCCAACCAATACATCTCAACCCTAGTTAGGGTTATCACATTTTTATGTTTTTTCATATGTCATCGACATTGAATATTGGTTAGCCTATTTCATTGAGAATTCTCTCTGCCCAAAGTTATGAACACTCGATAGACAAGGTACACATGTTGCCCAGTAAAACAGATTCTTTTTCCTATGAACAACTAACCAACGTAAAACCATTTTTGAACTATTTCATATGTGTTGCACTAGTTTCAAGTCCAAGTGTCTTCCTTTGATTTGATGCTATTTACCTCAAACAAAAAGGTGACTATAACCAACAATAGGTAAAATTTGACCCATATTCCAATACAAAAGGATTGCAAGTGTTCATCAACTCAAGAGACTCCCCTCTTTCAAACAGTGATTTCAAACTATAGTTTATCACCAAATATTTGTCATTGTAGATTAGTCTTTTATCTTAGAGTAAATAATTATTATTTAAGCTTTTACTTAAGTTTACTTAGGTTAATGCATTTATTTATTAGTTGTAGTCTAGGAGTTGTTGACAACACGAGAATTTGTTCCTATCTAAATCATACTTATCCTCTCACTTTGATCGAGGATATTCCACCTTTTATGGACGTATGCTTCATTGTCAACCTTATCTTCTAACACTTTCCAGCTTGTTCTACAAGCTTCCTTGAGGCCCTTATATTTGGTCTCTCTCATTGCAAATTCATATCATTTTTCACATAGCAAATTTCATTTTCTTATTGTGAAATATCTTTTCTTACTTTGTTGAATTGCTCCAAGCTCTTGTTTCTTCCTTCTTCAGTTTCTCCTCAGCAAGCTATTTGCATGCAAGTGATCTTGGCACACTATGAAGTTGGCTTAATTATTATTTACACTTTTACTTAAGTTTACTTAGGTTAATGCATTTATTTATTAGTTGTAGTCTAGGAGTTGACAACACGGGAGTTTGTTCCTATCTAAGTCATACTTATCCTCTCACTTTGATGGTGGACGTATGCTTAGTTGTCATTCTTATCTCCAAGCATCTTCTAGCTTGTTCTAGAAGTCTCCTTGAGGCCTTTATATTTGGGCTCTCTCATTGTATTTCTCAACTCATTTTCAAGGCATATTGTATAGCAATACATTTTCCTTTGGTTGCAATATTTTCTCTCTCAGTTTGTTTAATTTCTCCAAGCTCCACCCTTCCTTCTTTGGTTTCCCTTCAATAGGTTATTTGCATGCAGGTGATCTTGGCGAGCTGTGAAGTTGGCTTTCATCAACTTCTACATGGTATCAAAGCCTCTCTGTTGCTTCCTCATTGAAGGTTTTTTGAAGCCACGATTCGGAGAGACAAACACTAGTTTGTTTGTGCATTTTTCTTCAATTGGAGGGAAGAGTGATTTTTTGGAGCACTTTGGGTCTAAACAAATGCTACCGTTGAGTACAGAAGGCCCGTTATAGTTAGGATCCATATAAAATTTATCCATTTTGGAGAAAGTTGATATGGGAGGTAAAAAAAAATTGTCTAGGAGGCCGTGCGGACCTGTACAGATGATTTCGTATGAAAAAAATTTAAAATTTGATTTTGGTGTCGCTGCCCAATGGCCACCAGCACTCTGCCACTGCACCACCCCCACATAGCTAGTACATAGCCTAGGAGTTGTCATAGTCAATCGCACCACCACAGAACCACCATGGCGACACCACAACCTGGTTGCCGTCGGCGGGCCTCCCACCAGCCACCATGGCCCGTGGCACCGTTGGCTTCTACCACCCTTGTGGCCACTGCCATCAATGGTGCTTCCTCCATTGCTGCCCTTGTAGCTCCTACACCTCTGCCAATAGCTAAGCAATATTTGGCACAGTCTGCGGGTGCCACGTTGGCCCTTGCTATGTGGCCCCTACCACATCACCTGCGACACATTAGCAACCACCACGTGGATGCCATGTGGCATGCCACATGGCTCTTTTTTGTTGTGATAGCCCCGTAGCCATCAATTTTAATTGAGTGATTTGCTGACATCAGCATGATGTCATCACTACATCATCAACACCTTCCTACCAACACTCCATGTCCCTTTTTGGCCTACTCACAATTTTTTGGCCATAACTTAAGCATACAGAAGTATATGTCCGATCTGAAAGAAGCACCTAAAAACTAGTTCTAAGACAGAGACATTGGTGTAGGTATTTTTAGGTTTTGATGCAGTTTTGTGGCTCATTTTTATAGTCAAAGTTCAAAGTTCTATTTTTCACTTTGATAAGCTTTTCTTGTGCATCCCATCTTCATTTTTTGAAAATGTTATATTTTTGGAAAGTTGGTTCTGTCATCTTAATAGAAATGTTGTCATTTCCTTCAGATTCTACCCCATGCTCTTTCTATCATGTTTTTGGTATTTTTTCTTTATGGTGGGTATCTTGGGTGTTCCAGGTCCGTGGATTATTTTCATGGCATGGGATCTTTTGTTTTGGGTTGTACTAACTTTTGTATCAGCTTTTTTCCCTTTCTGATCATTGTTGATATCATTTGTAAGCATCTCTATGCAAACGCACTAAGATAAAGTGCCACTCTCGCATTTTAGGTTTAGGAACATTGTTTTGAGATAGTTGTACTTGCACTATTTTATAAAGCACCCTATGGGGATAGTTGTTGCCATTTTTGTGCCCTCTTCCTTTGTCAAGTGAGTGTCCCTTCCATGACATTAGCCCCATGCAGAGTCGGTGACCGTGTCTTTATAGGTGTTTGTACCTCTTCAACTCTCTCGTCATTCTTAGTTCTTTCTGCAAAGGATTATGGCCCACTTTCTCAGTTGCCTATCATCTCACCCCATCTGTATTAAAGGGGGTTATTCTATTGTTTTAATGCTTCCTTGGTTTGATGGTTCGATAGTGTGAGCTATGTATTTAGTATTTGATCCTATATACTAGGTGATTGCAGTGGCTGGCTACCTATGCATTTCGGTGAGATGCATCATCTACCATATAGACACTCTCAGTTTGTGCCTTCTATTTTCTGTGGAGGATCTTTAGATCAGCAATTTCTTTTTGATAGATTTTGTAGCTTTTTCATGCTTTAGTGATGCTCTTTATGATCTTCTCTTTGTTCCTATTTGCTGGGACATTCCACTAGCTGGAGGCTTCTTCAATCCTTCACTAGGTTTTCTTACCTCTTTTTGTAGGAGGGTTTTTCCCATGAGGTTTTCTCTCTTTCTCCATTTTCAAAGGTTGCATTTCTTTGCATTGTACATGGGTACCTAACATGGCCTCATTGTCAAAACCCATTCTGCATTTCATCTTAGTTGTTGTAAGCTTAAGTGCATTCCCCTAAGTTGCACTTAAGGGGGGTGTTAGAGTAATTAATTATTATTTACACTTTTACTTAAGTTTACTTAGGTTAATGCATTTATTTATTAGTTGTAGTCTAGGAGTTTTTGACAACACGAGAGTTTGTTCCTATCTAAGTCATACTTATCCTCTCACTTTAATCGAGAATATCCCACCTTTTGTGGATGTATGCTTAGTTGTCATTCTTATCTCCTAGCATCTTCTAGCTTATTCTAGAAGTCTCCTTGAGGCCTTTATATTTGAGCTCTCTCATTGTATTTCTCAACTCATTTTCAAGGCATATTGTATAGCAATATATTTTTCTTTGGTTGCAATATTTTCTCTCACAATCTATTTAGCTTCTCCAAGCTCCACTTTTCCTTCTTTGGTTTCCCTTCAATAGGTTATTTGCATGCAGGTGATCTTGGCAAGTTGTGAAGTTGGCTTTCATCAACTTCTACATGGTATCAAAGCCTCCCTGTTGCTTCCTCGTTGAAGGTTTTTTGAAGCCACGATTCAGAGACACAAACATTAGTTTATTTGTGCATTTTTCTTCAATTAGGGGGAGGAGCAATTTTTTGGAGCACTTTGGGCCTAAATGGATGCTACCATTGAACTAAGAAGGCTTGTTATAGTTAGGATTCATATAAAATTTGTCCATTTTGGACAAAGTTGATCCAGGAGGCAAAAAAAAATTGTCTGGGAGGCTATACTAACCTATACAGACAATTTTCGTATGAAAAAATTAAAAAAATTGATTTTGGTGCCACCGCCCAGTGGCCACCAGCACTCTAACACTGCACCACCCCCATGTAGCCCAAGAGCCACCACAACCGAAAATGGCGACACCGTAGCACGGCTATCGCCCCTATACCTCTACTTGCATTTGAGTGACATTTGGCAAAGTCCATGGGTGCCACGTGGCCCCTGCCACATCACTTGCAACATGTCAACAACTGCCACATGGCTCTTTTTTATTGTGACGGCCCCATGGCCATCAACTTTAATCGAGTGATTTGCTGACATCAGCATGACATCATCACTGCATAATCAGCACCTTCCTACCATCACTCCAAGTCCCTTTTTGACCTACTCATGGTTTTTTTACCATAACTTGAGCATGCATAGGTATTTTTTCAATCCGAAAGAAGTGCTTGAAAGCTAGTTCTAAGACAGAGACATTGGTGTAGTATTTTTAGGTTTTGATGCAATTTTGTGGCTTGTTTTTATAGTGCTTTTCTTGTGCATCCCATCTTCATTTTTTGAAAATGTTATATTTTTGGAAAGTTGGTTCTGTCATCTTTTCAGAAATACTATCATTTCCTTTAGATTCTACTCCATGCTCTTTCTATCATGTTTTTGGCATTTTGCTCTATGGTGGATATCTTGGGTGTTCTAGGTTCGAGGATCATTTTCATGGCATGGGATCTTTTTTTTTGGGTTGTACTAACTTTTATATGAGTTTTTTTCCCTTTTTTATCATTGTTGATATCATTTGTAAGCATCTTTATGCAAACGCACTGAGATAAAGTGCCACTCTTGCATTTCAGGTTTAGGAACGTTGTTTTGAGATAGTTGTACTCGCACTATTTTATAAAGCACCATGGGGGATAGTTGTTACCATTTTTTTGCCCTCTTCCTTTGTCAAGTGAGTGTCCCTTCCATGACATTAGCCCCATGCAAAGTCGGTGACCGTGTCTTTATAGGTGTTTGTACCTCTTCAACTCTCTCATCATTCTTGGTTCTTTTTGTAGAGGATTATGACCCACTTTCTCAATTACCTTTCATCTCACCTCATCTGCATTAAGGGGGGGTTATTCTATTGTTCTAATTCTTCCTTGGTTCAATGGTTTGATAGTGTGAGCTATGTATTCAATATTTGATCCTATATACTAGGCGATTGTAGTGGCTAACTACCTATGCATTTTGGTGAGATGGATCATCTACCATATAGACACACTTGGTTTGTGCCTTCTATTTTTTGTGGAGGATCTTTAGATCAACAATTTCTTTCTGATAGAGTTTGCAGCTTCTTCATGCTTCAGTGATGCTCTTCATGATCTTCTTTTTGTTCCTATTTTCTGAGACATTCCACTAGTTGGAGGCTTCTTCAGTCCTTCACTAGGTTTTCTTACCTCTTTTTGGGGGAGGGTTTATCCCATGAGGTTTTATCTCTTTCCCCATTTTCAGAGGTTGCATTTCTTTGCATTGTACATGGGCACCTAACATGGCCTCGTTGTCAGAATCCATTCTGCATTTCATTTTAGCTGTTGTGAGTTTAAGTGCATTCCCCTCAGTTGCACTTAAGGGGGGGTGTTAGAGTAAATCATTATTATTTACACTTTTAATTAAGTTTACTTAGGTTAATGCATTTATTTATTAGTTGTAGTCTAGGAGTTGTTGACAACACAGGAGTTTGTTCCTATCTAAGTCATACTTATCCTCTCACTTTGATCGAGTATATCCCACCTTTTATGGACGTATGCTTAGTTGTCATTCTTATCTCCTAGCATCTTCTAGCTTATTCTAGAAGTCTCCTTGAGGCCTTTATATTTGAGCTCTCTCATTGTATTTCTCAACTCATTTTTAAGGCATATTTTATAGCAATACATTTTTCTTTGGTTGCAATATTTTCTCTCTCAGTTTGTTTAGTTTCTCCAAGCTCCACCCTTCCTTCTTTGGTTTCCCTTCAACAGGTTATTTACATGCAAGTGATCTTGGCGAGCTATAAAGTTGACTTTCATCAAATTCTACATTATAAGGGAAAAAGACTAAATATTTCAGAAGGTTCCACAAATATTAATGTGAATGAAGGATCCATACAATTACCAATCACAAGTGTAATTGTAACTCCATGATTTAGATGGACCACCACAAACTTCTATGAAAGTCTTAACTATTCAAAATGAGATTGTGGAAAATGTTCATGGCTTTAGGAAACACAAATGGATTTTGTTTTAAATTAATTTGAAACTAGAAACTTTCAAACTGAAACTAGATGGGCATAAGGTGTCACCAATCCATTCGTAAGGGCCTGTATTCCTAGATAAGGATTGACTCAAGGAAAATGAAAGATTCAAAATGATGCAAATTTATTGAAAGGAAACAACAACAAAATAAAAGACGACACAAATTCAATCCAAAATTGCAAAAAAGGGCAGTTATTTACAATTGGGAGGGGAAAACCCTAAAAACTAATTGTGACCATTTACAGGCTAGAGAAAGTATGAGCCTTTTCGAATCAATTTTTGAAAAGATGAATGCATATTTGGTTGAAGGGAAAGTAACATGGCCAAATTAAAGCTCATCTCATCTATGAGAGATATATGCATGGGAGGAAAAATAAATAAAGAAATATAATCTCCTTCTACATTTTTCAAATCAGCATCTTTCACTAAGGTAGATGTAATGCCAATAAAGGTTTCCATACCTTGAATTTCTTGAACTTTTGATTGCTCATGTTGTGTTTCCACTGCAAATTGCTACATTGATTCCTCCAAAGGAAGATAGTGGAAAAGATTTGCAGGAGGCTAAAAAATATGTGAATCTTTTTCTTCCTCTTGATTATCCCCTGAGTCATCTTCAAGAGTGTTTTCTTGTTCATGCATCACTTCACCAATTTCTTTTTCTTCACACACCTCTTGTACTTTTTTTGGCTCTTTCACAAGAGATCTTCTTTGGATGAGAATAGCACCATAAAAAGATTTTTAAAATGCTACTCACTTTGCCACATCCTCTATAATATCTTGGATTGGATTTTCTCTAAATAGAGGAATAAAAATGAACATATTGACATCATCTTCATTTCTTGCAAGAATCCAATCCTTCAAGATTTTTGGATATCTTTGAAATACCTTATAGTATTCATCTTCAATAGAGCCACCAACCTCCATCCTTGGGGAGGTACCTCAAAATTTTAGAAATCAACTGCACAAGGCACTCTGATTTCCCCAGTAGAGTCACCAAAAACTGTTAGTAAACAGTTTTTCCATTTTAGATTTAAAGCTTGGAGAAGAACCCTTGATAAACTAACAGATTGAAATTCCTTGAATGTGTAAGAAATTTCTCTGCTTAGAATTATTTCACAATACTGTAAGGTGCAACAACCGGTTTGAAAAGATACTAATTAATTCCTCCTCTGTGGGAAAATCTTCCCAACAAGTATTTTAAAGAAAATACTGAAAAAGCATAAATAATCAATTCATAGAAATGAATTGAACATGTAGATTGAAAAACCGCTTAAATTTTATAACCAAGATCATCCACATGATTAATCAATATAGGTGAAAATGATTTAAAATCCACTTCTATCACTTATCAATTCGAATTCTCTCAACTTCAATAGCAAGACTTCAAATTGCAATAAGACAATGTAAATCTTTTCACAAACAATCAATCTCCTCAAGGACAGAAATCATTTATAGAACAAACAATATTATCTATTCTAGAAAAGATTTAAAACATAAAATTGTAGAATCTTATATTTCCTTATTACAACCAAAATTTTGCTTCAAAGTTTTCTTTTCAAATTGTAGATATCAAATCCAAAAGTATTTTTGGTTTTGCAGAGAGCTAACCCTTTTACAGAAAGAATTTCTGCTTTTAAAGAAATCCTACCCGAGTCATTTTTCAACTACCCTAACTCCCTTTCCTTAAAATCCCTTTTCCAATCCAGTACAACTTTTCCACAAATACCTCCTATTACAAAAATAATTAATTCCTTAAAGCATTAATCATTTTAAATTTTCTTTCCAATTTACCCTACCCCAACCAACTCATCTAATTTACCATTTTTACTTTCATGTTACATTACAATTGTAATAATTAATTATTTCTATAATTAATTATGTGAAAATTCATATTACCTTAAAATAGTTTGACATTAATCATTTTGCATGTAGTAATATTTAATTATTTAAATAATTAAATATAACACAAAATAATTAATAATGCTTTTACCTTGAAAGTATTTTAATTTTAAATTTTGGAAGGGGCAATACTTAGGGTTTCAGGACCCTAGGTAACATAGTGTTCACAAATACTAAATATTATAAGTTTGATATGACCCTAATTATTCTCAATATGCTTTAAATAACATTAATGAATTATGGTGTATCTTAGGAAAATTGATTCTTGATTATATATATTATTTCCAATAGATACGTCCTTGAATGGACATGTCTCCACAAGTTGGAGACATGTCCATTCAAGGTATGTCTCCAAAAATGTAACAATTCATTGCAAGGATGAAGCATGATCACAATCAGGATTGGTTAAGACAACATCCTTAACTAAAATAATATATGAATTGGTGATTGTTTACCATGTGATATTAATCACATTTTATTTGATTGAAATATTATCTGCAATCAATGAAATATTCATAGATAATACACACAAATATATTTTCCTATATAATTGGTTCACAACTATGATCTAGTACTTACACAAGGTAGGAGAGAAGAGAATCCACTCCCAAGATACCCTCACTAGAGTTACACACAGAAGCCAACCACTATAAGAGAAACCACGAGAAATTATAGAGATATTAATGTAGAAATGATGAGACAGTCTTCATTCAACATGTCAGGCATAAGGCCTACCTAGTTGCAACCATATACATTCAAAATACAATCTGTGAGCTTAAGAACTCAAGCTTACATAGTCAAAAGTTATTATTTTCCTTCTATCCAACTTCATTGTACTTTTCCTAATCCTAGATATCTAATTATATAGCCAACAAGACCACAAGACAACCTGTCAAGCAAATTATTACAAAATATAGGTCTTACCCCAAAGGAGAATTCAACAACCTTACAATCTAACAAATAAATGTCTGTAGGGATATATATGGGTTTGCATGTGATCCAAGAAGAGTTTTCCAAGTGTGTGGAAATTCATGTTTCCAAACAAAACCTTATCAAAGCCAAATTTGCACATTACTAAAGCTAGGAGGAAACAAGCACATCTCGAATAAAGAAAAGGATAACTTCTTAGATAACTGAGAGGAGGTGTGAATAAGTTATCCATGATCCCTTCAAACAAATTTAGTACCAAAACATTCATAAACATCATAAACTTTCACTTGGTGTATACATTCAATATCACAACTAACCCACTCATTTACTTTGCTCAAAACTACTTATTCTTTGTTCTAGGTTAATTAACTGATAGTAATAAAACTTTGTTATTACTAACCATAAACTTAGTCATTACCAAGTTGCAGGTAAAATAAAAATAACACATAAAACAACTTGCAATATAACAACATCCACAAATTTTGACACCAATATTTTAACGTGGAAACCTTGTGAAGGGAAAAACCACCTGGGACCAACAACGCAATTTTTTTCACTCTTCTAAAGTGAGCTATGTTAGGAGCCAACCTTGTTAAAGGTTACAATACATTGTTAACTTGACCTTGTTAGAGGATTTAACCAAAAGATCATCTAGAACTTAACAGTCCTTGATCTTGTCTAAAGAGTGGTCTTCTTTAAAGGACTTACAAAAACAACTAATTGATGTTACCATATAAGATTTTTGCGTACTTCTTAGGTTCAGTCGGTCTACAAGATTTTTCTGCTACAATCATTAGAAAGTAACCACATAAAAATGATCTATTTATGTATAATGCTACCTTTCTTGTTCAGATCTCCAAACTATTCTTGTCTTTGTTTGATCTTTATCTTCTGATCTTCTACTTGACTGGTTGACTCACAACTTATCTTTCTCCTTTCTCAACTCTTCTTGGTTCACCAAGTTCAACTATCTTCTTTCACCTTCTTCAATAATTCTCATTCACAATAACCTTATTAGCATTCAACTATCATTTGACCAACAACAAAAATTGTCTTTGTCTCCTCCTTAAATAGTTGTTCAAGTGCTTCTAGATTCTTCCATCTATTGTCGCTTAATCACAATCATCAATCCTATATTCAATGTACTTAACCACATAGATCGTAGAAATTTTCATAGAACTTCTTGGTCATCCTTATCTTTCTTTAATCTTTATCATCAAATCCTTATTAAATTTTTTGAGTTGTTGATCTTGCAACAAAATTTGACCCGTGTCTATGACCATCTCGAATATTCTAAATTTCCATCAAAAGTTAGCCTTAGATTCCATTATTATGAACTTGTTCTTCCAGCTGTTACTTGATGAACATAACATTTCACTTGGGTAAAATAGTACCTAATTAATACTAAACTTGCTCGAGCAATATTGAATTTCCCTCTTACTTTTTCATTTGCTCAGTGAACATTGTAGTCACTTGGCGAATAACATCTTCCTTCATTAACCTCATCACTCGATTGAGCTTGTATAACTCAATACATAACAATAATAAAACTAACTTTACATTATCACTATCCAATGCCTTCTAGTTCTCATTGTATACCATACTTATCAACTCTCTCTGCAACATAATTTCTTCCAATCCTCTTCATCAATCATAATGATATAACACTCTATTGAGTTGGCATAATGTCTAGTCAACTAAGACTTTGACATCAATAACAACATAAAAACTTATATGAATATTTTGCATACATTCATAGCATTACCAATTGTATTATTAGTTGGGGCTAACATAACCCCTGTAAATGATGGAATTAGTTTCTATGAGCTTAGGTATAGGATCCATGATAGGTCCACATTGTAATGGACACCCCTGGATGTCCCAAAAAACTAAACCAAATTGCTGAAAGGAATTATGTCAAACAGTTTGCATTCAACTTCTTATTTCTCCGTTTAATGTTTTAAACCCCTTATAACTCCAGAAATCAAACGTTTATTGTTTGTTGTGTTTCGTGCATGGAATTGGTATCATACAACATAAACAAGAAAGAAACTACAATGATATGCAAAGTGGAAATGAACTGTTGCTAATAAAATGTTATTTTCAGAATTCATAAAACCAAATACATGGCAGATTTATCAACTCACTAATTACTTCAGCAGTATTGACATAATACTCCAGCCCATGCTTACGAACTTGCTACTACAATACTTTGTCCTTCAATCAGTCCACTACCTTCATAATACCATTCCCTCCAAGCAGCATAAGCGTCAGACAAGTAGTGAAGAAGATATGAGCAAAATACCAAATCTGCCTGTAGCCGAAAATGCAACTAAACTGCCTGATAATGAAGCCGATAATAAAGAATTCCAAAGGCCAAACCCCAAGGGAATGGCGTCTAGAATGTTACAAGAGAGGATAAACGTCCTCAAATGCCAAGAACAGAGCTGCAACTCACACACCAATTTCTTCTCATATTCAACCTGCCTAATGAAGCCACAAATGCTTCCTTTTATTCTATTTTCAAGGGTCTGCTCAACTCATATGGGCAATGTGGGATAAAAGATGTGTAATATATAAAACATATATTAAAATACCCCTTATGTCTCCCTTGGGTACACATCACCATAAAATAAATATTAAAGTAACACTTTAATATTTTACAATTAAATTAGACGTTACTTTAATAAAACTTCAGGCATTAAAATGTATTAGCAATTGGACTCTGAATAATGCGAGTGATAGCTCATCGAAAAGCTCTCACCGAGGAGTATCGAATCCAATCACCAAAATTGACCTGCACTGTGTCCTGCCAATTTACTAAAAATAGTAAGTATGCCTGAAACTGAGTAAATCAACTTCGTTTTGGCCCAAACTGGAAATGACTAGGCCAAAACACTCCAGGATCCCATTAAACCCTTTGTTAGCCCTCGGGACCATGTAGAACAAGGCTAACGCACACACACTTGGTCAACTGCTAAAATGGGGACATTACAGTCCACCCCCCTTGAAATTGCTTGTCCTCAAGCAATCTCAGTCCAGCCTGCTGAATAACCTGCTCACTCTCCCATGTAGAATCTTCCTCCGGCAGGTCTTTCCATCTGACCAAATACTCCTTCACTATCCTGTTTCTAAGCTTCCTCTCTCTGGTGTCCAGAATAGCCTTGGGTACTAACACAAGCTTCCCCTCCTCATCCAAAGGGGGTAAATTTGCAGAAGGCACTACACTCTGACCAATGGCTTTCTTAAGCCTAGACACATGAAACACATTGTGCACTCGATTGCCCTCTGGAAGCTCAAGCTCATAGGCGACTTTGTCCACTTTGCGAATCACCCTGTAGGGACCATAAAATCTAGGTTTCAACTTTTCAGCTCTGCTCTTCTTGAGCGATGACTGTCTATATGGTTGTAGCCTCAAGTAAACCATATCCCCTACCTCGAAGCTACGCTCTATTCGGTGTTGATCAGCATACAATTTATATTGATTCTGGGCCTGTTGTATATTCTCTTTGAGCACTTTTAGGATGTCCTGACTATTATGCAATAAATTTTTGGCTTTGGGCACTCTACTGTCCCCCAAAACTAAATCCATGAAGCTAGGTGCTTCATAACCATAGAGTGCCATAAAAGGAGTCATCTTGATGGACATATGATAAGTGGTGTTATAACAATACTCTCCCATATGCAACCATCTAATCCAAGCCTTTTGTTGTGTAGTTACATAGTTCCTCAAATATCCTTCTGCCTATTTATTCACAATCTCTGTTTGCCCATCTGTTTGCAGATGATAACTAGTGCTAGGTGTAAGATCTGTACCACACAACCTAAACAACTCTTGCCAAAAAACACTCATAAACTTACTATCCTGGTTGCTGACAATGAATATGGGCAGCCCATGTAACCTGAATATCTCTCTAAAGAAAAGATCTGCCACCTATGCTGCTGTGTAAGTGGACGGAATAGCAAAGAAGTGAGCAAACTTCGTCAAGCGGTCCACCACCACATAGATGCAATCCCTTCCCTGCACTCGTGGTAAACCAGTGATGAAGTCCATCAAAATACTTTTCCATTTCCTATCAGGAATGGGCAAGGGCTATAATAAACCTGCAGGAAATGTGTACTCTCCCTTATTCTGTTGACAAACCACACACTCCTTGACATACCTCTGAACATCATCCTTGAGCCCTTTCCATGAAAACTACTCTCGGATCTGCCTGTAGGTCTTGAAGACCCCCGGATGTCCAGCTGTGGGTGCATCATGAAATGCCTTCAGTATCACCTCTCTCAAATGTGATGATGGAATCAAATAAACCCTGTCCTGAACTCTGATCAATCCATCTATCACCTCATAGCGATCATCCTGTGTGGTACCTGAAATCAATCCAGAAGCCCAAGCATCTCTGACATACTCTGTTATAATCCAATCTCTCCAATCTCCTAAAATCTCTGCCAGAGCACATAAGTGAGGTCTCCGAGATAAGGCATCAACCACCACATTTTTCTTACCTTTGACAAACTCTATGTCAAAGTCATAAGCCTGCAATTTAGTCACCCATTTTTGTTGCCGGTCATTAAGATCACGCTGGCTCATGAAGTATTTAATACTGTTGTGATCAGTCTTGATCACAAAATGTCCACCTACCAAATATGATCAAAATTTGGCCAATGCATACATTATGGCCAACATCTCCCGGTCATAGATAGAATAACTTTTCTCAACTCCTTGGAGCTTCCTACTCTCGAATGCAATGGGATGCTTCTCCTGCATCAATCCCATCACCTGATGCATCACAATGAAGCTCAAAAGGCTTCGTGAAATTCGGTAGAGCTAGAACTAGACATGAAGACATTACCTACTTGAAATGCTCAAAACACCTCTGTGTTGCCCCTGTCCACATGAAGGCTCCTTTCCTGGTAAGATTTGTCAAGGGTGTAGCAATCTGTGAGAATCCCTTAACAAACCTCCTATAAAAACCACATAAACCAAAGAATCCCTTAAGCTATGTAAGGTTTGTGGGAGTAGGCCACTCTACAATAGCTCTAATCTTTTCAGGATCAACCCGAACGCCATCTTCACTAATGATATGCCCAAGGTAAAGGAGCTCAGTCATGCCAAACTCACATTTAGATTCCTTGGCATACAATGACTCTCTCTCCAGAATAGATAACACCTCCTCCAAATGATGTAAGTGCTCCTCCCAGGTCTTACTGAAGACCAAGATGTCATCAAAGAAGATCAAGACAAATCTCCTCAGCTGCTTCCTAAATACCTGGTTCATACAACTTTGAAATGTAGCAGGTGCATTGGTTAGACCAAATGGCATAACCATGAACTCAAAGTGGCCATAGTCACATCGAAAGGTTGTTTTCTCTTATCCTAATCTGATGGTATCTGGATCACAAATCAATTTTGGTGAAGAAGCATGCCCCATGCAGCTCATCAATCCTAGGAATGGGATACCTATTTTTAATTGTTTTCTTATTCAATGCCCTGTAATCGATGCACATGCGCATTGTCCCATCCTTCTTCTTTACCAATACTACTGCTGAAGCAAAGGGCTCTTCCTAGGCCTGATATGCCCCATCTCCAAAAAATCCTTAATCGCCTTCTCTATCTCATCCTTGTGTTTCTTAGGATGACGATAGGGAGTAATCATAACTAGTTTGGCTCCCTCCTCGAGCTCAATAACATGTTCCATCCCTATGTTAGGAGGAACCCCATGAGGAATATCGCTAAATACTTTAGCGTGTCTATCAAGTATCTTCTGGATATCTGGTGGATGACTCTTTTCTTGTGGCTCTGGTGAAGTTCGCATAATGTAGCATTCTGCCGCCCACTCTATGTCATCATGACGAAAAAGTCTCTGCATTCTCCTCAAGGACACTACTCTGCAACCTCCATCTGAAAGTCCTCTAAGTACCATAGTTCTGCCCTAATGCTGGAATCTCATCTCCAATTTCGCTAGATTGAGTGTGAACTCAACTAGTGAAGCCATCCATGTCATGCCGAGGATGACATCATAATCTCCCATGTCCACAACATAGAACTCATCCTCCAACTCGTAGCCATCTCCAAACCTAATGCAAAGATTAGATATCTTCCGAGTGCACAATAACTTATCACCGTTAGCCACCATGACTCTAAACCCATCATGCTCCTCTGTCTGTAAACCTCTCCTGGCTACCAACTATGCATCTATGAAGTTATGTGTAGCCCCAGTGTCAATAAGAGATATCACTTTCTGCCCCTGGATAGTACACCTGACCTTAAATGTGATTGCCTTTTGGGCCCCTGTCAAGCATGCCAACGATCTATCATCCTCAGGAATGTTGCTCTCCTCTATAGTGTTACCCTCATCTGAATCGGAGTGCTGATCCTCCCTTTCTGATTCTGACTCTTCTGCTGAAAAATACTCCATTTGATTTGCCTTAGCCTTGAGAGAACATTTATGAGATAAGTCCCAAGGCTCTCTACAATGGAAGCACAGCTTCTTCTTTCGAAGTTCATTCAAGGTTTCATTGTCTAGTCCTTTTGATCCTTCTTTGGGTTTGCTATACTCTTTTTTAAACTGTTTTTTGTCTTTGTCCTTGCGGTAGGAAGAATCTGTTGAATGGTTTTTTTATTGGTATACCGAAGGGGCTAAATCTTGTGCCTTTTTAGTTGCTTCAGCTAAGGTGAGTGGATCATGTCCCTTCACCCAACCTCGTAATGGATAAGCAAGACCATCACAAAATAACACCACCAATCTCCTAGGAGAGATATCAGTAACAAGTACAGACAAGCGCTGAAACTCGGCAATGTAAGCATCCACAGAACTTGACTGTTTTAACTGCGCTAGCTCCTTGAAATGTAACTTGAGATCCTTAGTGTCAAATCTCCCAATCAATGTTTCGGTGAATTCCTCATAGGATGTAATCTAATTATGCCCCAAAGTCACCATGCCATGATGCCACCATTCATGTGCAACGCCATCCAAGTGCATAGCTGCATACTTGATAGCCTCCTCCTTAGGCATACGATTTAGTTACAAGTATGTATCTACCTTCTGCACCCAAGCTCGTGCAGTCATCTTCCCTGAAGCATCATAATAAGGTAAAGAAAGTTTTCCAACTTTCTTCCTCAGCTCAAAGTTTGGATTCCTCCCTCCTGCTTTAGGCATGTGTCTCATCCTCAAGTCCATATAATCTCTAAGAGAAATATCCGCTTGAAACTCCGGTCCACTAGCCTCCCAGTCCCTCCTGAACTGATCCTGTAACTCGGTAATCTGCGGTTCGTTTACTGGTTGAACCGGATCTCTGGGTGGGAAAGTGGGTAGAAGAGGTCTCGAGCTCATAGTCCGCGTTGGGCATGCAACGTGTCTAAAGTTATCAGCCTCATTCCCATTGTTGCCGTGTCCATTATTACCATTAATGTTATTCTCAAGACCATTGTTGTTGCCTTGGCCTCCATGGTTATTGTTTCCCCCGTTGTTATTGTTTCCCTCCTTATTATTGTTTCTATTGTTGGCATCACCTAGATTAATATTGACACCCATCTGTCTAGCCATGAGTTGCAACATCATGTCCATTTGCCTATTCTGCTCCTATTGCATACGCTGCCCCTGCTCTAATGTATCTAGTAACTGTCTGAACAGTACCTCCCCCTGATCTGGACCAGCATTTTCGCCTCCACCTAATCCTGTATTCCTGTCATCTCGATCACCTATATTATTGTCTTGATCAAAGAATATCTCCTCTATGTCTGTATGGTTGGATTCAATGTCCACCTGCACGAATGTACTAGACTGTTTGCTTTGCAAGTCTGAAATCCTATTTTGTCTTGCTTTGGTATCACGGAAATTATAAGACCCTTGTCGCATGCTCAAACATAAATGCTTAGCCTGTGTTTTTTATTTATTTCTGATTTTAGTGTTTTGACATTTCGTCAAACACTTTTTCCCTCTATCCGACTGTTCCAAATTCCCTATAAGACCTCCACAGGATGGCAAGACTTATAGCTCTGATACCACTGTAATGGACACCCCTGGATGTCCCAAAAAACTAAACCAAATTGTTGAAAGGAATTATGTCAAACAGTTTGCATTCAACTTCTTATTTCTCCGTTTAATGTTTTAAACCCCTTATAACTCTGGAAATCAAACGTTTATTGTTTGTTGTGTTTCATGCATGGAATTGGTATCATACAACATAAACAAGAAATAAACTATAATGATATGCAAAGTGGAAATGAACTGCTACTAATAAAATGTTATTTTCAGAATTCATAAAACCAAATACATGGTAGATTTATCAACTCACTAATTACTTCAACAGTATTGACATAATACTCCAGCCCATGCTTACGAACTTGCTGCTACAATACTTTGTCCTTCAATCAGTCCACTACCTTCATAATACCATTCCCTCCAAGCAGCATAAGCGTCGGACAAGTAGTGAAGAAGATATGAGAAAAATACCAAATTTGCTTGTAGCCAAAAATGCAACTAAACTGACTAATAATGAAGCTGATAACAAAGAATTCCAAAGGCCAAACCCCAAGGAAATGACGTCTAGAATGTTACAAGAGAGGATAAACATCCTCAAATGCCAAGAACAAAGCTGCAACTCACACACCAATTTCTTCTCATATTCAACCTGCCTAATGAAGCCACAAATGCTTCCTTTTATTCTATTTCCAAGGGTCTGCTCAACTCATATGGGCAATGTGGGATAAAAGATGTGTAATATATAAAACATATATTAAAATACCCCTTATGTCTGCCTTGGGTACACATCACCATAAAATAAATATTAAAGTAACACTTTAATATTTTACAATTAAATTAGACGTTACTTTAATAAAACTTCAGGCATTAAAATGTATTAGCAATCGGACTCCGAATAATGCGAGTGATAGCTCATCGGAAAGCTCTCACCGAGGAGTTGTTGTTTAGTGTGGAGCCTGATCAGTTCCCAAGTGGGAGATTGTTAGATTGTGGTGACTGATCAGGAAAGTACTGTACATACTTCATAAATAGTAGCCGACATATTATGGCCGACATATGGCCAACCCTAAAGCGGTTTAATACTTGTATAAAAAGGGCTTAGGGTTGGGTATTTTTATGTATGTGGTGATACGAAATTGGTTCTTGCGGCGGTATTGAGCTGTAAGGGATTACGGATTGTAATCAGGTTGTAATCACTGGATTGTAATAAGATCGGACTTGCTGTTTGGTGGACGTAGCCCAGGGATTGGGTGAACCACATTAAATCTTGGTGCCTTGTGTTCATTTCTGTGTGTTCTATTATTTTCTGTTATTGGTTATATTTGCATGTAGTTTTTTATTTCTGTCCGTGGTTTATCCTAACAAGTGGTATCAGAGCCTACTTGTTTTTCAGTTATCCTCTGCAGGAAAGTCTCACGGTTAAGTGGGAGCAATGGCAGATGAGGGTAAGCTGAGGGTTGATAGGTTTAATGGGCAGAACTTCCAGTTATAGAAGATGCAAATGGAAGACTATTTATATCAGAAGGATTTATGGAAGCCGTTGGAAGGAAAAGCCAAGAATCAGGGAACTATGTCAGAGGCTGAATGGGATCTTTTGGACAGAAAGGCACTCGGAAGTATTCGGTTATGCTTGGCACCATCGGTGGCATTTAATATTACAAAAGCAAAGATGACAGAAGATTTGATGAAAACCCTAGCGACACTGTATGAAAAGCCCTCCGCTTCAAATAAGGTATTTCTCATGAAGCGTTTATTTAATATGAAAATGGCAGAAGGTGGATCTGTTGCAGATCATTTAAATGAGTTTAATACTATTACTAGTCAATTATCTTCTGTGGGTATCAATTTTGATGAAGAAATTAGGGCTCTCTTGATTTTGTGTTCTTTGCCTGAAAGCTGGAATGGCTTGGTAATGGCGGTGAGTAATTCTGTTCCTGGATCAAGTACCCTAAAATATGATGATGTGATCGGTGTTATTTTAAGTGAGGAAACTCGTAGAAAATCCTCAGGTGGATCTACATCAGGAAGTGCTTTAAATGCACAAAGTAGGGGCAAAACGACTGAAAGAGGAAGTAACTCTGGAAATCGTGGGAAATCAAGAGGAAAGTCAAAGGGGAGGAGGTCTCAATCGAGAGGACCAAATGATTGCTGGTACTGTGGGAAACCAGGGCACGAAAAGAAAGATTGCTGGACTCGAAAGAAAAATGAAGGAGATAAATCAGATGGAGACAAAGAGGCAAATGTGGTAAGTAACAAATCCGAAGAGGATGCTTTGCTTCTGTCTTTAGAGAGTGTTGATGATTCATGGGTTTTAGATTCTGGTGCTTCTTTTCATGCTACACCTCATAGAGGTTATTTCATTGATTATGTCCAAGGGGATTTTGGGCTTGTTTATTTGGGGGATAATGAACCCTGTCAGATTGTTGGAAAGGGAAAAATTAAGATTAAGTTGCAGAATGGGAATCATTGGCTACTACATGAGGTAAGACATGTTCCAAAGCTGAGTAGGAATTTAATTTCAGTAGGGCAACTCGGTGATGAGGGTTGTGTAGTTACTTTTAATGATAAAAATTGGAAGGTTTCAAAAGGTTCCCTTGTAGTAGCAAAAGGTGTGAAAGTAGGCACCTTATATCTTTGTACAGGTCATATTGTTCCTTCTACTTTGATTGTTTCAGAGAAAAATGAATATTCAGGAACAATTACTGCAGTTGAGCAGGAAGAACAAATAGCTGCTGTAGATTCTGATACAACGCTATGGCACAATAGACTTGGGCACATGAGTGAGAAAGGTATGAAAGTACTTCATTCAAGGAAAGTTTTACCAGGTCTAAAATGTGTGAATATGGATTTCTGTGAAAGTTGTGTGTATGGAAAACAAAAGAGAGTGAGTTTTGTAAAGACAGGGAAGGAAAACAAAAAGGAGAAATTAAAGCTTGTGCATACAGATGTATGGGGACCGGCTCAGGTATCTTCCCTTGGTGGCTCTCATTATTATGTTACATTTATTGATGATGCAACTAGAAAAGTATGGGTTTATTTCCTTAGACAGAAATCTGATGTATTTCAAACTTTTAAGAAATGGAAATGCTTGGTTGAAAATGAGACTGGTAAGAAATTAAAATGTCTCAGATCTGATAATGGTGGTGAGTATTGCAGTCATGAATTTGAAGATTATTGCTTTACTAATGGTATTCGTAGACAAAAAACTGTTCCAAGGACTCCACAGGAAAATGGAGTGGCTGAACGCATGAACAAGACTATAATGGAGCGCACAAGGAGCATGAGGTTGCATGTTGGGTTGCCCTTACACATGTGGGCGGAGGCTGTCAATACTGCAGTATATTTGATTAATAGAGGTCCCTCTACTCCTTTGGGCTGTGGTATTCCAGAGGAAGCATGGATTGGTAAGAAGGTGAGTTATTCTTTTCTCAAGACCTTCGGTTGTGAAGCTTTTGCTCATATAGACTCTGAAAATAGAACCAAGCTAGAAGCTAAATCAAAGAAATGTGTCTTTGTTGGATATGGCATTAATGAATTTGGTTATAGGCTTTGGGATTTTGAAAATCTTAAAATTATTAGAAGCCGGGATGTCATATTCAATGAGAAAGTGTTGTACAAAGATCTGTTGCAGCAACATGAGAAGAAAGAAGATGATTATGTAGTGCTGGATGATACTCCAAAAGTTGATGTTCCAGCCATTCCTCATGATGTGCAACAACAAATACCACACACACCAGTGAATGTTAGACGGTCAACAAGGCCAATTAGACCTCCACAAAGGTTTTCTCCCTCTTTGTATTCTATTTTACTTACTGATGCTGGTGAACCTGAAAGTTATGATGAAGTTGTGCAGGTGGATACTAAGATTCAGTGGGAGTCTGCAATGAAAGATGAAATGGACTCTTTGCTGAAAAATAAGACATGGAATTTGTGCAAGTTGCCTGCAGGTAAAAAGGCTTTACAGAATAAATGGGTTTACAGGTTGAAAGAAGAGGAAGGAGGTAAGAAAAGATTTAAGGCCAGGTTAGTTGTAAAAGGATTTGCACAGAAAAAGGGAATTGATTTTGATGAGATATTTTCTCCTGTTGTTAAAATGACTTCTATTCGTACTGTTTTAAGTCTTGTGGCTACTGAAGATTTGCATTTAGAGTAGATGGATGTTAAAACAGCCTTTCTTCATGGTGATTTGGATGAAGAAATATATATGGCTCAACCATAGGGTTTTGAGGTCAAAGGTAAGGAGAACTTAGTGTGCAAATTGAAGAAAAGTTTATATGGCCTGAAGCAAGCACCTCGGCAATGGTATTTGAAATTTGACAGTTTTATGCATGAGCATGGATATAACAGGTGTCATTCAGATTACTGTGTTTATTTTAAGAGGTTGGATGATGATAGCTACATTATTTTATGTCTATATGTTGATGATATGCTTATAGCTGGGTCTAACATGCATCATATTAAGGGGCTAAAACGCCAGTTAGCACATGCATTTGCTATGAAGGATTTGGGGGCAGCAAAACAAATCCTTGGTATGACGATTTGCAGAGATAGGAAGAACAGAACATTGACGCTATCTCAAGCTGATTATGTTGAGAAGGTGTTGCAACGTTTCTCTATGGAGAATGCTAAAGCTGTCAGCGCACCTTTACCTAGTCATTTGAAATTGACTAAGGAGATGTGTCCCAAGACACAGGAAGAGGAGGATAAGATGTCCAAGGTACCCTATGCTTCAGCTGTAGGAAGTTTGATGTATGCTATGGTATGCACTAGGCCAGATATTGCACATGCAGTGGGAGTTGTTAGCAGGTATATGAGTCATCCAAGATTTGAGCATTGGAATGCTGTCAAGTGGATTCTCAGATATTTGAGAGGAACATCCAATAAGTGTTTACACTTTGGGGGCTCTACTACTGATTTACAGGGCTATGTTGACTCAGATTTGGCTGGGGATATTGATACCAGGCAGAGTACTACAGGTTATGTCTTTACTGTTGGTGGGGCAGCCGTGAGCTGGGTTTCTAGGTTACAGAAGATTAATGCTCTCTCCACTACAGAGGCAGAGTATGTTGCTGCTACAGAGGCAGCCAAGGAGATGATATGGCTTCAGTTCTTCTTGGAAGAATTGGGACATCCTCAGAAAGATAATTATTTGTTCATAGATAGTCAAAGTGCCATTCATCTTACTAAGAATTCAACTTTGCATTCTAAGACTAAACACATACAGTTGCGGTACCATTTCATTCGGTCAGTTTTGGAGGATGGACAGTTAAAGCTGGAGAAGATACATACCAATGACAATCCAACAGATATGTTGACAAAGGTTGTAACAAGGGAGAAGCTGAACTCCTCTTCAGCTTCGGTTGGTCTTTTAGACTGAACATGAATAAAAGAACAGTAGAGTCCAGGATGGTTTGATCCAGTGGGAGCCCCATGTGGTAGTTGTATTGCTACAGGATCAGTCTCCAAGTGGGAGATTGTTGTTTAGTGTGGAGCCTGATCAGTTCTCAAGTGGGAGATTGTTAGATTGTGGTGACTGATCAGGAAAGTACTGTACATACTTCATAAATAGAAAAAAAATTTCGGAAGTAGCCGACATGGTAGCTGACATGGTAGCCGACATATTATGGCCGACATATGGTCGACATGTTATAACCCTAAAGCGGTTTAATACTTGTATAAAAAGGGCTTAGGGTTGGGTATTTTTATGTATGTGGTGATACGAAATTGGTTCTTGCGGCGGTATTGAGTTGTAAGGGATTACGGATTGTAATCAGGTTGTAATCACTAGATTGTAATAAGATCGGACTTGCTGTTTGGTGGACGTAGCCCAGGGATTGGGTGAACCACGTTAAATCTTGGTGCCTTGTGTTCATTTATGTGTGTTCTATTATTTTCTGTTATTGGTTATATTTGCATGTAGTTTTTTATTTCTGTCCGTGGTTTATCCTAACAGGAGTATCGAATCCAATCACCAAAATTGACTTGCATTGTGTCCTGTCGACTTACTAAAAATAGTAAGTATGCCTGAAACTGAGTAAATCAACTTTGTTTTGGCGCAAATTGGAAATGACTAGGCCAAAACACTCTAGGATCCCATTAAACCCTTCGTTAGCCCTCGGGACCATGTAGAACAAGGCTAACGCGCACACACTTGGTCAACTGCTAAAATGGGGACATTACACACATTGAGGAGCTAACTACACGAAAAGATAAAACAGAAACAACAATCACCATTTCTTGAACAACATACATGAACAGTAAAAGGAAATCTTTTTGGTTAATGTAATATTTCCAAAGTACCCAAGATGCTCCTGCATCAGACACTTGGGGTAAATGAAGAACATATGTCCACATTAGGAAGCCTTGATTATATGAGAAGTATCATATAGATCCAACTCAGCTTCAGATATACAAGAATTATTGTAGTGTCTGCCCCTAGTTTACATTTCTGTTATCATTGCCAAACTCTTTTAGGCCAGTTTTATGCTTGATTATTAGTAGTATTGTTTTAAGACTGTTAGATATTGTTTCACAACTAGTTAATTATATAATGAGATTACTTGGTACTCTATACTTCATGTATGCATGATGATTATTCAGTGATTTCACTTATTGATGATGATTAGTTAGATGGATTATTACGTGTCTTCTTATGGATACTTACCCCATACTGCATGTGTATGGTGTGCATGTATGTTTTCTTTATGTATGGCATTTCTGATGTGGTTAAGGAAGGGAGTCATAGTCACCTGCTAGTTGGGATCTACACGATGCACCACTTCCTATCATTGCCTATTTAGCTTAGAATATTGTGTTTGTACATATGTGGATTTTATGTAGATTGCAGGTATCGGGTATCGACTTCCTTGAATTGCTAGGATGAGCTTACCCTATCACATTATCTCAATGGTAAGAGGGGAGATAAATTCTTAAGTCCAAATCTTAAACCTTTAAGTCATTTGTCTTAGAAAATTAGGACAATTATCTAAGTTGTTTACCTTTCTAATGCATCGGATGACGTTAATTTGTGATTATAACCCTTTAGTTTGATCCTGTATGTGTTTTTTTATGATGGGTTTTCATATTTTGTTTTATAAGTCCTTGGTGAATTTTCTATTAATTAAGTCTAATTAAAAGATTAAATTAATGATTTAATTTAATGAAAAATTATTAGGATATTTTAATATATAGTTATATATAATTAATTAAATAAAATGAATTAAATTTAGAGGTAAAAGTTACAAGTTTAATTTTAGAACATGATAATATTAATTTAATTTAATAATAATATATTTAGAGTTCATTTTTAAATAATGCTAAATAATATTATTGTTTAAGTTAATAAATATTTTATCAATTAAACGTTTGAAAATAATTTAAGAAGTGGGAAAAGGAATTAATTTATTTAAAGTTTCATGATTGCATGATGTGTGCATGAGATTAAATTTAATAAATTAATTTAAAAAGAAGTCAAGTGAAGATTAAATAAACTAATTTAATAATTCAATAAACATACATGGAAAAGAAAAAAAGAAAAGAAAGAAGAAAGATAAAGAAAAGTTAATTTAGAGTTGAAGTCTGGTGAGCAAGGAGTTCTCTGGGGTGAACGCACAATTAGTGCCCCGATATTAAGAGAGAACTCCATATCACGATTTGGGGGTTCATTTTCGAAGGACCACGAATTTTGGAAGAGGGAGGAATTTTTAGAAAGGAGAAGGTTCTAAGAGGAAGAACTTCTATACAATTTTTTTGGGCATAGCAATTAGCATCAGTGTCCAGGTAGACGCTTGTGATTATTCACTAAAACTTATTACGCTCTTTCTTTCCTGTCTTCATCGTGTCTGTTGAATGTTTTTCTAAAGAATTCTTGTGATGAATGTCTCAATATTATGTATTTCTAGTATAAATATTTATCTTTTGTTTATGGGGTTTGTAAATCCAAATTTCTCTATGATGAATTCTTAAATATTTTGATTTGAAATTACTGATATGCATGTCAATATCTTATGCATACGTAGAGATGTAAATATCTTAAATTTCCTATTCAGTTATTTGTAAATTAGATGTTTAACCAGGGAGGGTTTTAGAATTGAAAAAGAAAGAATTTTAATGTGAATTTGCATGGTTGGCTATATTTTCTCTATCAGAATACCGATAGAAAATTTGTTTTAAAAAAAAATTATGTTTAAAAAAATTAGAAGGGGGAGGATTTTTATAAAAATGATTTTTAATATATTTCAGAATTTGTTAAAAAAAAAATACATATAAAAATATATAAACTAAATTTAATGGGGAGGTGAGGCCACCAAACCCCCACCTCCCACTTACCTGTCAGCCGCCTTTGTTGTCGCTGACCGCAAAGTACTACGATAGTGACAGTATAGAGCCGTGGCTGTAGGCTTTCATTAAACGCTGACGGGCTTCCAAAAGCACAATGGTATTAATTATTTTTTAAAAAATTTAAAATTTTATTATTAGTTTTATTTAATAACATTTATTAATAAGTTTAAATATTATTTTAATTATTATTTAATAATATTTATTAAAAGGTGTTTTAATATTAATTTTATTATTATTGTTTAATATGTTTATTAATAAAATTTATTAATTATTTAATTATTTAAAAAATTTGATAATATTATTAATTATTAATATTTAATAATTAATAAGACAATTAGTGAAGTATTAAAATTTAATTAATTATTATTAAATAATTACGATTTTGATAAAATTGTAAATTATTTTATTTGAAGTCAATGAGTAATTTTTTTTAATATTTTAAATAAATAGTTTCCCTTAGGTCATTTGGATCAATCGATTTTAAAATTAATTAGGGTAATTATGCAATTACTTAAGAAAATGAATGGTTTAAACTATGGGTAAACTGAGAATCTTATACACTTGAAACGTAAATTGAAAAAAAAAAAAAAAAAAAAACCTTACATTTAACTCATCATTATGTGTTCAAAATCAAACCAATCTATGAGACTACTCTGTTTTATGTGTGTGGTTTGTGCTTTTGGGTTTGGGAGTTGACTAGATTGTTGACCAATTCTAGGACATCTACTAGAGGCTTGGGGTTCTATGAGTGTGATTATATGCTGACTCGATCTAATTATTTATACTTAACCATGGTAATGTGTTGGTATGCTCTATGATGAGTGTGTTTATATTATTGGTTATTGTCTTCAATGTCTTTATGGGATAGCGAGATTTATGCTATGAGATATTTGACTTAATTATTTTGAGTCATTGATAAGTATTTTTGGAATACTTTTTGGTTGCTCGTTGAGAACTGATGGGTATTGTGGTTTATCTTTTAATGCTTTCCAGTCACTTGTATAGGGCTAAGGTGATTTTACTATGATTCTTTGATTTTTGATTTCATGAGCTTGGGGTAGGTTATCTATATGTAATGTCAGGAAGTGGCTTGAAATGGGGGTCAGGCCCTAAGTGGCTGCTAGGATAACCCATTGTAAGTTGTTTAATAAGTGAAAACACTACACTAAATAAGAGTTAAATGAACCTAATAAGAGTCTTTGTATGTTCTTGCCCATGCCTTCAGTGCTAGTACAAACTAGGATGGGAGTAGAGAGAATGCTTGGTTATGAACTTGCATTTGTAGTATGCCTTGTCAGTACGAGAGGATACTAGTGGCCGCATAGGGATCGGTAGTGGGCCGAGGTCCTAAGAGACTACTAGGGTAACTCTAGCGTGATTTGTGTGATAACACTTGCCCGCTTACATAGTAGGTTTCCTACGTGTCTTGTGTGCCTCTAGGATTAGATGTCAATTTATATTATGACCCTTGAGTTAGAATACTTTTAGGATTTCCTGGACTTAGAGAGTACTTTTGATATTTGGTTTGATATCCTGTTTGGGACTTGAGACTATCTCCTCAGCGCAGTGGGAGTGGGCCATTTAGGTTTCACACAGTCAAGTGGTAGTGCTTTTTACTCTTACCATCGAGATCCATCCGTTGATACAATGGTTAGAGTTTCCTTCTCTGTATTTCCTTTCATTCTATATATTTATCATTATGATGGATGGATATATCATGTATGGTGGATGGTTTCATTTATTGTATTGTACTTTGTATCATGGATCCGAGGAGGAGGATGTAATTCTATTTTTATAAATGTATATTCTTTTAGCCTTTCATACCCTATGACATGTATAGTGGATGATTGAGCATTCTGAATTTTATTGCCAAAGTGGCATTCATAACAAATGTATATTATTTAAATGGACTTTGGACTTTTAATTATTCTTTCATATGGATATGGTATTTGTTAGACTTAGTATTAATTAAATTTAAATGTGATTCAATGTCATGAGATCCTTAAGGAATGTAACCTATTATGTATGCTTATAGATGATTGTATGTTATTGCTTTCGCTACTTTATGTTTGATGTGTATGTTATTCTTCTTGTTCAAAAAAAAAAAATGTTGGCAAACTTAGTAAAACTTTAGGTTATTTCTTTTGGATCCCTTGGCAGGGCATTACAATTATCTTCAAGTGGTTTATCCTGACACTAAACCAAGTATTCTTTATAATCCTTTCCTTCTGTGCTTTTACTTATTCTAGTATCCAAAATCTTATCAATTCCCTTTCTCTTCTTCTTAGGATAATCAACTTTGTTATAGGCCTCTTCACCAAATGCATGATAAAATGCATGATACTCAAACATGTATAAAATATTGAATATAGGAAAAATATCCATATCCTTAGACAATTTGACTTCAAAAGCATTACCACTACCATGTTTCTTCAAAATTCTATGGGGTTCAAACTTCTTCATCTTCAACAAATTATTATATGTACCAACTAAAAATTTGTTCTTCTTTGAATGTACCATCACCTCATCTCCAACCTCAAAAGTTTTATGTCTTCTCTTCTTATCTGCACTATCTTTATATCCTTGATTATTGTCATGTACGATGATCTTCACTTCTTCATGTAAATTCTTCATAAACTCCACAAATTCTCTTGCTTCAACACTAGTCTTTACTTCAATATCCAAATTCCTTAATTCAGTAGTTCCTCTAGGACTCGTACAATTTACAATCTCAAAAGGAGTATTCTTAGTTCTTTTGTTTACCAAATTATTATATGTAAACTTGGCTATGTCAAAATTAAATCCCAATTAGACATTTGTCTCCAATCAAACAACTCAACAGGTTACCCAAACTTCTTTTCACAACTTCAGTTTGTGAACGAAATGTAAAACTAAACTTAAGCTCAGTACTCAACTTCTTCCAAAGTGTCCCCCAAAAATAACTAGTTAAATTAGTATCTATGTCTAAAAAAATAGTCTAAGGCAATCCATGAAGTCTCACAAAATCTCTGAAAACCAGGATTGCTATATGTATTGCATATAATGTCTTTTTGCGGGGTAAAAAGTATACAATTTTATAAAATCTATCTACTACCACAAAGATGAAATCATTACCTCTGAGTTCTAGGTAATCCTAGAAAAAAAATCCATATTGACATCTTCCCATGGTCTGCAAGGAATAGAAAAAGGTGTGTACAATCCAATGTTATGACTACCTCTTTAAGCAACCTGACATATTCTGCAACCTCTTACCATCTTCTAAACATCCTTATATATCTATGACCAAAAGCATCTCTCTGAAATCAACTTTATTGTCTTATCAATCTCAAAATGTCCTACAAGTCCACCACTATGTTTCACTTTAATGAAATTCTCCCTAGTAGATTATCTAGGTATACACAACTAAATTCCCTTAAATGACATGTCTTCCTAGATGAAATAATCAACCCACTTGTCTTGTTCATCGGTCACAAGGTTCTACAAAGTTAGGGTCAATTTCATACAAGTCCTTCAAATCTTCAAATCCAAGCATTTCAATTCTTATCCCTATCAACACACTTCTTCTTCTACTCAATGAATTTGTTGCTTTATTTGACTATCCATTCTTATGCTTCAACAAAAATTAAAAGTTTTGCATGTATTCAACCCACTTGATATGTCTCCAATTCAACTTATTCTAACTTTCCAAATATTATAAAGCTTTATGATTAGTGTACAACACAAACTTTGCAGGCATCAAATAGTGTCTCCACTTCTTCGAAGCTTGAATTTCATAAATTCTTGATCATAGAATGAATACTTTATTTTAACATCATTCAGTTTCTCACTATAGAAATCTATAGGCTCACCTTCTTGACTGAAAATAGTGCCAATGGCATTCCCACTAGCATCACAATCAACTTGAAAAACTTTTTAAAAATCTAGTAAATCAAGCTCACATAGTTTTGTGAACTTTTCCTTCAATGTTTTAAAGCTTTTATTTGCTCCAAGTGTCCATTTGAATTCCTTTTTATTACCTCTCATAGTCTTTGTCATAGCATTACATACTAAATCAAAAGTTCTTATAAACTTCCCATAGAAACTTACCAATCCATGAAATGATCTAACTTCTCCAACATTGTCAGGTTTAGGCCAATCAAGAATAACTTTTATCTTTTTAGGATCCATCTTCAAACCATCACCAAAATTCACAAAACCAAGATACACCAGCTCCTTTTTGATAAAAGAACATTTCATTAGATTTATCAACAACTTCTGCTCTTTCAACCTCTACAAAACTTGTTTGATATGTTCAAAGTTTTCCTCTTTAGTCTTACTGTAGATTAGTATGTCATCAAGATATACAAGCACAAACTTACTCAATAATTTCTTCAAAACTCCATTCATCAACCTCATAAAAGTACTAGGTTCATTAGTTAAACCAAAAGGCATAACCAACCACTCATACAAACCTGCATTAGTCTTAAAAAAAGTATTCCATTCGTCCCCTTCTCTGATCCTAATATGATGATAGCCACTTTTCCACTCAATCTATCCATAATATCATCCATCCTAGACAAAGGAAACCTATACTTCACAATTATTTTGTTTATAGATCTAGAACATGTGTACATTCTATGTTCCCCATTCTTCTTAGGTGTCAACACAACAGGTGCTGCATAATGGCTCAAAATTTCTCTACTCAAACCTTTTTCAAGAAATTCCTACACTTGTTTATTCAATTATTCATTCTCTGTAGGTGTTAGTCCATGTGGTGCTTTATTAGTAAAACTAGCTTCAGGTATCAGATCCATACAATGACTTATACTTCTCACCGAGGGTAATCCATTAGGTACATTATAAGAAATAATATCTTGAAATTTAATCAACAAGGATCTCACCTCAAGTGCATGCTCAAGTTCATCTTGTTTCTCATTCTATTTAGGAATCAAAGCAAAGAAAATATTTTGTTTCTTAATTTCTTTCACAAAATGGTTTCATTTAAGCAACTAAATTCTCATGGAGTACAGTGATTCTCTAGGTTTCTCAATCAAAGGAAACAATACACGTTTCTTCTCATTCATCTAAACAATATATTTATTCAATCTACCATAATGTAAATCTTTTCTATCATACTACTAAGGTATTCCCAAAAGCATATGACAATAATCCATAGGCATGATATCACACAAAACTTCATTAAAGTAGTTTCCAATCTTGAACAAGGCATTGTTCACTTACCAGCAATTTATGTTTATCCTTGATCCAAACAACGTGATAAGGGTTAATGTGCTTCAATCTCTATAATTTCAACTTAGATAACAACTCTTTAGAAGCCAAATTATTATAATTTCCACTGCCAATAATCACTTTGCAACATTTATTTTCAATCTTACATCTGGTCTTAAAGAGGCTTTTCCTCAAAATAGGCTCATTATCCAACTGTTTATTCCACAAAGTCCTTCTCATCATCATGCTCTTTTATTTCTTGGGTACATTAGATACATCAATAACTTCTCCCTAAATCAAAGCATTTATGCTACTACTTCCCATTTTCTTTCCAAAAAAGTTACATTCAAAAGCTCTGTGTCTTTAATCTCCACACTTAAAACAAGTACCTTTAAACTAATATCTATCTTCCCTCTTTTCATTATTGTTATTCCTAGAGTAACCAATATAATTAACTCTAGTGTAGTTAACTCTTCCTCTATCTCCGATATCTTCTTTCTATTCAAATTTTCCTTTGTCATTAGATGTGCTATCAAATTTGCTACTTTCTCCATAAGATCTTTCCCCACTTTGTTGAAATCTTCCACCTTTCAACCTTTATATGTGCTCTCGTTTCTTTGCCAACTTTCTTAAGCCTTCAAGGCATACACATAATATTCTTCCACACTTTCCATTTTTATAAAATTGATTTCATTTTGTACTAGCAACTTCATCATCAACATGTCTAGAACTAATGCCCAACTTATAGAATTCCTTAGTGTAATATTTCATAGTCATATCTTTATGTTGCAAAATTTGCATTCTTCTTAACAAATTAACTTAATAATTAGTAGGAAGGAATTTCTTTTGCAACTTACCAGCCATCTTTACCCAAGTCTTGATCTTTTTCCTTTCCCCTTCTTTGTTTATCAATTTTCAAGTGTACCCACCAAAGAGATGCATGTCCATTAAACTTTATAGCTTCTATCCTCACCTTCTTATCATTAGAAATACTAATCAAAATATTTATCATTCTCAAATATCCAATCCAGCAAAGTGTCAGTATCAAGTCTTCCATTATAGGTACAAAGTTCAAAAGTAGGTCTTGAATTCACTCTATTAAAAGCTCTCATAAGTCTCTCTTCATCTTGTTCCACCTTAGGTACAAGATTAGGTGTTGTTTACTCTTTTTCATCACTAACATATTCAAGATGTACTCCCCTTGTCTAACCTATGTCAATAACTTCAAGTCTAGCCACAATTTGTCTCAACGTGTCCATAATAGCATTGTCTATATTTCCTCTGCCTCAAACCATTTTGACAATAGTTCCTATGAGAATCGTAACCTTCTGCAAGTTATAGGTAAGAAATAAAGTCTTCCACCCTAGAACCAATTTTCAATTAGGTTCTACACGATCCCAAACTTTGCAAGGAAATAAACCTTCACTCTAATACCACCTAATGCAAGGTAGGAGAGGAAAGAATTCACTCCCAACCTACCCTTTCTAGAGCTATACATAGAAGCCAACCAATATAGAAGAAACCACAAGAAATTATAGAGATATCAATGCAAAATATTGAGATAGTCCTCATTGAACATGTCAAGCATAAGGCCTACCTATTTGTAGCCATACGTATTCAAAATATAATATGTGAGCTTAAGAACTTGGGCTTGGTGATCCAAAACTTAGTATTTTCCTTCTATCTAACTTCATTTCACTTTTCCCAATTCTACATCTCTAATTATATGGCTAACAAGAACACAAGTCAACCAATAAGGAAAATTATTATAAAATATAGGTCCTCCTTAAAGGAGAATCTAGCGACCTTATAATCTAATAAATAAACTTTTGTATGGATAGATATGGGTCTACATGTGATCCAAGAAGAGTTTCCCAAGTGCAAAAAAAGCCATATTGCCAAACAAAATCTCATCAAAGAAAAATTTGCACATTACTTAAGCTGCCAGGAAAACAATCACGTCTTGAACAAAGAAAATGATAACTCTTGCAAATGATGGAATTAATTTATGCAAGCTTAGGTATAGGATACACGATAGGCCCACATTAAGGAGCCAACTGCGCAAAAAGAGAAAACATGAACATCAACGACCATTCCTCAAACAACAGACAAGAACAATAAAATGAAATCATTTTGGTTGATGCAAGATTATCAAAGTACCCAAGATGCTCCTACATCAGATACATGGATGATGAACATTTTTCCAATATGTATGTATGTATGCATTTATGCATGTATATTGTATTCATGCATGTATGTATGTCAATACATACAATGTGTGTGTGTGTGTGTGTGTGCATATATATTATTCATGTATCTAACTATAACTATCATACTTTAACAAGCATCAATGTTACCTTTGCAATCTTTCTTTACATGACCATGTTTGTTGCATGCAAAACATCTTCCCTTGAAACAATTCTTATGTTCTTTAGGTTCTTCATTCTAATTTGTCTAAATAGGAGCTTGCATAGATTTGTCTTTTGATTCTTTATTCACCCTCAAGATAGCTAATACCTATCATGTCTCCTTTAGGCTTTTGTTGCACCAATTGCTCATCAAGTTTGCATATAACCTTTCAATATGTAACTTTGTTTCCACAAGCTCACCCTTGATAATATTAGCATAATTCTCAAGTTCTTAATACTTAGTTTTTGAATCTTCGAGTTCAAATTTTACCTTATTAACCTAAGTGTTCAAACCTTTGTAATCATTAGTTTTTCTTTTCAAATCTTTGCAATCATTAGTTTTTCTTTTCAAATCTTCTTCAAGTTTTTCTTTTTGTGATTTTCCTTCTTTAATTTGCTTAGCCATCTAAAGTGATGTGACCATGTTTCAATGTTTGATTCTCCTTTTTCTAGTTTTGCAATTAAACCTAACTCATTATCTAATTTAGGTTCCTTGATCCATTCAACCAACTCCTTCCTCTTAATTCTTGAGACATTAATATGATCTTTGATTTTCTTGGTGTAATCTTGTGCATCCTTAAGCTTCAACTTTAATCTTTCTTTTTCTCATTACCTCCGTCCAAATCTTAAAGTGGTGCTTCAAAGTTATCTTGCTTGAGTTTTCTATATCCATCGAGACTCTCCTCAAGTTGTGAAACTTTTTATGATGAACAAAGGTCTGATACCAATAATTAGAAACATGCAAAACTGAGTGGAGGGGTGTGAATTAGTATTGGAGCACTTTTACACCAATCGATTATTTCAAAACCTTAACCATATACATTCACTAATAAAAATATTTTAAAGTAAAACATATAATAATGAACTCGCAACACCATGATCTATTTTCAAGGAAACCTTAGCCAAAGGAAAACCCCGGTTGGGACGATACCCACAACTATGCACTAATATGAACATACTTTGTTGGGATTTTTTAACCCTATTAGGAGTCATTGCATATATTTATTACATTAGTCCTTGTTAGAGGAATGGACCTAATTAGAGGTCTCAACCCTGTTAAGAGTTGTATTACAATAGGAGTTCACTATTCAATAGGGACTCACTGCCCAATATACAACATATAGTGATTATAATACCATAATGACTATGTTGATATCACAATATTTGATTAGTCCTTTATGTAGCTCGCATATGATTTGATCGATCACAAAATCTCACATTTAATCACTTGTACAACATCATAGCATCATCGTCACATTATAAATAAAGTTCACATATCATCATCATATTTCCCATCCAAATATTAATTCCTTTTTATTCATTTTCAATGTACATTTTCTCAGTCGGCCTTCAAAACTATTTTCATAAAATGCATGGCACATTGATCAAAACTAAATATTACAATATAATATCCAATGATTAACAACTAGGATTTTATCCCTTCAATGCTAAATAATTGAATTGCCAACACAATTCAATTCCATAGGCCAATTTTTTATATATTACTAATACATATTATGAATTCTACAATATCAACCAATTAACACATTATCTATCCAAAACATGTGCCAACTAATATTTGAACTCAAGCAAATATACTTATACCATATACAAAACTTATACTACCAATATATAAAATTATGGTTATATAAGAGTAATAATTGTGCTCGCTGATCAAAACTATCAGATTGCACACTATCTTCTTGTATCGTACTTAGCCATTTTTCTTGATTGACTGTAACCAAAATTGACCATGAAGTTGGATGACCTTATCAGGTACTTATGTTTCCATCAATGACAACATATATTGCTTCATTGTTGATTATTTATCGACAAAAACTTATGACTTTTTATATGCTTGTTGAATCCTTTAAATGATTAGCAATCTATACAACTTCCTTCATCCACAATATGATCAATAACCAATAACTATGGATGCAAGTCTACGTAATTGACAATTGCACCCTTATATTTATTTTCATAACCTTCTAGTAGACAATGATTAAAAAAAAAAAAATTTAAATTAGCATGAGTCAAACCACCAATTTTTGTAGGATTTGAGCAAATAAGCCAATCAAATCCACAAAGCCTTCGAATCCCTGCATGCAAAAACCTGTCACAGAAGAAAAAGACGAGAAGAGGCAAGGGTTTGCTAAAAAATGGAGATAGAAGAAAAGTTGCTCTCAAATGAGAAATGCATAAGAGATAATGAAATAAGTACAAGTCTCAACCTTATAAAGGTGAGATAGAAACCCTAAACTAAAAAGCTAGGTTGCACATTATTAATTAATAATTAATTAATAATGCACCTACAAGATAGCTTAAGCAAAATAGAGTAATAGGCAACTTAATTAATTAAATCAAAGTGATTTAATTAATAAGTGCAAACAAATAATTACTCTAACAATTTTGACTAGTCATGCAAATTTGTAAACTTTGAATCTAAGTCATTAGTAACCACACTTGCAATAAGTGGTATCTGAACTTTGTAACAAGTTTGAGACTCATCTGTGAGTATGTGGGCTTGCTACATGTGAGATTGAGGGGATTTTCATAGTGTGCTAGTGTCCCTCATAGGATTCGCAAAATGGTTTAATGCCTCCTATAGATTGTACAAGTCTAGCAGTTATATCAAGCATTGATAAGTCAAAATTTTGGTGTAATGAAAACCTAACTTGTAATAAAATTCTGGCTACTTCATTTGCATTGTGAAACTAAATAAGACATTTTTTAACTCCTTGTGGTTGTGACACAATCAAGGCAAGAGAAATCCCCAAAGGATATGCCCAAACTTGCAACTATAAGCACTATATATTAGAGTATTTTTTCATTTATACTTATTAATTAAATCATATTGATTTAATTATATAAGTTTCTATTACTCTAGTTACTTAAGCTTCATTTAGGTGCATTATTAATTAATAATGTGCAACCTAGCTTTTTAGTTTAGGGTTTCTATCTCACCTTTATAAGGTTAAGCCTTGTACTTTTTTCATTATCTCTTATGCATTTTTTTATTTGAGAGCAACTTTTCCTCTATCTCCATTTTTTAGCAAAACCCTTGCCTCTTCTCATCTTTTTCTTCTGTGACAAGTTTTTGCATGTAGGGATTTGAAGGCTTTGTGGATTTGATTGGCTTATTTTCTCAAATCCTACATGGTATCAGAGCCAGATCTACTGTAGCTTGTTCGTTATTTGGAGAAAAAGGAGAATGAGGGTTTGACATAATAGATCTGGAATTTTTTGGGTATTTTTTGAGAAAATAGGGGTGTGACTATTTTTTGGAGCAGGTTGAGGCCAAATGGATATCACAGATTGGATTCAAAAGGCGTCAAAACCCCTATTTCCATATAAAATTTGTCCGATTTGGACAACGTTGCTCGGGGAGGCAATTTTTTTTAGCCCAATAGGGCCATATGGCCTCTTGCACGCAGATCGAGGTAATTTTATTCAATTTAAAAAAAAAAAATTGACCGCTCAGCCTTCTGGCCACTCCGGTGCCACTAGAGCGCTGCTTGCTCTCGATTGGTGCTTAGCCATAGCTGGTGAACCACCAGCAAGCAGCCATAGTTGGCGCTCAACCCCGCCACCACCGACGAGCCACCCACCCTCCGCCAGTGCCAGAAGCGGCACCGGTGTTCATCGCTCGAGCCTCGCCTCTGTTAGTGATGCAGTCACTTGCGACAACCTATAATAACGTCACATTTCGACCGTGTGACATTAGCTTCCCGAAGATCGACGTTAGCAATTGTTGGCATGACATCATTATCAGGTAGAGTGACATCATTCGGTGCTGACCCTCGCTGACATCATTTATCTGCAGCGTAACGTCATATTTTGATAGTTGATGTCATCAAACCGGTGACAGATTATTTTTTTTCCGGCGACAAGCTCTTGATGGTCGTACGACCGTCAATTTTTTTCCTGTGCCTGTATTTTTCCAAATAGCTCCTTTCTTGGACCTATAGTTGGTTTTTTGGCCATAACTTGGGCATACGGAGGTGTTTTTTCGATCTAAAAGAAGTGCCAGAAAGCTAGTTCCAAGACGAAGACATTAGTGCTAGTTTTTTTTTATTCTAAGTTCATTTGAGCTTCTCTATTTGGCATTGAAGTAGAGGCTTATGTTTCCCTCTTCTCTGCATCTGAAATCCAGGTTCTTTTCTCAGTTTTTATACTTTCTATAGTTGTTTTCTTTGGTATTTGAGGGATATCACTATTTTTTGTGGGGGGTATTTTTCTTTTCTGTACTTTAATTCAGAATAAGACCCTTCTACTTCTGTCTTCTTCTCTTAATGGCAGACTCCTACGTCGCTTTCCTTACACCACACAACTATCATACTTGGAAAGGATAGATGACCAGATTGCTTATGGCAAAGGGATTATGGTCATGTCTCGATGTGACTCAGCCAGTTCTATAGAGGCCTTATGAGCTTCTTAAGCAGCGCAATAAAATGGATGAGGCAATGGGCCTCATTGCAATGAACATTTCAAAGGGGTTACTATTTCACCTGGATGGTTTGAATACACCCAAGGCTATGTGGGACAAGTTTTCAACCTTATTTTGCACAATGAATCAGTTCAGGATTCTACAGATAGATGCGAAGTTTACCTCCTTGATTCTTGAATCATTCACCAACATTGAGGATTTCTTGATGAAATTCAAGTCTCTTCAATCTATGTTATAGGTTGCAGGAAAGACAAAATATGATAATGAGTGTATCTTTTTGATACTGTCCAAGCTTCAAGGACCTTATCAGATTTTCACTTCTACCTTCTACTCCACTATGGATGCTCTAGGTGCACGACATGTTATGCCCTCTTTCGAGACTTTTTGTGACCAGTTGACTCGTGAGCAATCAAAGCTCACTCAAATGGATTCTCTTACAAGTTCACAGTCACAGGCATTGATTGCCAAGCCACCTCAAAGCACATAGAAGCCGAAGCAGTTATCAGATTCCTCTTCTCAGCACTCTACTAGGCCACCATCTTCTTCTAAGAAGGAGAAACAGAAGACTGAGAGACCTACATGTTCCTATTGTCAGAAGGGAACACATGACGAGTCACTTTGTTATCAAAAGAAGTTTGATGGTTATGAGAAACAGATAGCAGATTTGCAAGCTCTTCTTCAGAAGAGCAATCTTTCCTCTCCATCCTCTTCTGGCTCACAGGGGTCTGCTTATCAGTCTTCTTCTATCAATTCTACAGCTGAACAAGATCTTGGAAAGGGTCATGCATTACGGGCTTCTTTCACATTCCCTTCACAAGTCCCTTGGATATTGGATTCAGGTGCTTCTCACCATATGGCATCTTCTCGAGAGATCTTCTCTTCTTTTGAAGCTTCTCCTATTCCCCATAGTATCATTGGGAATAACATTGTTATGACAGTTTGCGGGAAAGGCACTGTATGCATTCAGGATGGCACATTCAATGATGTGTTGTATGTTCCATCTCTGTCTGCAAACCTTCTATCCGTTTATCAGATTTCTCATAGTGGGTCCGGGAAGACAGTTGAGAAAAAATAAACTGATATATTTCTGGATTCGATTGTGTAAAGATTTTTTACCATCAACGTTTCGAATCACACCAAGTGATCCATCATCAGGATGAAGAGAGCAAGAGAGCAAGACAATTGAGTTCACCCCAGATTCAGTTTTCATCTGGAATGGTATGACAGGAGGTATTATGGCTATAGGGATAGTTGATCTTTCCACTCGTCTCTACTCCTTTTCACACTTTGGTCCACCTTTTCCAGAGCACGACTCTCCTCCTTTGAGAGAGCATCATGTGGTATAGTCAAGTTTCTTGAACCTCTATGTGGTTCTTGAGACTACTGTTGTGACTCCCTTGCCACCTCCTCTTGAGCTCTTTTCTATTCATCAGAGTTCTTCTTTAGCACTGCTTGATCCTCCAACTCCATTGATAGAGCCACTAGGTGCAATTGTTGAGGATTCTATAGAGGAGATTCATCTCCTCTTTGATGACAGTGTTCGCACACCTGTCATACCACTTACATTGGGGATTCCCTTTCAGGATCCTCATGTCTACTCCTTTCAGCATCAACTCAGCCTTCCAGTGACACCTCAGCTTTCGAGGTTCCCTCTACAGTGTCCACTACCTTTCACTCCTCTACATTGGAGTCACGGTGGTTTGTTCATTGATCTAGGGGTTCTTTCATTCTGGGGGGGCTTTGGAGCCTTGACCCTCTCTCACGGGGGGGGGGTTGAAGTCACGCATTGTACTTATGGCTATGAGAGAGTCTCTTGAAGTCATTTCATCTCTTTTTGGAGAGGGGTTTTTCCCACTGGGTTTTCTCCTTTACTCTAGTTTATAGCGATTTCCTTGTACTGGGTACTTGATCAGGCCTTGTTGCTGGGACCCACTTGTTTTTGTTTTCATAGCTTTTCTTTGCTAGGTAAGCTTACTCCTTGCTTTCAACTTAAGGTGGGGGGGGGGGGGGGGTGTATTAGAGTATTTTTTCATTTATACTTATTAATTAAATCATATTGATTTAATTATATAAGTTTCTATTGCTCTAGTTACTCAAGCTTCGTTTAGGTGCATTATTAATTAATTATTAATTAATAATGTGCAACCTAGCTTTTTAGTTTAGGGTTTCTATCTCACTTTTATAAGGCTGAGCCTTGTACTTTTTTCATTATCTCTTATGCATTTTTTATTTGAGAGCAACTTTTCCTCTATCTCCATTTTTTAGCAAAACCCTTGCCTCTTCTCGTCTTTTTCTTCTAGTGACAAGTTTTTGCATGTAGGGATTCGAAGGCTTTGTGGATTTGATTGGCTTATTTGCTCAAATCCTACACTATAATGAAAATGACAACAAAAGGAAATGAATAACAACAACAAATAAGAAAACATGATATTTAGTTATCATCAAGTTTGGCTTGTAAGTACAAATTACAAATATTCAACAAACATGTTGTTAAGGAGATTGTTGAAAATAGATTGATACAAGTATGATAAATGTGTTTCAATAATTGTTTTGTCACTGATGTCAAACCTGCTTTTTGCTAGTAAGACAATTGCTTGTATGATTTAAGTACTATCACTTATTTGATTAATGAAGAGGACTTGATCAAAAGATGTAACAATAACACCTAGGGGAAAGATTGAGTTATGATATAAAAGGGAGTACAAGAATAATCTAAGACAGTGATATCACAATGCATTGATAATCTACTTAAGGTTGCAAAGGTTGGCTACACTAAGCAAGTTCAGAAGAACAAGTTAAACAAAGTTTGTTTGCCAAGCTTGACCAAATGGATAGTAGGTGTCGAGCAAAGTTAGTGCAAGCCGAGTAGAAAATCAGTTGGAGCTGAGTAAAAGTCTATTTCAATGTATGCTGAGCAAAACAATGGATGTCGAGTAAAGTTTAGTTGATGTCGAGAACCAGTAAACTTTAGTTCATGTTGAGTGATTTTTTACAAGATGCCAAGTAACATAGTATGTGCTGGGCATCAGAAGCTAGTTAATGCCAAGAGTCAGCATTATTTGACAGATCTAAGTCGACAAGTTTGTTTTCTTGGACTATGTGGAAGATAAGATTGATGAGCTAGTGGCACAGAATTCATGGTAAACCATTTTGAGGTGAATTCAAAGAGGATTGAAGGAAAAGTTTCTAGAAATGAAATGGAATGAGGGGTAGATTCATTGAATCCTACCTAATTTATCCTAACCCTAAATTGGATGATAGAGAATGAACAACAAAATATCTTAACTCTCTATTTATAGGGATGGTTGGTCAAAAGCAAGGGTTGTCATGTGTGAGAACCTAAGGAAGACAAGGAGTCAAGGGTTTTGCATCACTCAGTGATCTAAGTGAAGAGTCTACATTGGCATGTTAAGCAAGAAGGATTAACAATATCAATGCTTGAAGGGTGAACAAGCTTATTAGAGCTGAAATGTGTGAAAGCCAAGCAAAATGGAGGACTGAAACATAGATCTGTAATCTGCAAATGGAATTGTAAGTTGTTATTAGATGAAGCGTTACTATTATTACTCTCTAATAATTGTATCAGTCTAGGGTAAATCCTTTGGATTAAGGTTGACCTAACAGTCATCTATAAATCCTTTAACCAGGTGACATTCCAAGTGAATGGTTTAAAGTCCTCTATCAAGGCTCACTCTTAATAGGGTGATTGAAATCCTTTAACAGGGTCACATTTAACAGTGTGTATTGTAACCTTTAACAGGGTTGGCCTTTCACAGGGCATCACTTTAGAAGAGTGAGAGAGAGTAGCATGTTACTGGTGGTTTTTTCCCCAAATTGGGTTTCCACGTAAATCATTGAGTCAAGTGTGTTGTTGAATCTGTTATGTTCCATGTTTACATTTCTACAAATTGATTTGACAATAACCTACAAGTTTTAAGTGATTGCATAATCTTATGGATGCATGCATGATGATAAATGTTTTATGGGTTCACTAAGTTGTGAAAAGTTTTATTTATACATTTGGACCTTGGATAACTATTTCATCCCGTTTAAGTTATTCTAAAGAACTCCAACACATGCCTCATTACTAAAGACATAAGCCCTAAACCTAATCTTTATTATCAAATCTTCTTGGCTATTATGACTACCCCCAAGCTATTGCATTCCCTAAACAATAACTACTAGCCTACTTATATATACATGTTTGTTAGCCATGAGTTGACTTATCCAATCAACATTTTCCAAGACAAAGAAACATAAATTACAACAAATAGGTTAGGATCCAAATCCATAAGAACACTACCAATTTGGTATAACATGATGTGCAAACACCTAAGATGATCTACTATGTGTTTAATAACATTAAACAATGTACTATTAGGCTTCACAATACATGGATCTCTATTTTAAGATGAATCTTCCCAACTTGACTGTTAGAATAAAAAATTGAATATAAGACTAGACCAACCATACAATAACTTCATCTAGAAACATTAGATCGAAGAATAAAGCTAGACATAGGATCTACATAATGCCTAGACCACACAAAAATAATCGTATAAGAGAATGAGCCAATTGGATTGATCCCTACCCAAAATATAAAAAATGCCCAACTGGACATGATATAGACAAACTGAAAGGAATTATTTTTAGGTGATGCAAGATTGCCAATGACCAAAGGATGCTCTTGTATCAGACTGGATTGCAAGTTCATAAATAAAAAAGGGAAATAACACTAATTGTTGCAAAGCTACTTGATTGATGTTAAATAAAATTATCCACTAACCATCCATATCTTTACAAGACAATTTGTTGAAACTATTAAGAAATTTTGCCTAAGCACCTCATGAGAATGCCAAAGATCATTGGAAACTTTACAACATTAAAAGACACCATTAGGAACTCTTAAAATAGTTATTATATGCACATGCACAATTCACAACTTATTTGTGTTCATCTACTAAGGAATAAGTCATATAAGAGACCTTAGGACCAATGCATTTCTCATACAACAAATTTTGAGGGCACAAAAAGAAGCAAAGATCGACCAACTAAATTCGTGGTAACCCCGAGGAGATTGGTAAATTCAATAGTTAGGGAGACATGATTTTCATAATTTAAATGTGATACTAACAAGTTAGCAACAAATTATAACGTAGGCTAACACTTAGGGAATAGCAATTATTTCCATTTGAATTTTACAAACCTTAGCTAATAAAATACATCAAAAAATGACTCTTAAATCATGTGTATTCTATAGTTCCAATAGAACATGTTTATTTATTTGATTAAGAATAACTACAACAATCTTTCATTCTCGTGGGCATATTCATAAACATTTGCATGCATTAAGCAATTCATAGACATTATATAAACTATTTTCTATTCATCAACCTTTCATTGACAATTTCATAAACAAATGGCCAATGCATAGCCCTTGTTAGCATTTCATGGCAAGATAGAATTGTGGTAGTAACAAATAGGTGAATTACAACAATCATATCATAACCATATATTGATAAGAGACACGATATTAGAGAATAGACATAAAAACCAAATACAAACCACAAAATCAATTCTTTTAAGTTTACAATAAATTTTGGTAATAATTGATTTGTGAATTATAACAAACATATTATAAACATCAATTGATAAGAGAATATGTTAGAGAATATTCATTAAAGCTAAAATACAAACTAGACAACCAATTAGTTTGAGTTCACAATAACTTTTCAAAGAATATATATTAGATAATAAAATGGTTAGAAATGGATAATTACTCAAGCTAAAAATTACATCATATTATCCATGAATATTAAGTTTTCATAAATCTAGGAGAGCCTTCACAAGGTGGGCACAATTAGTCATAGTAGGATGATAATGACGTTTAATCTTTTCCTAGCTCAATTGTATCCAACATTAGCTATATAGAAACATGTTAATGGTTGTCATAAACTTGTTTGAGTTTGAATCTCAGTCTAAATTTCTTCCAACATAATCAAGTATTTGAAGATAATTAAACCAAAACAAATATTGATATTATTAGAATAAATAATTTAACATTTTGAAAATATGTTTAAACAATAAAATTTAAAATAGTAAATAATAAATATTTATTAATGATATCAAATTTAAAATTACAAATGATATTTTATTAATGATATCAAATTTTCATAATACTTAACTCACTAAATGTTATTCTTTTCTTTTGTAATGAAACTTGAAAAATAGTAATAAGAATGTTAAACCAAACCTAATGGAATGTGTACTCCAAGTAGAGACTATAGTAAATGAAGAAATGATATGGGTTATGTAGCTAATAGAGAGAGAGAATGAGGGAAGAGAGAGGAGAGAAGGGAATGGGGAATTAGGGGTTTTTTTGATGTCGAAGAAAATGCACAAATTGCCTCGTGTCAGCTGCAATTCACAAAAAAATGTCACGAAGATCGTTATGTGTCGACAATGACTTGGAAGTTGTTACTCGCAAGAGTGTAGGTGAGACAAGGTTCAACAAGCCTGCTACTTCTATTTCCATTTTTATTATCATTCTATATTTTATTATTATTAAACTCTTTGTATTGGGGGGTGGAGGGAGCGTTACTTTTGTGCATCGTCCTTACAATTCCTCCCATTACTACTCCTCAGCTTCAAAAAAATTGGTTGTGCCCGGGAAAGACGACTCTACTCCATTATACCTTTTTTCGGGCCTGGAAGGATACCGATTTTCGATTCCCCTCGATTCAAATACTGTCTTCTTCTTCTTCTTCTTCTTCTTCATCATCATCATCAGCAGCTTTTTCATTCTGCAACTACTGTGCTTCCCTTATTCTCTGGTTTTTCCTTTTATGGTCTGAAGAGGAGCAGAGCAAGAGGGGGAGTAGAGAGTGATGATGTTGTAGGGTTTCAGAAAAAAAGAGAGAGGATGGAATATAACAAGGACGAAGCATGCAGGGCGATGGAGATAGCGGAAAAGAAATTGGCCGCGCAGGAAGTGGTGACGGCGAAGAAATTGTTAGTGAAGGCGCAGCAGCTGTACCCATCACTGGAAGGGCTGCCCCAGATGATGGCTGTGCTCGACGTCTACATAGCGGCTGAGAAGAAAGTCAATGGCCAGACTGATTGGTACGGTATTTTGCAGGTAGATACTGTTGCCGATGAGGCTCTGATTAAGAAACAGTACAGGAAATTGGCCCTAATGCTGCATCCGGACAAGAACAAGTGCGCTGGTGCCGAGGGAGCTTTTAAGCTTATTGGAGAAGCTTGGGCTGTGCTCTCCGATAAGATTAAGCGGTCTGTCTATGACCATAAGAGAAGTTATGCGCCTCCCCCGGCGAACAGGATTGTGCAGAAAAACCCCAGGCCCAATGCTGCGCCTGCTCCTCCGCGGCCACAGACGGCTCACAATGGAGGTTTTTTCAAGAGTGCAACTGGGGCTCCTCCTACATTTTGGACGGCTTGTCCACATTGCAGGATGCAGTATGAGTACCTCAGGAACTTTATTAATCATAATCTACAGTGCCCTAATTGCAGTAAGCCCTTCATGGCCTTGGAGACGTCATTTCTTCACAAGAACGGCCAGACGAACTTTGCTGGAGCTACAGGTATGCCCAGGGGGGCAGGTGTGCCCTATTCCCCTTGTTCTGCCCCTCCACCTTCGTTTCCACACAATGCAGTACCCAGAACACACAACGCACACTCCACCTCTGCCTCCGCCTCTGCTTCTACTCCCGCCTCCGCCCCTGGCCCAGCTCCCGCCCCTGCCCCCACTCCCGCTCCTGCCCCCGTTCCCGCTGCCCCTGAGAAGGCTAAGAATGAGGTGCCTGCTTCAAAGAGAAAAGAAGACGATCTCAAGAAAACTGACTCCAAGAAGGAAAATAATGGACGGAAGAAGAGTGCCTCGGAGAAGAACAACAAGAGAAGGAAAAAGCGCAGCGAAGATAGTGATTCTGACGAGGTCATTCGTGCTTCTTCTATTTCAGATGAGGATGATGACGATGTGGTGGAAGTAGTTGAGAAGGGGGAGGAGAATGCAGCGAACAAGTCGAGGTCGAGGAAGAAGGTTAGTGACGAAGAGGAAGAGGAGGAGGAGGAGGAAGATGAGGCCCCGGAGAATATTGATGTCCCTGACTCAGACTTTTATAAATTTGACGACGACAGGGCTCCCGATAGCATTAAAGAGGAGCAGATTTGGGCCGTGTATGATGATGATGATGGTATGCCTCGTTTTTACGCACGCATTCACAAGGTTCTCAAGTCCGAAGAGTTTGAGGTTCAGATGAATTGGTTGGAGCCCTTAACAAAGGAGAAGTCTGTTGTTGACTGGTTGGATGCTGGATTTTACCAAAGCAATGGAGATTTTAAAGTTGCCAGAAAGATGTCTAGTGGCACGCTGAATAATTTTTCTCACGTTGTTGCATGGGTAAAGCGTCCGAAGGGAATCGTTCGAATTGAACCGCAGAAGGGGGACGTGTGGGCTCTGTACAAAGAGTGGAGTAGCGGGTGGAATGAAGACACTCCTCCAGATGATAGACATAGTTATGAAATGGTAGAGATTTCCACGGACTTTGACGATGGGGATGGTGTAGGTGTGATTCCCCTTGTCAAAGTTGATGGCTTTAAGTCTGTGTTTCAGAAAACACAGTTATCTAAATTGATTAGCAAGGATGAGCGTAGGCGATTTTCTCATCAGGTTCCAGCCAAAAAGCTCTTAGGTAACGAGCAGGCCGATTTGCCTAAGGATTGCTGGGAGCTTGATCCAGCTGCTACTTCTGGAGGCGGAGACATGCCAGCTGCTTAAAGCTTTCTGCTTCAGAGTCTTCACTTCCACCCTCCCTAGGGTTTGGATCTCAGTATTTTCTCGGTAAGAAAAATGTATCATACTCGACTGCTATGCAGTTGTATTGAATTGATTCCTGAAAGGATCGCTTCGCTTTGCATTCTTCAGCCCTTGGTTCTGCACTAACTTGCACTAACCTTTTCTAAAGTGGTACGAGTTAAATTTGAGAACGTCGTTGATTTCCATTTTTGGTTGCCACAAACAGGTAATGATAACCATATGCAGGATCTGATAATTTCCTTAGATGGTTAAGAATTCTCAATTTCGCTGTACCCTATGGTAGTTAGACTTGAACTTTTCTTTGCATTTATGACTTTGGATCAATGTTCTTGTTCGGGAGAAGTTACTCTCTGATTTGGCTGTATTACAATTATGGTTCTTTTTTTGTTATGTTTATAAAAATGTAATCATAGTGCAAACTAGAAAGTTTCTTCTCCATGCTGGGCTATATCAAGTGCAAGTGCCATGTTTTATATGCCTGCACATTTTTTGACTCTTGTTAGATGGTATGAAAGGAGAATCACCGCATGGTCATCTTTAGAATTGCAATGACAAATGGTTACAATTTTAAAAAACATATTCTGGTTACCGTCGTTTATTGTAAGCCCTTCAAAATATTAAGGGAGAAAATTAGAGTCTGCTAATTCTTTGTCAGTTGCAATTTCTGATAGCAACTCTCTTTTTCTTAAATTTGATTCCTGTAATCCATTGTTGTTATGGAATAATCAATGAAAAGTTAACATTCTATGGTTTGCCTACATTATTTTCTTATTGTTTATTGAATTCTCAATATTTTAAGGTTATGATACTTATTATTCAGCTTAATATGTTTGTATTTAGATTAGGATTGAAATGACATTTTCCATTCTGGACAGTGTCATTTTTTCAATATTAAGCCTAGTGATACATGGCAAGTTGACAACTACACTGTTGATTCTCTTCTGCCAGTATGAGATGTCTAAGCAAAATGATCACTTAATCTTGGTCTATCGAGGGTTTTTATGATAGTCTAGTCTTTAATGAAGGGAATGAGAGATACAAAGGTGGTAGTCTAGGCCGTGGAGGGAGGGAATAATAACTTTTCCAGCGTGATAGTCTCCAGCTGTCAAGCAATTTATATTTTTATCATTCTTTCATTTTGAAAGTAAGAAAGAGAGGAGATGGAATTAATAGATGCTTTCAAGAGATCTATGCTATCGTTCTTTGTGTTTGCATGGGAGTTGGTAATTTGAAGGTATTTGGTTACTTGGGTTTTCATTGCCACGGACTAAGCCATTCCTATTTAGAGGCTTTGGAGTCTCTTTCCCTCTTAGATTGCTTAAATCACACGTGGCACACAGCTTCCATAGCAGATGTTCTATTAGATATAAACTGTTCCTGTTACGGAAATAAGTCAGGCAGACCAGTAGATGGGGTGGATCGCTTCAAAGTTTGTTGACTTTCTCATTTGTAGTTGCTTGTATGTTCTAATTTCAAATGAATTATTACATGTGTGCAGGTTGGTGGCTGTTTGTTTGTTTTTAAATTGAGACTCCCTGGTAGATTCATGACTGCACATTAGAGACTTGTGTACAAATCTTTGTCTAGTGGGAAGGGGCAGTGCTGGACTTGATTGTCTGTTGGGTAAAGAAAGGAGCGATTGGAGCTGTGTATGCATTATGAAGATTAACATATTTTTAAGCCATCTTTTGTTCTGGACTTTCTGGACCTGTCTTGCTGAAGGGTGCCTTCTATCACAGGTTGCATGAAGGGTTTTCTAGATTTCCTTTGCAGTATTTTCTGATTAAAAGTAGTATCCTTCAATGGTCAAATGACCCTATGGATTGTACATCAGTAGCACTGCACATCACAAGCATATTAGCTACTGTTAGTTTTATTTTTCCTAAATTAAAGTTGTTCCGACATTGACACAGCTTTTTCCTACTAAGCGAGTGCTTCAAAGTTTCAGGGTTTGATTTCAGCAGTTCCTGAAAACTTTCGTTCTAAACATTAGTTGTTCTTTTAAGGGAGAAAAGTTCTTGATTTTTAAAAAAAAAAGACATGTTGCAGGACTACTCACAGATGAATTTTGGATTGTGAGTCACTTTCATGGGACCTGGTTTTTATTCCATAACATTTTATGACAGAGCACTTTTTTGATCTGCTGACATAGTTCAGGCTCTCCTGTTGCAGTGGCTCAAAAACTTCTTCCTAAACATCAGCTGTTATATTTTTGTGGAGTTTGCAATTTTGTTTTCCGGGCCCTAAATGAGTAACATTTTTGTTGGACCATTCATGGTTCAAGGCTAGATCACAATTGCCTACATGGGCCCTTATTTTAATTCCTAACATTTTACAAACAAGTGCTCTGTATTTGTAAATCTTGGGAGATTTTATTTATTTATTGGAGGATAAGAAACATCTTCATTGCTGCATTTTACTATTTTACAACCAAGGCATCAGGTGCTTGAATTATTACCTCTTTAAGCTTTTAGCCAATGTCTGAGGGTGGCTACCCTTCTGCCCAATTTGCCCGGGGCATGATCTTGGCCTCATCCTGTAAGAGCATCAGCCCTTTGCACTCAAAAGAACTTTTCCTCAGTGCACAATGTCAACCTCACTAATAGATGTTAGTTAAGGATGATGATTGCTAATGCTTCTAATACAAGACTTGCTAGGTAATCTCTATTGGATATTTTGAGTTCTCTAAATTAGGGAAATTATGAGGATCAGTGGATGGTAGAGGGAGACTTTTATATCCCACTGTTTATGTTAAAATGTTGGGAGCTTTGGATGACTTTCTAAAGGTATAGTTGATTTTTTCTCCTCTATTGGCGGGCCTTATAGACATTTATCTTTAAGCATCATCCTAGGCATTTTTAACTAAGTTACCGATTTGGGTGTGGATGCAGGTGTGCAATTTTTTGGGGGGTTTGGGATGCATTTTTATCTAAGTTACCGGGTTTGGACCCTGCCTGGTGAATCCAGGTTTGGGTTCATGGTGGCTCCGGATTCGCTGTGGGTCCACAACGGGTCCTCACAAGATCCGTATTTCAAATTGTGGGTTCGTCCGAGTTTGTGCCAGCATGGACCTGGGCAGACCCACAGTCCGAAATACGGATCCTGTGGGGACCCACCGAGGATCTTAGAGAACCCAAGTAGAGGTCAAACTATCAGGTCAAAGCAAATATCTTTAATTGTTTTTAGAAGCATGTTCTATATTATCTCTTATTGCTAGATAGAGAAAAAGGATGTCTAGGTCAGCTGGTATCTAGTTCTTTCTAGCATTTGCTAAGCATTGTAATGCAATCTTTCAAAAATACGGCATGTAAAAGCTTGAGTCAATACAATATAGTATTATTCACAGATTTATACTCAGCTTTTGTACCTTTAATTAATGAAAAAACTGTGTTTACTTTCTCAAGAGCTGTCTATTGTGTGAATTTCAGAAAATGGTTAATGCGATCCCGTGATACTATATTTTTATCCAAAAATTTTGGCCCCATTTTCGTCACAAATATGCAGAAATATATGTATGTTTCAGGTCATGGCTTGTATTTATTTAGTTGTACAAGAATTTAGTTCTGAGAATGCTGTGATTAAAACCTGTAAAAGATACTTTTAACTCCTCGTAAATGCTCACTTGGATTTGAATCTTGTAATCTTGAATTATGTGTTCTGTAGTTTAGCTTATTGAATTGAGTAATCAACAGACAAGAATCACAAAACATCTCATGTATCACCTCCTATTGTTACCTGCACCAGATCATAAAACATCTCATGTATCATATTACACACACACACACAGGCACCCAAACGGAGATTTTTTTCCCCTCTTAACCCATCAACCCAAACCCGAACATGGACCAGTAACTTAGATCTCTCTCTCTCTGTATATATATATGTATGTATGTATGTATGTAAAGAAATGCAAGAAATATACAAAACGAAATCATTTGATAGTATGATATTATACCATTTCTCAATTTCATTTATGTATATTGTTATCTCATTCAAATCTCTGTTATGTTATTAAATATGAGCAGTTTGTTGAGGATCTGTTGTGACCTCCCTTTGTCATGCTAGAGAGTTATGTAATAATGTTTCCACAGTTCCTCAAAGCTTGAAGTAGCTGTGAATTAATATCTAGGGCGTTTTTTATGAAAATATATAAATGTACATATTGGGTACTCTTTTGGTATTAAACACTTTCAAGAAAAATCACTGAATACAGTTCCAGGTTTTTTTCCTTTATCTTGGGCCATTATGAAAATTCATAATACATCATTGACAATTTAATAATGTATAGTTTATATTAGTAATGATAATAACATGAATAATGCAATTATCAATCATGAATACTTTATATTTAAAAAGGTGAAGTCTGTAGTTAGTTTCTAGTTTGTGTTATAAATAAGTGTGGAAATATATTGTTTATGGTTATAAAATTACTGTCATAGAGCTGGGGCATGCATTCATTATATTGGAGTCCCGGATGCAACCAGGTGCACTGTGGGTGCCTGCTGGAAGCATCTCCCCACATCCCGGTGCCCGGGTCAAGCTTCTGGCAGGCACCCACTTGCCCCAGCATCCTCCCACATCTAGGTAGGTGCCCTGGGTGAGCTTCTGACAGGCAATTGCAGGGGACTCGTGACTGCATCAGCTTCTGCAGGGATCTGTACCCCCATCCACTGCTTCAGGAGCAGCATTGGTAACTAAGCCTGATATAGTAAAAGGTAATAATCTTATTTGGGTGAATCTTAATAGGTTTCTTGTATCTAATGACTAGAATATACTTGCAAAGCTTTCTTTCCTAGATTTGCTTAGGATTGGGTTAGATCATAATGTTATTTTATCAAATTGGGTGGAAGTTGTTACTAAGGGACCATCCCTTTCAGGTACAAGGGCACTTGACTGGGTGCAAAGTTTTTACCGATGTATATTATCATTGTTTCTATCTTGTCTGATATCTTCTACTCACATCCTTGGAAAGGGAATTCGTTGTTTAGTATTCTAAGTTTTGTTGTGGATTATTTAATGTAAAGCTGTATCCGCAGACTATTCGTAACTTTTAACCTATCCAATCTTATCCTAACCGGGCAGATGACACCCTTTCCTCTGTCTGTGCAGCTGTAGTCTAACTATATGCTGGGATCTTTACCAAATGAAGGTACAGATTAAAATTTCCAAATATGTCTGATTAATAATTTATCATTTATTTTAATTGGACTTGGATGTTATTTGGAGACTTCAAGTTATGTGCCTTTTTTGATGTCGAAAGAGGGTTTCTAAAGGCATAAAAAACAGCGGGCTTTCTCATTATTATTGTTTTGTTTGCCATGGTGTTTTAAGCATTTAACTCATTGCTGGAGCTCATGGACCTTTTTAGTATATTGAAAGCTATTGTTGCTGTTGTAGTTGGAAAAATCTGCGGACTTGCTGCAGACTTGGACAGACACTCTTGTCCGCAGACTCCCTAGTTGACTTGCCAGGGACTTCCCAGTCGAATCCAGGACTCTGGAGTTCTTTTGAAGGACTCTGGGCTTTTTCTTCACATACTAATCACTTCCAAGCATCTTGAACTCAGTTAGCACTATTGTGACTTGGTGAACTTTGAGAAACTCAGTAGCAACTGGATCACTCGGTCGACACTACATGAATCGGTCAACATTAGATCCACTTTGTTAACCCTGTGAGCTCAGTAGACGTTGTTGGACTCGGTTAACACTACAGAGCTCAATTAACAATGTGATCTTCTTTACTTCCACTGACTAGCTTGGTAGCCTCTACTATGCTTGGTAAACACTGTGTAGCTCGGTAACACTGCAAACTAAGTCAGGTTCTCGGTAGACATTGTATTCTACTTAGCTCGGGAACAACTGAATCACTCGGTTACCACTGCAAACTGAATGATAAGCTCAGTAGCATCTGTAGAGCTCGATAGCAATGTAACCAACTGGCCAAGTGTTGAGTCACTGATAGAAAAATTGACCTTTATGTCAACAAACCAAGCTTCCCTTCAGAAAGTAAAATTGTTGCTTCCGAATTGAAGTCCATATAAGTAGTATGGTTTTTATTATGTACAGAGACAAACATAAGATTTTCGTAGACGTTGGCTAGGCATTGCACGCTATTTTCGTGATGTCAGTCTTCAAAACGCGGGGGCATCACACCTATCAACATGGGGGCTAGTTTTTAGTTGATAAATATGCAATTTATCAATGGGTGAGATTGAAAGGCAAGATGCATTTCATCCGGTCTATTTTCTTCTTTGTCTTCACCAAAGAAAAAGGTTTAATTAATAGCCGATAGGCTATTATAGGTGAGCATTTTACTTAAAACTTGTCTGACTTTTCAAAACAACTTGTTAGTTTAAAAGGTGGTTTGCACTTTTAAAAATCAGATTAGATTTAAAATTAATATCTCAAATCAAATCAGATTTACCAATCACTATAATATCTAGGTAGACGAGATAAAGTAGGGCAGTATCACAGGTGGCTTAAGGAATGGAGATGGCTTTGCGAGGGGAGGGGCAATGTCTACATTCTCCACCTACAATGGGTACAAGAGATTCCCCTGCACTTTCAGTTAAGCTTCATAACAAGCTATGGATGGACTAGGACTCGCAGTCACTAGTAACAAAACAAGGTCTGGGTTGTGTTTGGCTTCAGCGTCAAATATGAGCTCTGTGATGTCCATTGCTCTTGACCTGGACATGAACTAGTGGGGAGAACTAAAAGCCCAACCCCAAGAGTCATTTTTCCTATTTTCCTCAAGGGAAGTGTCTATTGTTGTGTATGGAGGTGATTTGTGTCATATCAGTGTTGGGGTTTTTTTTTGAGGGATTCCCGAGTCATATCACATGATTTTTTTTTGCCTTTATATTGCTTTAATGATTTGTTATTGCTCAAATAGGTCTGTAGGGTCTGAAAACGGCAGGAAACAATTTCAAAGCAGCAAAATAGATCTAATTAATTTTGTAAACATTTATAAACTTTTGCTGCTGTTATCCATTTTAAGTTTGAGTCTGTATGAGTAATGAAATTTCAAATAGAGTTTTTGGAGATCATATGATATGTAATGTTTCAATTATGGCTTGTGTTCTCTAAATGCATTAATTTTTTTTTTGTGAAACTACATTTATTTTCTTTTGCCGAGTCCTCTCCAGAGTTTTCTCTGAGTCCAAGTCCGAGTCCAGATTTTGGGCTTCTGAGTCTGGGAGGAGTCCGTTGCTGTTTCTCCGAGTTAGTCATAATTCTCTGTGAGTTTGATCGGTTAGCAAGATTGTTTGAATCCAAGTATGAAATTCATACACGAAAACAACTGAAGAAAGCAATTTTCATCTGTAGGTCAAGGCACTCAGAGTAGCAAGCCTTGGCCAACTTTTCGCTAGTCTGACATATTGGCATCAGTTTTGTGGAGCCCATCAGCTTGACATCAATCTTTCCAAACCCAAGTTGCTTGGCTTATAAGACATTTTGATTCAGACTCATGGAACTAAGTTTTTATGTTTGAGTTATGGTATTAAACAGATTTTAGCTTTACACTCTTGTTACCGCTTTCTCTGCCTGGTCACTATCACCTGTTTGATCTGATGGATGCACTGTTTTTGTGGTTTAGATTGGATCTAAAGGGTGATTCTGAGTCAATGGTTGTTCCTTCCAAAGGTCTTGTGCATCAGCCTTTCATTTGTGGTTGCTATACTGCTTCTATGCTTTTATAACTTCTTAAAAAGGATTTTAATTCTTCGGGTTTTTAAGTATCTGTGACATTGTTTGCAATTTTGAAGTAAAATTAATTCATATTGTGGAAATACTCTGTCAGGTTCGTTTTTGTACATTATGTTTCTTTTAATTAAGTTAAAGCCACATCATTCTTTTAACTTTCCATTACTAGAGATGACCATGTTTGTGTGTAATCCAGTCAATGTCACTTGGTTAATTTTAATGTTGCAATGAACCATGTGCTGGAAGTACTCTTGAACTGAACTTCAGATCTTAGAATTTTTCAAGTTACCAAACCAAATGAAAGTAATATGGAGTGTTACTTCCATTTTCAATAGATATGTGAGCAGCATTTTTGAGGATGATCCCCTTTTAGTTCCAAGGAAAAACCAAACTGACTTTATGGAATAAAATTTCATAGGAGGAAAAATCTGCAAAAAAATGTGATAAATTAGGAATTGGGCCATTGTCAATTTATTCCCTAAAGAAATCAGCTAAAATTGGTCAACTACGGTCAATGCCTATTTGGGCAAAAAATCATGCTTAATCAACAAAATAATTCTGTAATTAGCGATATTTTTGTTTTGTTTAATTAGTGAAACTCAGAAAGTATCATGTTCAAATCATGATTAATTGCTTGAAAAGGACATTGATTGCTGGTGCCGGGAAAACCCTAAATAGCAGGGGCTTGTAGTTAGAAATGATGATGAAGAAGCCAAATAGGTAGGAGAAAGCTCATATGTAACTTCTAATAATAGTGTCTATGAAGACGTGACTACCTCTTTCTTAAGTGCCATATTTGCCTTTCGACAACGACACTTCAGGTTCTTTATCGGTGATTTTCTTAGGAGCACTGTTACTATTCACAGTTAGGATCTGATGATTATTTCAGTTGTAGCACAAAACCTTTCACATCAGTGGTAGAGTCAGTCACCATTCTATGGCCCTGCAATGCAATTGTTTTATTAGCATTGCTGTTAGAATCACTTTGGCATACAAGGTTTCTTTAACAGTGATTATCGTAGAGTAAACATTTTTCATATCAGTTGAAGTGGCCTTCTTGGTTCAACGACATAAATCAGTCTTCAGCAGAGTTAAAAAGCTAAATAACCCATGTATGTAAAGTTAAATAAAACATTCCTTTTAGCCAAGAAATGAAGAGTTAATTCAAAATCAAAAGAAGAAATGCTATATAAAGCTTGAAATTTGTGGTCACTTGTGCAAAATATGAAGGACTTGGCTTCATTCCATAGTGTAAAATACATGTAATCCTCAGTATGTCTCCTGCCATATCAGTGTTACCAGCCTTGGACTCGGCAAGCCCAAATCAGGCTCAGACTCAGATTCGGCGGCTGGACTTGGCAAGCACTAGGCAATTAAAAATCCATGAAATTTAAAGATTTTAAAGGATTTTAAGTTTCTTTCATGCATCATTTAGCCAATTAACATCAAATACACAATAATTGAGATAAATAGAAGCTACTTTACATCCACAACTTTCCATAGATCACATAAGTATAGATGCTAATTTTTGAAAGAAATTACTTATTAAACTGAATAACATAATAGAAATAGTTTCATTGTCAAATGTGTATAATATTCATGGAATATGCAATCCATTGAATCAAGAGTTCAAAACATATATCAAAATAAAGGCCCATAGTAGCCTATGTCCTACTACTACGCTTAAGATTGGTCATGGAAAACTCTAGAGCCATCGTCTCTTCTTGTGTGTGAAGTTGAATCTCAATGACATGCTTATCACGATCATCCTCCCATCCTCATAATCCTCATCATCAGAGTCGGATCAATCACTCTTGGCCTCAGGGTCTTGCATTGGGTCTCCTCGTGCTCTAGCCTCCTCCATTGCTAGTGCCTCTGCCTCTCGATCCACCTGATCAACCCACTCCAAGTCTCATCACTGAAGACAAGAACATCAATTTCCAGCTTCAATTTAATCTCAAATAGCCAAGACAAGTTGTGTGAGATAACACTATTGAAGGCATGCTGAATCCTGAAATTTGGCTGAGCCTGGAATATTTTGAAAATCCCCAAAATCTAGAATTTGCATTTCAACTCTATGAAGTTGAAACCTATCTCAAACATCTTGAGAATATTTATACACATAACTTAGTATAAGAAAGAAAATACTTAAATACAACATATAAATCCTCCTGCCCTTGAGCTGAAAAACTTATTATTTTTTGTTGTCAGATGGCAGAATCCGACCAGTAGGACTCAGCGAGTCAGCCGAGGCAGCTGCCTTGGCAAGTCAGCCATGATTCGGTCAGGAGTCGGCCGAGTCAGATTCCAGAGGCAATTTTCCCCGTTTTTCCCACCTTGCCTCAGGAATTTGCCAAGTCCTTGCTAGACTCGCCGAGTCCTGTAACACTGATCCATATGTAATGAGGCAATTCATGTTTGTTGGGTTAGACTAGATTTAACTTTTGATTAGAATTCGACTTTTTCGGTGACTTGTTTTTGGTTTTGGTTACACTGACTAGGCATTATCATAGAAGAAAGTAGTAGTGATAAATGTTGATTTTTGAAATGGCAGCAGCTAGCATTTCTATACTCGGAAAATGTTCATGCATTTTGGATAATGAAGCAAAAGATTTTTTTTCCGACGCAGTCATGACAGAAATGCACATTGAGCTATGCTCTACAAATATGTCTAGTTCCAACCAAATAGACGAGCGTATCACTGAGCAGTGAGCTCTGATCGTGATTAGAATGATTGATGATTGAAATGGATTGGCTGAGTTTTGGCTAATATTTCCAATTGAAGGACAAGATTCATACACTTTAAAATAAAAGAAAATAAATTCTGGTTTGTAGGTAAAAGAATAGAGTTCAAGAGTAAATATTTCTTGGCCGATTATTTATTTACTCTGAGACAGGTTTGCATCAGTTATGCTCAGATGTCTCTTGGTGCTTATCGTGCTAAATTTGTAAGTTGACATATCCATTTTTAATGATTTTGGTTATTTGAAAGATTTTACCCAGTGAGTTGAACTAATAAACAGATATTAACTTCATGCCTACCCTTGTAACTGTTTTTCACGTCTGAACTCTCTAGCCAAATAAGTTTGATCAATTCCCTTTTTACGTGGTCTATATTATACGTAAAGGTGATGGTCCTGAATTATCTGTCAGGATTTACCTGCAAGGTTTCTTTCAGAGCTCGTGTGATGCTTGTATTGCATTTATCCTGTTATAGAATGCTCTCGAAAAGGTTTATGGGATTTATCTTTTGTTACTGCAACATTAGTTGCAACTTCAGAATCCACGTTGAAATAGTGGAAATACTGTGCCAGATTCATTTTATACATTGTTTTAAATATGAATTTGTGAGGGTTTTGTGAACCCTACCCAGAAATGGAAGTCTAGAACATAAAAAAGCCCAAATACGTTCAGCATAAAAGTTGCATAACATGGAGCCAAAACTAAATAAAAAACCCCTGTACTCTGCAAATATGCTCTGTAGTTCCACAGAGTTTCCTGATGCGGCAATGCAGGTGTAAATTTGGGGATGGTGGCAGTTGGGCGGCAGTTGGGGGTGGGGCGGTGCTGATATAAAAATTGAGGTGAACTGAAATCTCAAGGCAAAATCTGCAATATAACATCTCTGCAAGTGCCCATGAAAGGCAAACTAGTTTTCACAAAGTTGAAGGTTGCAATCAATGTATGGCATGTGCCATATAGCAAGCAACCCAGCGGCCTCCCCGGTGGAGGTGGCAGAGTTGGTAGTTTTGTGGGGGAACATTTTTCCAAGCCCTCTTAGAAATGTCCCCAGCATGCCTGTGGAAATACTCTAATCCTTACCAATCAAACACTAGCTACTCAGCAATTCTTTTCTTTTGTTTCAACTGTGACCTCAAGTTACTGTGATGAATAATTTTTGGTCTTTGAAGTTTGATTATTTTATCCTTACCCATCCTCCTGCTTCATACCCTTGTCCAAATTCTTTTCAATAGATTTTCGATTTTGTCTCCTCTTGAAAGTAGATACGTTATCTTGTGTTTTATTTGAGGCTTGTTTGCTATTATCTGACATTTCTAGCTTATTTGTTAATGATGTTCAGAACTAGATACAAAAGGCAGCCCAACTTGATATTGTGGAAAAGCATCTTTTCAGTAGATTTTTCTCTCTTCTTGAATGTAGATACCTTGAGGTTCATTTAAAGCTTGCTAGTTCCAAAATTTCCACCTTTATCCGTTAATGTTGTTTAGAGCTAGAACCAAATATCAACCCACAAGTTGATATTTGTGGAAATCGATTCATTTGAGGCTTGCCTGCTGTTTGAAATTTGTTCATTACATACTAATGATATTGAGAGCTAGAACCAAAAAGCAGCTGAAAATGAAATGCAAAATGAACCTTGCGGTTCATTTTAAGCTTGCTTGCTAACTTCTGAAATTTCTGCCTAATTTTTAATTTTCTTGTGTCTCTCAGCTATTTCATTAGGAATTGATGATCTTTTAACAACAACAACTAAACTATGGCTTATCCAAGATGTGCAGCAACAAGGGTTTGCTTCGGAAAGACATCATGATTTTGGAAATGAACATGCAGTGGAAAAATTATGTCAGTTGATTGAGATATGACATTCTACCTGTGAATATTTGAAACGAGAAATGAATCCGAATTTTAAGATGACTGATACTCTTAATCCAGTACATATGATGTCCTTTTCAGGAGCTAGAGGAAGTATATCTCAAGTTCACCAATTAGTAGGTATGAGAGGATCAATGTCAGATCCTCAAGGAAAAATTGTCGATCTACCCATTCAAGGAAATTTATGAGGACTTTCCTTAACAATATATATTATTTACTGTTACAGTGGTCGTAAAGGAGTTGTAGATACATCTATACGAACAGCAGATGCTAGATATCTTACACGTAGACTTGTTGAAGTAGTACAACACATCGTTGTATGTAAAGTTGAGTGTGGTACTATCCAAGGTCTTTTTGTAAATCTTATTCAATATCAAGAAACAATCAAAAATCAATTTGTTCTACAAACACTCATTGGATGCGTATTAGCAGATGATGTATATATAAAGGAAAGATGTATTGCCATGCACAATGAAGACAATTGGGATTAAACTTGCCAATCAATTCTATTATTTCCAAATACAACTAATATATATACGAACCCCTTTTACTTGCAAAAGTATATCTTGATAAGTAGGAGATAATTTCCACAGCAAGTCAAATTGTGATATTGCTATCAGGATTTGTGTGATTTTGAGTGAAATTCATTGACCCATGCTTCATGAGTAGTGATTTAACATGAATCCATCTCTCATGAGAATAAATGGAACACTTAACACTCATTGGATCTAGGTGATGCTTACAAAATTAAATGCACCCAAGAATGGAGAAAATTTGACAATATTCAGTAAGGCTGGCTGGGTCAATGCAGGGGCTTCAGTTTTTGATATTTTTTAAGGAACAGGTGGACCCATGAAGGAAACAGAGATTTTTTTCCCTTTAAGAACAGGCTTTCAATAAAGGCAATGGAAAATGTTACAAGATAAATAAGAAATTTGACCTTAATAATGACCACCCAACTTTTTAATTTGAAGATTAAAAAAGTTGTTTTTGGGCTGGGCAAAAAAGTGTCCCATTGTGCACATTTTTAAAATTTTCACTCTTATTTTTTATTGTTAAATAATTATTTACTTTTTAAAATTAAATATCTAAAATTCTGAAATTCATTAGACCCCCAGCTTCAAATATATTCTTCTGAAATTTCAACAGCATTCAGATTTTGTAAGGGGAAGGAAGCCCTTACACGAGGTCAGAAACCATGGCTTTCAGAAACAAATAGCAGCATTCATAAGCCTTTCTCTAGAACTTTTATTCTTGTCATTGAATGATATTAAAAACCGTGGCGAAGAAGCTGTGTGCATGGGGTTAGGCAATTGCAGCATCTTTCAGGAAAGAAAGCCATGCCCGATCAATCTATAATTGTTAAATGATGGGAGAGAGGAGTGCCATCGAACTGTAATGCTCCAACATCCTCCTTGAGCTCCAGGGTAATCATTTTTGATAGTTTTAATCTACTATGACAATCTCTTCTTTAAAACTTGTTCACCTTCAGCCCTTGTTACAACATCAACATTCACATTTAAGAAACAATACCTGGTTCCTTGTACATTGTTTTTGGGTATCTACTTCAATGCCTTGTAAGGTCTCTTGGAAGTGGCTGTGAATCGCCCTCAACAACACACCCTTATACCAGGACGTCAATGTCTTGTTCAGGATTTGCTTCTTGTTTTACGTGGGTTGTGCAACCACGGTCACCACTATTTGCGTCCATCGGCTCATAAAGAACATTTAGGAATTGCTGCTACACTGTTCATTTTGTGCATAGCATATTGTAGTGAAGGTATGGCAAAGACCATTCCAATTTCTTTTTCATTCTCAACTTGTACTAAATTTTATTGTGTAATGAGTATTATTTAATTTATTTTTTCAATAAATGAAGGGCTAAGCCTTCTTATTGATAATCTATTAATCAGATATTTACATCCTCGTATCATCTTCCTCCATTCAGTGCGGGCACCGAAGGAAAATAATTCCTCCATTCACTGTGGGCACTGGAGGAAAGAACGAAGGAAAAAAAAAAAAAAAAAACCCTCCGCACTGGACTTGCATCGAAAACATTAATTAATTATAAAATAGTTAACGAGGCTTACCTCATTTAATAGTGTAAATATCAGGGCATACCTTTCATTTAATGGTTTATTTCAGATAGGTTTTACATTTTATCTGGAGGTTGAGTGTTTTGCAGTTATGATTAGGTTCCCTCGGCTCTCCTCCAATACATTTCCACTCGCATCCAAAACATTAATTATAAAATAGTTAATGAGGCTTACCTCATTTTATAATGGAAGTTTAGTATATTATAGTCCGATAATCTCTCTTCTTGATATATCCCCACTTTTATAATCTGATGAGAGATTATCAATGTTACACGATTCCGAAATGCTTCCTGTATGTAATTTAATAATCAAAACCATTTTTAACATCGATCAAAGATTTCTTAACAGATACCCCCCGAGAGGGAGTCCTGCTTTAAAAATATAAGCTGCAAGATCTACCAGAAACAATAGATTTGTAAACCAAAATAGATAGTAAGAGTAAATGCTAATATATTTACTTTACATGTTTTAACCTAACACGACAAATACTAAACTGTCTATATTCGCACAAACTATCTGCCAGAATTGTATCTGAAATGTTTTTTTTACGTTAATTGTACAGACTATAAAAGCTTCAAAATTTTGATTTATCATAAGCAGTGAAGACTATCCTATGCATACTATCAGATTATCATGTCTAGACAGCGGACTACTAGCAGCCAAGGAAAGGCAAAACTAGAACTAAACCCCTTAACCTCTCAACTACTTTTTAATGTTCGTGACCACTTTGTGGAATTCGCTTTTCTTTCATTATGAAGAATGGGCTATTGTATGGAGAGAGGTCATTAAACTTCACAGGTCCCACGTGGAGGGAAATAACAAGTGTTTAGTACTAACTGGAGAAAGCCTTTGGGAGCTAATGAGCCTTAGTAAAATAATCACGTTGATTGGGGCACCCAACCAAATCAATTGGATGCAACTAATAATTTTCAATTCTCTCTCTCTCTCTCTATATATCTAATCAAAGTTTTTGAAGCAGATGATTAACTATATATGTATAATCTGATTATCTGTTGTTTTTAAATTGTGGCTACGAACAGCTGACTGTTGAGTATTTGTTCATATCTGATCTTAAAAAACATGTATTTAGGATCTCTTGTGAAGTTGTATACAAATCTGATTGTAGAATGTTGTGAATTACCTATTCACAATGAAACTTATTTGAAAGAATTAGTAGAGGGGACTAGACATGCTATTGGTTGTAAATAATAATGGACTAGAAAATCGAAAATGGAAGAATACTTAAATGCTGTAATTTAATAAATGTAAGAATATTAGTATAGACTTTTAATAAATGGAATCACTAATAAAATATTTATATTTATGTCTAAAATATATAGTTAATCTTGAGATTATATATACATATGAGAATGTTTAGAAAAGAAAATCTTGTTTTTAATTTGATTGACTATGTTATTCATTCACAATTTTATATTACACTTGGGATTATATATGATCACAAAATTATGAATATATATTTTAGCCAATCATATTAAGAAATACATTGAGATAAAAGGGAGTTACTGATGCAGGAGCATTTTAGGCTTTCTTGCAATCTTGCATGTTAGAGCTGAGTGCTAGTGGTTTTCAATTTTTTGTAGCTTTAGTGCAGGCCGAGTTATTGTAGCACTAATAGATGTCGAGTCATTGTAGCTCTAGTGGATGCCAAGTTATTGTAGCTCTAGTGGATGTCGAGTTACTGTAGCTCCTAGTGGATGTTGAGTTATTATAGCTCTAATGGATACCAAGTTACTGTAGCTCCTAGTGGATGCAAAGTTATTGTAGCAATTTTGTGTTGACTGAGTGTTCTTTCATGTGCCGAGTGAACTGTTGGTGCCAAGTTTTTTAGTGGATGTCGAGTGTTCATGTAGGTGCTGAGTGCCAGTTTTGGTCTTGGTTTTGTTCATGTTGAGTTGTTTGTGAGCCGACTTTTGGCATTTAATTTATGTATGGGTATTTAATTTAGTGTTGTAGTCGACTTGTGGCTCGACCTATATTTGATGTAAGGGATTTAATTTAGTTTGTAATGAACTAGGCCAATTTGTGGCTTAGTTGGGTATAAGTAAGGGGTTTTGTGGAGTCTTTAGGGAGGAGTTATTCATTCCAGCTTGGAGAAGGGGATGAAGTATAGATGTGAATTTTGAAGTGCTAGGGTTGCAGTTTGAGAATCAAAGGATTGCTTGGTGGACTTGAGGGTACGAGTGTGGATCCTTCTTGGTTTTCTAATCCAATTGTGTATTTGGACTAGTTGGGATTGGTATTGTAAGTTGGATCTGGGAGAACTAATTTTGTAATTGCTGTTTGTGTTTGGCCCCAACCCGGAAGGCCTTACAACTTGGCATATTGCATGTAATCAGTTATATCTATGAATAAAGAGTTGTGATTTGGTATCAATTCTTGCGTTATTGTTGCTTTGTTATTGTATTTCCGCTGTGTGGTTGTTTGCTGGGGGTTTGGACATCTCCTTTTGGGATTCTCCTGCCTTGCACTATGTTAGTTACATTTGGTTAATTGTTAATGTTTAAGTAGTAAAAAATTGTTAACCCTTATAACGCCTAATAGAAAATATATCATTTAAGTAATAAAAATTTGTTAACCCATAAACACTGAAATTAGCAAATTTATTAGGTCATGTTACCATTCCTAAATATTTGTTTAATACTAATATTGTCAAAGAATTTAAGCATATTCTCAATTTTATGAAGCTTGGAATTTAAAACTCACTTTGGGGTGGATCTTGTTCTTAAAGCATTCATTATAAACAAAGAATCATCTTGAATTTAAATGTCTTTAATACCTAGGGTTTTATACATGTAATCCTTTGAAAATTGATAATAGTTTTGCAACATTGTTCGTAGTTATCCCAATGGGTTTGGCAATTTTGCCACATTTGTTTATCTTATGAATAATGGAGCCAATTCTTGCCATACCAAGATTACCATGAGAAGCTCTATCACAATTGAATTTATACCAAAAGGATTGTGGAGGTAACCATTGGTAGTTCCTTCTTGATGATAAAGTTTTAGTCCCACCTTCATCGGATTGTAGGGTTTGTTGATGTTTTGCTATTCTTGACTAATCTCATTGGTCCATTGAGAGAAAATGCTTTTAGATGCATTATTATATCTTTGTTGTAGTTTGTTATAGTAACTTTCACTACATTGGCTTCAACTTTGTTGAGGAGATTACCATATTCCAACTTCCTATTTTGAAAAATTCGTTGGCTGTGTTCCTTCCATAGCTCCCAAATTATAATTGAGTGAACAATCTTGGTGAGGGAAGAAAAGGTATTAATCTTAAAAATAGTTGGCTAACTCTTAAATAGTTCTAATGTGTTTTTGGTTTAGGGTAGGTTTTGAGGGGACCCAAAACCTTGTACAATTAGATTTTAAAGGGGATCTAGAACCCCACCAACAAGAATCTCTACCACAATTCTTGATAGGATAACGGTAGCAACATGTCTCCTGCTGCTCCTGCCCACTTTGCATTTCAAAATGTTAAACCCGCCCATCGTTCTCCTCCTATTGATGGAGGTGATGCTTGTAAGATCGATGGTGGTCTTTCTATTGGTGGGCACGCTCCAATCAAATCCACTACTGTTGTGGAGCATGTTGCATATTCTTCATTTGCAGCGTCAGTTTCTTGGGGGGGGGGGGGGGGGGGGTGGTAGGGTTTGTTCGCCCATTCTTCTCCTTCTGTCCCTTTTCCACTAGGTGCTCCTAGCCTGGCCTCTCTTGTGTCTTTTGGGGGAAGTACTTTTGTTGACGTGGCTGCCTTTGAAGCTGGCTTGCATGGTGTTGTCCCTCATGTCGGTCTTTTTTCTGGGCCTTCTCGTCTCTGTGAAGTTTCCCTTGTAAGTGTCTCAAACCCTATAAGGGTTTCTTTAGACCCATAAATAGTTGATGATATTTTCAATACGACAGAAGAGTTCTCTTCTTTTGATACTATTTTTTCGCTTTCGAGATTTTTGGCCCTCTCTTGCTGATCTTCATGCTTGGATTTTCAAACATTGGGAACCAATTTTAGACAATGATGTCCACATATTCCGAATGCAAAAGGATTCTTCATAGTAAAGTTTGAAAGTGCTAAAGATAGGAAGACTATTTGTGTGATAACAATTTTTCATGGCAGGATAGAGATCTACTTATGGCCAAACTGTGGCATATGGATTTTGATCCACTTACAAAATTCTTCAACAGGGTTCCTATTTGGGTCCGACTTTCGAATCTCTCGATGCATCTCTGGCTAGATTCTATTTTCGAAACTATTGGTGATGCTATCGGTGATTTTTTATATGTGGACTCAGACACTTCGGATATTTTCTATTCGATGTGTGCACGAATTCTTGTAGAGATGGATGTTTCAAAGGGCCTTCCAGAGAAGATTTGTTTGGAATCCTTGAGGGGTTCCTAGATCCAAATGTTGGATTACAAAGGTATCCCTTTTCGTTGTAAAAAATGTCACATGACAGGTCACATAGTTGCTCGTTGTGTTGTTAGGGGCCTCTTTTGAGCACTATACGATGCCTAAATCCATGGAGGCACCCTAGGAACCTATGGATGACTCTTCCCATGTGGATGCTGCTAGCGATCATTCAATGCCCGTGGTAGTGGAGGAAGTCTGGACCTTGTTCCCTCTCCTGCCCCTGCCCCTGTATCGGATGCTCTTCCTGGTCATGTTGGGGGCCAATCGTCTATAGGCTGTCCTAGGGAGAATGTTGTTGCTTTTGCTTCCCCTGGGTTCCACTATTTAGTTTCTTCTGGGGATTGGGTTGTTGAGGCAGCAAAGGTGGAGGATGGTTGGACTGCGGTAAAAAGAAAGAAAACTAAGACCTCTGCTCCTCCTTTAGAAAAGAACCTCCAATTGTGCAAGGGAGGCTCTAAATCAAAGGGAAATCGTGAGCTCCCTTGTAGTGACAGGTTTATTTGGAGGTTGATCTCTGTGTGGTTTTTAGCCTCCCAGCTGGATGTTTGGTTTTGGTTGGGGATAGGCTTTTCTCTCACCATGGGTACCTTTTGTTAGGGGGGTGACCGGTCCTCCTTTTGTCTGCTGTACTTTTGCATCTATGCTTATTGAAAATCTTTAGACTTGTATAGGGTTTCAAGCACCCTTCAAAACCTGTTTTTCTTAATATAAAACAAGAGTCTCTACCACCAAGTAACCAAGAGAGACATAACAAAGATAGACCAACAACGAAAGGGAAGAAGTCTTAATAGACAATGAGGAATATAAACCCTCAATCAAATAAAACAAGGAAAGCACTAGGAGTTTCCTAACCTCCCTTCTTTTAAGAGTGAAGATTCATATCGAAATGAGGAGATGATTTCTTATGATGTTTTCTAGTAATAGGGAGCCCCCCTCAACCAATGAGACCCCCACTCGTGATTCAAGAATAAGCAAATTTGCAGAAGAGACACAAGTGGAGCCAACAAAGGGATTGGCTTTGACAGGGACAAATCGGGCCGCCTTTGTTGTCACAGGGGAGTGCACAACAACATCCAAACCAACCACCTCATAACTTGTAGAAATGGAAGTAGCAACATTTTGAACAGGAACAAGGTCAAGTGCAACAAGAGAAGATGTCTCTACTATGGGGGAAGCTTGAGCACACTTCTTAGCAACAATATAGTGTTCATAAGAATCCCCATTCCACCAAGAAAATGTCTTTTTAGATTTTGGCCTTTGAAGACCACAATGAGTTGCTAAGTGCTTAGTGTTGTAGCATTTTCTACACCTGAAGGGAATCCCTTCATAATCTAAATGTTCCCATTAAGAAGCTCAACTTTGAGTTTCTTAGGAAGACCCTCATAAATGTCCATCTTAATAAGAACTCTCGCATTCCAGGGAACTCATCTTTCGAATTCTAGCCTTCAACTCCTATATATCTTTAGGAAAAGTAATCATTTCTTTTTCAAACTCACTTGAGTTCTTTTTCCCAACCTTTTAGTTTAACCAATAAATACCTCAAGATCAAGATCAATAATGATAATCATCTTCTCTTGGTAATAACCCCCTGACCTAGAAACTAGAGCTTTTAGGATTTTTTTCATTACCTTCATGCTTTCATGGCTTAGCCAAAGGATTTTCTTCAGTGTATTGTTTGTCTTTTCCACTTTGTGTTTTAGACCCTTCGATTTCTCTTCTAGCATATTTGTGGTCTTGTTCAGTACAAAAATACAATCCATCATCAATCTTTTTTCCTCAAGGAACCATATCTTGTATGTAAGATCTCAATACTACTAGGATATGCCACATCTCAAAGAATGTAAAATGCTGAAAAGAAACATACATAAGATAAGTTGAATTCCATAGTTAGCTATTAAACCAAACATTAAGTACATGGAATTAAATGATAAACTGGAAATCGACAATAATTATCCATTAGTTTAATGTCTCATCGTATCATTAATAATGATGTCGACCTACACATCATACATCCATTGAGACACATTGTACATATCAATACATTAGTATGTGCATGATTAAATTGATTACATCAATTTAAATACATCATAAAACATGAACATAAAATGCCTCAAACAAGTGTCCATCTACTAGTCCCTATCTCCTCAGCCATAAGACATTGTCCATTGCTATTTGAGATAGGAGTGTGGCCTAGGTGCTTTTTCCACCCAACCATAGAGTGGTTAGCTCCCTCGAGGTCTTTGCTCACATGAAGAACTCCCTAACCCTATCGAAGAAACCTAGAAACCCAGAACAAGAGGATTAGATGGATCTGGTGTAGCTGTGAAACTAACTATGATAGCAACATATGCTTAACATATAAAACATAATCATAGTTTTGGCAAAGAAAATAAATAACAAACAAGCATACCTACAAAAGATTTCTATAAATACTATTGCCATTATTTCATCTAATTCAAAGTCCTTGTGGTTAATTGAAATCAAAAAAATACATTGTCAATCGATTTACTAAAATAATTGCTTGGCATCTTATGTGTTTTCCATCTAGTAATTGAGACAATTTAAGGTTGATAGTTTTGCAAGTAAAATTCTTATCGCAGTTAGCGATACCCTTCACTATTCAAAGATTTATCTTGAGAATTATCTATTTAAGACTTAATTTAGGGCATGTCCCTTTAAGAGTAGTTAGTGACATCTTAGATTATTCTCCAATAAGGATTTTAGGGAGTTAAAGAAAGTTGACCCATAATTCTAGTCAAGAATCTCAATTGTGACCCAATTTCCTTACTCAAGGTGGCACAAATTACATAGTAAAAGTTTGGGGAATGAAATTTGTTAGGAGTTGAGCATTAAGGTTAGGGTGAAATGGCGTGCCTTTCACATGAAGTCATCACACACACGATAAAATGTAGGGAAGAAGAATATGAATGTCTAAATAACAAAGTTTCTCCTCGCAACCATACCTACAAAGGCACATAAAGAAGATGGGGTCTCAATGTTATCATAGTGTAGGAAGAGTTCGTTATCCAACCTAACCCAATGAGATTCTTTTCTTTTCTTTTCTTGGTCCGTAGACTTCATAGGGCGATACATTTATCACCAATGAGAGGGAAATTTATACTATTTAAATGAACAAGAGTGGGAGAAACAACGTCAGTCCAATCCACACTTCCTAAATAAATAAGAAGACATTGCCCTATTGAGAAATTATATATTACATTGGGGAGGCTGCTGGGTAATCAATTGGTTCTTTACCCTTTCAAAATTGGTTCAACAAAATAATGCTAGAATATAAAGGATTGCAATTACATCAAAGCAAGGATGCCTACTATCCAAAAACACACTCCACATGAAGCTTGTTGGTTGCTAATTCCCAAAACAATCTAACTTATTAGTATTTAAGAATTAAACTTCAATTAATTCCAGAAAAGAAACATATTATTCAGCATTAATGATAAATGAAAGATAACTTGGAATTGAAATTCCAATGGTGATGATTTCACTCCACAACTACCTACTTGCTTTCCAAGTTGAGCTCCTTCAACACTCCCAGGCTACCCACCATCCCATATTTCCCTAAAGTGCATATTAATTGAAATCATGCTAGATCGGTTGCTTTTTCTTTTGATGATGATGTCCACTTTATAAGTTCCTCCCCCCCCCCCCCCCCCCCCCCCAATAATTAACAACAACGGTTTTTAATTTCCCCAACTGTAATTCAAAAAAAATTTAAAATGGAAAAATAAATGCAGTATCCAATATACACTTATCAATGTAGTCATAATCCAAAGAATATGCGAATCAAAGTTATCTTAGACATTGCAATTCATTTTCTATTTGAATATTTACTAGCACCTGCACCGATAAGGTGTCATGTGTATGCCGATATCAATATATGCTGTATGGTATTTAAGAGGTATATTTGTATAAAATCAATACATAAAATAACACTAATACAGTTAAAAAAAATATTAAACTAATAAATTATTTATTTATTTATTTATTTTTTTTGTTTTTGTTTTGAAAAATATTATATAATTTTTCTTTTAACCATTCAGTTGTTTATGACTTAAAATATGAACTAATGTATACATTACATTATTACAAATAAGCTAGAATGTACACTAAAATTTTAAATGTTGGATTCAAATATCACATATATGTATGAAAGTTTGATGAAAATAAGAAATATCTTTCAAAAAGCATATATGATTATAAATTAAATGGGACAATTTTATACTTTTAATTATTCATGTATAAATAGTCTGAGAAACCATGTATATTTATGCAAAAAAGTTGAATAATTGAACAAAAGAAATTGTGTTAATATAATTTAGATGAAAGATTTAAACTAAATTTTAATCTTTTTGTATGTAAAAAAAGATTTCCATTTACTTTTTATCCATTGTCATCAATAATTATTCTTTGTTTATTTAACTTCAATACTTATTAACATATTTTGTGACATGTTTCTATCAATAATTATTTGTTATCTATTTATTTGAGAATAATGATTAAAACATTTTGCACAAGATGTTTTAACATTATTTTCAATAGCTCTGTAATGTTCTTCCCCACTTTGGATATTGAAATTCAAACTATTTGTTGTAGCCTTGTCACTTGATGCACTTGGTCACCTCTTTAAAGATAATAAAATTGGGCTCAAGCTTAATGTTTCACTCTTTTCATGGGGAACTTAAGAATATGAAGAGGGAAGTGGCTAACCACTATTTGGGGCTATAGTTTATAGATCCATAATTTTTCAAATTGCTTACTACCAATCTATATAAAGTTATTGAGAAGTTGAAAAACCACACTGAAATGTTGATTTTTCTACCTACTATTTTGATTTATGTTTCATCTTTCACTAGAAGCTTAAATATCTTTAGTTGGTGATAGAAATTTTAGATTGTTCCATTATTTTCTAAGATTGCTGGTTCAAGAAAGATAAGTTTCTTAATTATTCAGAATGCTATGACAAAGTATGCCTCAACTTCCATTTTCAACATTAACATTTTCAGCTTTGTGCAATCACATATTTAAACATTTTCAACTAGTTACTATAAATATTTAATTATTTTAATTAGTACAATAATGTAAAATGACACAAATTTTAATTAGTTATCTTAACATTTATGTTATGTTAGTCAAGGATAATGATGGTCTCTAACAATTCATATCACAAGATTGCTACAAATTACTGCCCTGTTCTAGTCTTTGTTTTCTCTTTTTAAAGCATTTTTTCCAACTCCTTAATGAGTTTATAGAATTATATAAAATTATTTGTATTCTGCTGGTTAAAACATATTGAATTATTAAAACCTATCTACTATTTTTTTTGTTATAGCTTAAGCATTATTTTACTTTGTCCAACAATGTAATATCTAAATCTATTATAATCTACAACTGTACTTTCTCAAGTCTTTCCACAAGTGTACTTATTAAATCTTTTCATAGAGATCACTGAATATGGAACACCTGAATGCAAAATTATGATTATTGTTTCAAGTATTCATTGTGAGAGAATCGTCCTCAATAATGCGAAAATTTGGAAAGTTAGAGAACATAAAAATACATGAAGAAATGAAACTAGTTTTTTCATTAAAAGGAGTATTTATTCTTTTATATAAGCTACAAGATAAGAGGACTCAATTCTTTATTTATATATTTCAAAATGAAATAGTAATTAAATCATTAGGAAAATACAATCTTAACAAACAAATAATTATTTAAATAATTCCACTAGAAGTTCTATCAAATAATTTAAAATCTCTATTATTTCACATACTATATGCATGCATAACATAACATTTCTAGTTATAATATCTAATTATGCTCCGGTGGATGTAAAGACCCCGTTGGAAGCCCTCATTTGGGCACATGCAAGAAGGACGGTGGCAAAGGATTTGCCTTTACATCTATCAATTGCATTTCCTTGAAAGTTTCTAAAGAAATTCCAAAGATTTATTTTCTCATAATAAACAAAGGCGAAACACAAGGCTTTATTAGTGCCTTACTTATTTGGAATCACTTTAAAGATTGACATGGCCTTTTTTGATTTATGGAGGAGTAAACTAGATACCAAAAGGTGGGGGTTGGGGGGTGATTCAAAATCTATAACAATTCCCTCTTTTCACGGATTCATCCACATCTATCAATAACTTGTGCATGCAAAACTATAAATGTAAACTTGCTTTAACATGTAAATCAGTTCAATCAAATCCATGAAAGTAATAACACATAACAAAATATTTGTTACCCAGAAACCCTCCAAGGTGAAGGTAAAATTGGGGTGGGGATGACACCCACAAATCTTCACTACTATAGTAATAAAGTTAACTAGTTAAGGTTAGAATGTTTGACCATATAATATGATCTGCCCTGTGAGGGGTATGTCTTATTAAAGGCTTAAGAAATTGTTGGATTTCACCTTGTTAAAGGATTTGACATTTACAACTAAGGACTCTAATAGGAGATTTACAAAGATATGTTAAGACTACCTTGTTAAGAGATTTACCTTGACTCAAGTATATTAAAATTGATTTAGTACCCGACTCTCAATTTGTTCTGTAAGCTGATTTTGAGTTTTCTCCTTACTAATTGATCCTCTCCTATAATTTGACAACACTTGTCCTTCCCTTTCACATTCACTTCTTATGAATAGGTCACTTGCTCTATTACATGATAACAAAACCCTTGAATGACTTATGATCTTCTCAACCCTTCATAGTATAATGCTTCATGTTCACATATATACTCTTCTCATTCTTCTCCTTTGTCATGTATATGATCTATGTTAAGATCATCACTATTTAAATATTTCCATAAAGAGTTTTCTAGATGGTTCTAGGTTTTGCCTCTTTATCCTGATCGTTGAACATACACATAGTGATATGTGATCCACATCATGCAAATGTTCCATAACAACCTCTTCAAAACTTAAATAAAATTTCCAAGTTGGCTTGATAATCATTTTTCCTAAAATTTTGTTCCATTCTTGACTTTAATGTAAACTTTGTATTGCTTGGTCTTTACTATTTCTGATGCTTGACATAGCTATTTCTCGACATATATTGTGCTCGACACATACTATATCACTCAAATCTCACATACTTGGAATTTATTCAGTTGCTGATGAGCTTGGTACATATAGAAAATTACTCTATGACCATACACTTACTTGACTTCTATAGAACTTTCTTGGTGCATACTACCTTGTGTACATTGTTAGAATTCTTTAGAATAACTAAGAGTTGGGGGGGGGGTGGGTTGTGGTAGGGGTGGTGAATTAGTTATCCAAGGTCTAAATGCCCAAATAATACTTTTTCACTAATTATAGTGAGCCCATTAAACTATTCATCCCTCCAAGCTTAAAACAACCATCTTAGCAAGTTACAACAAATCAACATGTAGGAATAAAACATGCAAGATCAACACATGACACAGTGATTTACATGGAAACCCAATTTGGGAAAAACCACCAGTAACATGCTACTCAATTCTGACTCTTCTGAAGTGATGCTCTATTAAAGGCCTGCCCTGTTAAAGGCTTATAGCACATTGTTAAATGTGACCTTGTTAGAGGATTTCACCATACTATTAGGAATGGGCCTGGTCAAAGGACTTTGGAACATTCACTTGGAATGTCACCCTATTAAAGGATTTATGATATGGCTATTAAACCAACCTAAGTCCATAGGATTTATACTAACTGTTACAATTGCTAGAGAGTAACAACAAAAGCTTTTGATTTGATACAACTCACAACATAACTTGCAGATTTTAGATCACATTTCAGTTCAATCCTTTGCTTGGCTTCAATCACTGCGGTTCTCACAACTTGTCTTCATCTCAAGCTTCGTCTCCTTGAGTCTTCTTGCTCATCATACCAATGCAATCATCTCTGTGGTCATCTATCGAAACAGAGTTTCTGTTCTCTCTTCCTCCTTAGCACCTTCTTTAGCACTTCATGCTTTCATGCTTGACCAACTCTCTTGCTTCATGACCTTATGACTCCTTAAATAGAAATTTGGAATAATTTTTTCACTCGATTCTCCCTCTCCAACTTTAGGGTTTCAATAGATTAGGTAGGATACAATGTATCTGTCCCATATCTCGCTTTTATCTAGAACCTTCGTCTAGAATTTAGTTGTGTTTGCCAAAAACATTTTACATAGTGTTCTGTGCCACTAGCTCATCATTCTTATCTTTTACCTAGTTCAAAAAATTCTAGATAACTACCATTTCGGCTTAGATCTGGTGAATCTTTGACTTTTCAAAATAATGGAACAACTCAGCATTATTGGTTTACTAATGCTCGGCACTTGATCTTCACTCAACACTTGATCTTCACTCGACACTTGATCTTTACTCGGCACCTGAAGATCACTTGGCACTTGATCTTCACTCGGCACCTGAAGGCTGCTTGGCACCTGAAGATCACTCGACACACACTAAAGTTGAACTTTCTTAGCTTCAACTGAGAATTAGCTTGACACTAACTAGCTTGCTTGGCTCTCTCTAATGAACTTAGTTAGGCTATACAAATGACTTAGCTAAACCTTACATCTTTGATGTGTTTTAGTGTGTCCATTCTCTGTGTCTTAGAGTATGTCATCAATACACTATTTTATCAATGGCTTAATTGATCCTTGTACTTCATTATAACATCATAACTTCAACCTTTCTCTAGGTGCTCTAGTTATGTCTTATTGATTGCCTCCTCCTTGTCAATCAACCAATTGATAGTATTTGGATCACTAAAGCAATTGTCATTCCTGCTAGTAGCAAGTTTGACATCAATGAAAAAACAATGATTGAAAACATTCTTTACCAGTTCCATTATTCTTTATTCATGATCTTTTCAATCATTTCCAATAGTCTTGGCCTATGTAGAGTATGTTCCATTCTTGACTTTAATGTAAACTTTGCATTGCTCAGTCTTTACTATTTCTAATGCTTGACATTGCTATTTCTCAACATATATTGTGCTCGACACATACTATATCACTTAGTACTCGCATACTTGGAATTTATTCAATTGCTGATGAGCTTGGTACATATAGAAAATTAATCTATGGCCATACACTTACTTGACTTCTATAGAACTTTCTTGGTACATACTACCTTGTGTACATGTCTTGGCCTATGTAGATTATGTTGTTCGCAATGATGACCATTTGACTCTGCTTTTTAAATGACTAAGTGGCTGACACTAATAGAAAATAATAGTTAGAGATATCGACAATCTCCTCCTTTGACATTAGTGGAAACACACTTTTTCATATTTATATCACTTTGTTATATCAATACAATCTAATAAAATGAGCTCCCCCCCCAAGTCTTATGACTTTATACTATAGTTGTATATCTTCCTCTCTTCTTCAATACATTCCCTCTTCCATATACATTTCTTCCTTGTATACATTTCCCCCTTATTTTTGAAGGCTTTATGTCACTACTGTTGGGGTTGAAAGAGTTGAAGTAATCCATATGTTTCAATGAATTCCTTGTGAACTCTGGTAACTATGGTCAGTGCATGGTTCCATGTAGTTCTTGCTGCCTCCAAAATTTGATTTTGCAGTTGTAGTTTTGCAGCTAAATCAAACTGTCAGCCACTGATAAGTTATGATCTTCTGTGATAAGATCTTGGGCTATCTTTAGTTCTCTTTGCATGACCTCCAAAGAAGGTATCATCACTGCCTCAATTGAGATCAATTTGGATCTCATGGTGCTGTCAGTTGCCTAAAGCTCAGCCAATGTGCCTTGAGCATTCAATAGAATATTGTAGTTATCAATGCTAGATCCTGTTGACTCTGAAATAATATTGCTGGATGCCTTCATCTCAGCCTGAGTCTTATCTATGTCTACTTGAATAATTTCTATAAATCTTGGCACATCTAACAAAATTGTGTACAAATTCTGTACTCTTTGTATAAGTTCCATTGTAAGTTGTAATTTCTCTTGCAATAACACTTTATGCTTAACTATAGTTGTAAAAACTTTGTCCACAAATTTGGTCTCAGTTCTTCTTATTGACCAATCCATTAGCTTCTCATTGGATTTAAAGTTTTCACCACTTGATAAATTATATTTACAATTTGGTCAATGATTCTCTTCATCTAAATTTTGTATGTCAAAAGCATCAACAAAAATAGGCTTCAGATCTTGTAATGTCTATTGCTACTTTTTCTCTCTCTTTAGCTCTTCTTGTCTCTTCTTCTTCTTCAAAATTTCTTATAGCAAGAAGTTTTGCTGCAAGGTGAGGTTTTCCTTATCAAATTGTGGCATCTTAATGATCTCATCCAACTAACCTCAATATATGGTGAAATGTCTTTTATTTCTTTTCTCTTCCTATTCAGTTAAGGGGTGTTGTTGCTAGAGACTATCTAGGGAGTAGGTGAGGGGGTGTTACCACTCAGTCTTTCTTGTGCATCTGTGCTTGAGGTAGCAACAATCATACTTGGTTCAACCTTATTTAATTCTTTATTTCCTCAATATGAGGTGTTGAAATAATCTTTTCATTAGTTTCTCTATCTTCACCATCTTTTTCTTCATTTGTAAGCCTTAACCTCTCAACTTTTGGAGTGTCAGGGGTGTTGACGTGTATAGGAGATATGTTGCCTTGTGGACTCGACACACCTGAGATTTCTCCACTGCTATGTTCATCATCAATATTTATAGTCTCTACCCTCTTTGTAGTTAGCCCAAAAATGCTCTTCCACAATAACTCACTTTGTTGTTGCACAAATTCCTCTTTATTTTGTAGTATCAAGAAAATTTTGTATTTAGGAAAAAATCTTCTCCTATGCTATTTCAAAAATGTGTCCTTCTATTCTTGTGATAGATTAGATATAACTCTAATTAGTGTGTTAGTTCTTATTTGATTTTCTACTTCCTTTGTCTGCTTCCATCTTCTCTCTAATCTATCATATAGATCCGTAGGTATCTTCTTCTCTATTTCACTAGGGGCTAGTTTTTGATTTGCAATAATTTCTACCATAGCCTCTTCAACTTTATTTCTATCTTCATTATCTAGTCTATCATATTTCACATATCTAAAACTAGATAAACCTATAGATATTCATAAGTTGTCACATACCTCTTCAATAGTCTTGATCTACTTGATAGGTGTTCCTCTGGCCTTCTGGTTCGAGGGTCACTCGACTTAGTAGTCTCTACTACATTTAATTTGCATAATTCTCGGTAATATTAGCTAGCGTGGTCCTTGGCTTATTTGGTGGTAGAGGTGTCACTGCCTTCTTCTTCTCTGTTCTTAAAGCCTTCTTGCTCAGTGGTATGACAACAATTGGGGCTTTACCCTTGTCAGCTTCTTCTACTTCATATTCCTCATCACCACTATCTTGTTCTTCATCTTCACCAAGACCTTAAGTAATTTTCACTAGTTCTTTTCCCTTGTCTAGTGTGCCCAATTTAGCTTCTAGGTCTTCAATCATCTTCTTTCTTTTCTTTTCCTTGGAAGCTATCTTGATGTTCACTGTTATCCTTGACTTTGCTTCTTCATATCTTCCAAATGGTTTGGCCTTGACATCTATTTCTTCTTTTCATAGTGCATCAATGTTTGTACTTGCAACATCACTATCTATCTCATATTCAAAGGTTTGTAACCATGCCTTCCTTGGCTTAACTACTTGTACTAATGTGTTTTCTGTATCAATAATGAAAAATATGTCACTATAATATTTTGTGACCAATTCCTCTAGAATTCTCATTCTCCTTTCCATCCTCAACTTGAATTCATCAAAATATGTATTCATTGCATTTTCAAAATTATCTGCTAATTGAGTAATAAACTCATTGTTTTGCCTTGTCATTGGTTTATCATGTTCCCATGAAAAATTACCTATGCCAAAAAGATACTTTTGGATATAAAATAATATGAAAACAATTAGGGAACCAAACTTACACATTGAATTCTTTTCCTTCCTTGCTAATGATAGATTTTCTACTAGTTGTAACATTTGCAGCTCAGCAAGATCATACTCATGATCTTTCATCAAAATCTTCTATGCTTGGTTCCTAGTCATACAGGACACACTATTCAATCTTCTCGATTGATAGTATTTGTGAGCAATGAATCTCACTAAAAATTCTATGAGTGGATCAGAAATGTTTGTAATGGACAAACCACGTCCATTCCACTTAGCTCTTGTATTTGCCTCAATTTCTCTTTGGCTCAAGCATCACATGGTTCTGTTTTTATCTAGAGTTGGATAGCCTATAACCCTATGTATAATTTTCTTTGTAATCTCCACTGGTCCATTCTGCAACTAGTACTTCATATCATGAAATTTTCTCAAAATAACTTTGATCCATTCAATTTTGAAATTTCTCAAAAATTCTAGGGCTCAAGTTAACCCTTTCCTTTCAACAATCTAAAACTCATCCTTCAAAGTTCCTTCATTACACAAATTCTCATAAGCTTCCCTAATTTCATAATCTCCCAGTTCTCTAATTTTTCACATATAATAGCTTCTAACATCATGAATCATGGTGACTTTAGGTGGTATGGAAGATAACACACCCATTGAGTCTCCCTTTACAACAATATCTAGAATAACATGGAATTTAGGTGGAGGACATGCATCACTCTTCACTAGTTTAACTTTACTAACCTTTTGACTAATTCTAGTGGTCCATGAAGATGCCATGATCATAACTAGGGTTTTATGTTCTTCCTTCTCTAGATACATAACACATTCACACTCTTTCCTTGTTCAATCTTCTTGATCAACTTCTTGAAATCTCTGTTGGTTGCTTGAAATGACTAGATCACTCTAAGCTCTTCAAAAATCTGGATGCAAGGTATGAAGTAATGCATTCAAAATTTGTTATATACCCCTCTTTTGATTAATTATGTTCACCATTAATGTTACATGCTTCATTGAGTGGAAGCCAGCTAGCACAACAATGTGGTCTCTTCCATAACCTTTGGGCTCTTGTGGAGTGCTCAGTCTATGTTGTAATGCTCGGTTAATACAGACAATTTACTGACACTCAAAAACCTTTTACAATTTTTTTAATCTTGCATCTTGTATATGCAAATATGAACTTTTGACACACATTTATGTAAGGAACTGATGTATGATATATCATTTAGGTATATAGTTCCATACATACCTCTTTTGCTCAATTAGAGATGACATGATCACCTTGGCTATTGGATTGGGTGACCTTAGCTCCATTAGCTCCACTATTTCCATTTTCTATTTTCTTTTCCATTTCTGGTTCATTTCATTCCTTACTTTCTCAATATCCACTTTACCTTTGCTATTGTCCTTTATCTAATTTTTTGAATGTACTTGAGTTCTGGAATTCTTGCTTTGATGTCCAAACTTGTGACATTTAGAACATGTATTGTTAGATGCATAATTCTTCTTCTTCTGATTTGGCTAGTAAGGTTTTGTATTTGATCTACATTCAAATTCTATATGCCCATATTTTTGATAGTTGTAGGAGTATCCTTCAAATCTAGGTGTAGCAGGTTTATTCCTCAATCTTGACCTACACTCATGTATTTGATGTTATTATTTCTTGTAGCAAAAGAAGTAACCAATAAACTTACATTTAGAATTTTGCATACCATGTTTTCTTCAATAGATATTTGCAGTATGACCAATTTTTCTAGAGTGATAGCATGTTGGTTTGTCTTTTGGCTTTGCATTTCTCATTTCTCCATTCTTGGATGATTCTCCTTTCTTAGTGCATGAATTTCTTGACCCATTAGAAAAACTTGATGACTTCATAAGTTCTTCAAAGTATTTTATTACTTCATTTGGTTCTTGAATTTATCCATAGATTCCTTCTCATTCTTCAATTCATTCTTCAACATCTCATTGTGTGAGCTAAGATTCACAATTTCCACATCCTTGTGATTCAATTTTTGATTTGTAGTCATCAATTGATTTATCAGGTCTATTTGTGTAATTGTGAGCTTCTGCACATCTGATATCCTTTCTTCAAGTCTTGTAGCCATTACCCTTTTTTGTTCTTTTCCCATAGTTTTGTCTTCTTCAACTTTCTTTCTTTGTTGAGTTACTTTAGATAGTCTCACTGATTGGATTTCATGTTCTCTTTTTGGTGCCATTGTCTCTTCATTGAGAAGTTTATTTCTTTCAAGTTGATTAGTAGATGCTTTGTCATTGGGATTGATTGGTTCAAATAGTCCTTTAGTATCAACTTCTTCATAAAAGATAATTTCCTTTCTCTTTTTTAGGAAATTCTTCAAATCTTGTCTTGCCTTCTCAAGTTTTTGTAGTGTGAGTTGGATGTCAATCACTTGATTGTCAATAGTCTTGTATAGTTTGAAAGCCTCCATCTTCCAAGATCTAATCTCCAAGCCTTTAAGATTCTTTCAGAGATCAATTCTCTAATACCAATTATTTATTTAGAGAGGATTAAAATAGATACTAAGAGAGGGGGTGGGGGGTGAATCAAAATCTATAACAATTTCCTCTTTTCACAGATTCACCACATCTATCAATAACTTGTGCATGGAAAACTATAAATGTAAACTTTCTTTAACATGTAAATCATTTCAATCAAATCCATGAAAGTAATAACTCATAATACAATATTTGTTACCCAAAAACACTCCAAGGTGAAGGCAAAATTGGGGTAGGGATGACACCCACAAATCTTCACTACTACAATAATAAAGTTAACTAGTTAAGGTTACAATGTTCATAAAATATGATCTACCCTATGAGGGATCTTTCCTATTAAGGATTTAAGAAACTATTAGGTTTCACCTTGTTAAAGGATTTGACACTTATAACTAAGTAAGAACTCTTTTAGAAGATTTACAAAGATTTTTTAAGACCACTTTGTTAAGAGATTTACCTTGATTAAAGTCTGTTAAAATTGATTTAGTACCTAACTCTCAGTTTTCTCCACAAGATGATTTTGAGTCTTCTCCTTACTAACCGATCCTTTCCTCTGATTTGATAATACTTGTATTTCCCTTTCACATTCACTTCTTATGAATAGATCACTTTCTCTATTAGATGATAACATAACCCTTGAATGACTTCTAATATTCTCTATCCTTCATAGTATAATGCTTCATGTTCACATATATACTCTTGTTGTTGTTTGCCTTCATCGTGTATATGATCTAGGTTAAGATCATCGCTATTAAAAAATTTCCATAAAGTGTTTTCTAGATGGTTCTAGGTTTTGTCTCTTCATCTTGATTGTTGAACATACACATAGGGATATGTGATCCACTTCATGTAAATCTTCTGTAACAACCTCCTCAAAACTTAAATAAACTTTCCAAGTTGGTCTAATAATCATTTTGCCTACAACTTTGTTCCATTCCCGACTTTTATGTAAACTCTGTATTGCTTGGTCTTTACTATTTTTGATGCTCGACATTGCTATTGCTCGATCTTTGTTAACCTTCTGATGCTTGACATATATTGTGCTTGACACATACTATATCACTTGGTACTCTACTTAGAATTTACTCGATCATTGATAACTCGCTCAATTGTTGATGAGCTCGGTACATATAGAAAATTACTCTATGACCATACACTTACTCGAATTCTATAGAGCTTTCTACGTAGATACTACCTTATGTACATGCCTTAGCTTAAGTAGAGTAGCTTAGTTGTAGTGATGACCATTTGACTCTACCTTGTAAATGAATAAGTGGTTGACACTAATAGACAATAATGGTTAGAGATACCAACAACCTTGTGGATATTATCCATGTATTCTTAACTACCCTTTTTCTTAGATAAAGGAATAATGAAAATCCTCTATGGTGATTTTTTTGGATGGGTTGTACATGGTCATACAGAAGGAGAGCTTCAAGAACCTAAAACATGGGAACCCTTTTCTGATGCCACAATACAAGACATATTTTTTATAGAACTCTTGTTGAACTCAAAATCATGAGGCTTATTGAACCATTTGAGGCCATTAGAAAGTTCCACAATCACACAAGACATAATAAATTTTGGAAAGATTCTAATAAGAATTTTGTGCTACACAATTCTCAAAATCCTTGTTGATCAAATTATCTTTGAAATTTTTTTGACCATAATAGAAAGAGCTCTAATTTTAGTGGCTTCGACATCATCACCAACATCTTTCTTATCAAACCCATCAGTGCCTCTCTATACTTGTCCACAATCTCTTTATCATTGCCACTTCACTGTATTTCAAGTAGGAAAAGAGAATAAGAAAGTTATGCAACCAATCTATGATCCATTTTGTCTAAGTATAGCCAAAATACACAAAGATAAATAAAATAACAAAACATTTAGGAAAAGAGATATCCAATTGGAAGGAACACTTCTCGTTAATTGGTTATACCCTTCCTATTTGTGCTAAAATGTATGCCCAAACAGGAATGCTCTCTAACACAAAGGAAAAGCCATCTTGACTGTCTTCCAATTTAAATTGGAATAACAAACATCATGGTAGTGGTTTGATTCTATGTGTATCTTACAATATCATCAAGACTGATATCAGAGTGTAACACAAACCACAATTAATTTATTGACACAAAAACCATAACAAATTTCACAGAGTCTCATACTCCAGTAAACCATTCAATTAGCTAGGCTAGACTCTTGGCTAACTAAGGACTTCAAGAATATGCAAGCTATTTAAAGGGGTCGTCTCAAGTCTATACTTGTTTCCTCACAGAATGTGATGCACAGGATCATGCTCTAGCATTCTAGTACACCCAAGAGAAGAGTCTCCTTCTTGTTATTTATCTAGCCAAGTAAAAAAACAAGCCCCCAAATTTCAAAATTGCCTCTACTTTTTAAAAAATAGCCTTCTTTTAAGGAATCATTATCTGTAGTTATGGCTCCACTCATCCTAAATTCTAAGCAAGAGTTTGTCTTCCAATAACTATAATCCTGGAACTATTTTTACTTATCCTCTAAAATGTGTTCCATCTTTTTAAATTCAAAATGTTATTTCTATGGTGGCATTTTCATACATTTGGGAGACCGATTAAAGAAATGAAGAGTTTATTATTAATTTGAAAACATAAATTGTCAGAGACTTTATTTTGGAGTATCCAACAGTTTTTAATCATGTGACAATTTTCTGATGATTATGTTCCACAATAAAAAGCCTATAGGCTTAATTAATTCTCATTTTATTTTTTAAAAATAAAAAAAAAAAAAAAAAAAAAAAATCTTATTTCCTATATATTCTAAAATAATTTAATTGCATTTAACCCAATCATATATCAATAATGAAATATTGCATAAGTAGCAATAATGATTAGTTCTTTATCATTTTTCATTTCCATCATGAGGAGCAACGTAGGAACAAAACCCATGTTGAACCATGGTAGAGAAAGAGTTAAAATAAATAATTAGGTAAGCACATTGGTAATGTGGTGTTTATAAACTGTTAGATGATTCAATCATCCCCTTCTGAGAAGCTATCCTCCTCTACCTAAACGACACTCTCACCTTTCCTGCAACCACTCAGACACTCAAAACACAAAAGAAGTTGGTACATGAAATATCACTTTCATATTCATTCAATAATTGATAACTCATTTTGAATTTATCCATCTTATAAATGAAACACTAATCATTAATTCCATGATCACATAACATAATGACGTGGCATTCAAGTATTATTATCATTGAAACATAACATTGTGTAGTTTATATAATTTGCACTAAAAGTTGAAATTCAAAGCATTTTTTTGATAGGTGATATTTGTATTATATTGATAAAAAGAGAGATACATTATAATGGTTTGGCTAAAAGCCTATCAACCTATACTACCCTTTCCCTACCCATACATATGCCATTAGCTGAGAAAAATTTAGAGTATGAACACTCTAACAGTGACAAAACCACCCAACCCAAACACTAAAATAGTCAATACAAACAAAACAGAGCCACCATCACCTCCGCTATTTGCTACTTCTTGAACCATTGCGCTGCTTCCTCACAAGTGAAAGTTGGAGTTAAGTGGTCATTTATCGCTGAATTCTCCTATCTCCCCTGATGGCACTTTCCATTGCCCTCCCCCTCTTCAACTAACAAAGAGGCATCAACCCAAATTCCCTATGCTATGAATGCTCCCTCCTTTAGGTGGCATTTCTTCACAAACTGGTGATGAATTTTTTGTCCAGGGGTGGGTGAGCATGCTCTTCCATGGTGTAGCCTTCATAAATTATCATTCATGCTCCTTTGGCACCCATATGTGCTCAGTCAGGAATTCCAATATCATTTTCCACCCCTATTATGCTTTGGGGATATGAATGCCTTGCAGGTTTGAGGAAAGCCACACCACTAGTGGTTGAACAGAAGAGTCCCCTCCACTAATTAGTCTCCAAGGATTGGCACCCATCTCAATTCCAACCCCCAGAACAACTCTCTCAATTACATCCTCTAGCCCCAGAAGCTACTGCCTTTCCACGCATGTAGCCACAACTTGACGAACCTCTTCTTTCGATTCCACCACTATCAACACAAGTGCAAAAAACAATGATGCCACATCCAAATTTGATCTCCTCTTCCAAAATGTCTTCAAACATTTTGGCCCTAGCATCTATTGAATGCCCTTCAGAAAGGCCAGGTCATCAAAAACAAAAATATGTTTAAGACGCCGCATGGAAATCTGGCCTTCATAGGTCTATATCTGAGAATCCAAGTTGAGAGTGAAGTTTACCTCCATTTCTATCTTAGTGAAAAGAAAATGACCTTGACCTACCTTTAGCCTGAATATATCTGCCTCAAAATTATTTGGAACAAAGTACCAAAGCAAACCAACACAGCATTTGGCATGCACAAGGGATACATTGGTAGCATCAAGATCTCTAATTATCATGGAATGATTTATGTCATCAAAATTTGGTCTCATGATTCCTTTCTCTTAATCCTCTAGTTTTAATTATCATGAGTGAATAATTGTATCTAATGGCCAAACAATAGTGCTCTCTTTATTTAATTCCAAGGTGATGAAAGTCCTCAAAGATTTCATGTTGTGGACCCAATGCTGAATTAGCACCTAAATTGGCTAGCAAATCCGCCACTCTATTCGCTTCTCAAAAAAAATGTGAAACCTTGAAATCATTGAAATATAGAAACAATTCCTTGATTTGATGTATACTTTGATATAGATGTCATACCTCCATCTTTCCTTTCTTAATACTATTTATGATGATCTCTGAGTTACCTTCTGTTGGGATTAAACCACAGATAGAAATAATGATTACATGCAAATATAACCAATATCAAAAAATAATAGATCACACAGAAAAGAACACACAACACCAAGATTTAATGTGGTTCACCCAATTCCTAGGCTACGTGCACCAAACAAAAAGTCTAATATTATTAAAATCTAGTAATTACAACTTGATTACAATCCATAATCCCTTACAGCTCAATACTGCTGCAAGAACCAATTTCACATCACAACTATGGAACAATCCCTAACCCTAAGCTCTTTTATACAAGTATTTTTACCACTTTAGGGTTATAATTAATAATTACATGTTGGCCTAAAATCCTAATAAAATAGGGCCATTTTTTTCTTGGGGCGATGCCTCAAGCCCCAAAGAATTTATGAAGTATGTACAATACTTTCTTCATCAGTCACCACAATCTAACAATCTCCCACTTGGGCACTGATCAATCTCCACACTAAACAACAATCTCCCACTTGGAGACTGATCTTGTAGCTATGCCACTACTCCATGAGGCCCCCACTAGATCAAACCACCTTGGACTCTGTCGTTCTTTTATTCATGTTTAGTCTAGAAGACCAACCAAAGCTGAAGAGGAGTTCAACTTCTCCCTTATTACTACCCTTGTCGACATATCTATTGGATTGTCATTTGTATGTATCTTATCCAACTTTAACTGTGCATCCTCCAAAACTGACCGAATGAAATGGTATCACAACTGTATGTGTTTGGTCTTTGAATGCAGAGCTAAATTCTTGGCAAGATGAATGACACTTTGACTATTTGTAAACAAATAATTATCCCTCTAAGGGTGTCCCAATTATTCTAAGAAGAACTGAAGCAACACCATCTCCTTGGCTGCCTCTGTAGACACATCTCCTTAGTCAATTTCAAATGACCAGGTAAAGGTGTGCTGACAGCTTTAACATTCTCCATAGAGAAATGTTGCAACACCTTCTCAACATAATTAACCTGAGATAATGTCAATTTTCTATTTTTCCTATCTCTACAAATCTTCATACCAAGGATTTATTTTGTTGTCCCCAAATCCTTCATAGAAAATGCATGCGCTAACTAATGTTTTAGCCCCTTAATATGATCCATGTTAGACCCAAGTAAAAGCATATCATCAACATATAAACATAAAATAATGTAGTTATCATCATCCAACCTCTTAAAATAAACAAAATGATCTAAATGACACCTATTGTATCCATGCTCATGCATAAAATTGTCAAATTTTAGATACCATTGCCGAGGTGCTTGCTTCAAGCCATATAAACTTTTCTTCAATTTGCACACTAAGTTCTCCTTGCCCTTGACCAAAAATCCCCGTGTCTAAGCCATATATATCTCTTCATCCAAATCATCATGAAGGAAGGCTGTTTTAACATTAAGCTACTCTAAATGCAAATCTTCAGTAGCCACAAGACTTAAAACAATACAAATAGAAGTCATCTTAACAATAGGAGAAAATATCTCATCAAAATCAATGCCTTTTTGCTTATTCTGTAAAGCCTTTTTACATACAGGCAATTTGCATAAATTTCAAGTCTAATTTTTCAACAAAGAGTCCATTTCTTCTTTCATTACAGACTCCCACTGAATCTTAGTATCCACCTGCACAACTTCATCATAACATTCAGGTTCACCAACATCTGTTAATAAAATAGAATAAAAAGAGGGAGAAAATCTTTCTGGAGGTCTAATTTTCCCTTTTGACCATCTAACATTCATTGGTGTGTGTGGTATTTGTTGTTGCAGTTGTTGCACATCATGAGGAATGGCTGGAACATCAACTTTTGGAGTATCATCCAACATTACATAATCATCTTCTTTTTGCTCATGTTGCTGCAATAGATCTTTGTACAACACTTTCTCATTGAATACAACATCCCTGCTTCTTACAATTTTATGATTTTCAAAATCCCAAAGCCTATAACAAAATTCATTTATGCCATATCCAACAAATACACATTTCTTTGACTTAGCTTCTAACTTGGTTCTATTTTTAGAATCTATATGAGCAAAAGCTTCACAACCGAAGGTTTTGAGAAAAGAATAACTTGCCTTCTTACCAGTCCATGCTTCCTCTGGAATACCACAACCCAAAGGATTAGAGGGATGTTTATTAATCAAATATATAGTAGTATTGATAGCCTCTATCCACATGTGTAAGGGCAACCCAACATGCAACCCCATGCTCCTTGCACACTCCATTATAGTCTTGTTCATGTGTTCAACCACTCCATTTTCTTGTGGAGTCCTTGGAATAATTTTCTATCTATGAATACCATTAGTGGAGCGATAATCTTCAAATTCATGATTGCATTACTCACCATCATTATCAGATCTGAGACATTTTAATTTCTTACTAGTCTCATTTTCAACCAAGCATTTCCATTTCTTAAAAGTTTGAAATACATCAAATTTTTGTCTAAGGAAATAAATCCATACTTTTCTAGTTTCATCATCAATAAATGTAACATAACAATGAGAGACTCCAAGGGAAGATACCTGAGTTGGTCCCCATACATCGATATGCACAAGCTCAAATTTGTCCTTTTTGTTTTCTTTCCCAATCTTTACAAAACTCACTCTCTTTTGTTTTCCATACACACAACTTTCACAAAAATCCATATTAACACATTTCAAACTTGGTAAAACTTTCTTTGAATGAAGTACTTTCATACCTTTCTCACTCATAAGCCCAAGTTTGTTGTGCCACAACGTTGTATTAGAATCTACAGTAGCTATTTGTTCTCCGTGCTCAACTGCAACAATTGTTCCTGAACATTCATTTTTCTCTAAAACAATTAAAGTAGAAGGAACAATATGACCTGTACAAAGATATAAGATGCCTACTTTCACACCTTTTGCTACTACAAGGGAACTTTTTGAAACCTTCCAATTTTTATCATTAAAAGTAACTACACAACCCTCATCACCGAGTTGCCCTGCTGAAATTAAATTCCTACCCAGTCTTGGAACATGTCTTACCTCATGTAGTAGCCAATGATTCCCATTCTGCAACTTAATCTTAACTTTTCCATTTCCAACAATCTGACAGGGTTCATTATCCCCCAAATAAACAAGTCCAAAATCCCCTTGGACATAATCAATGAAATAACCTCTATGAAGTGTAGCATGAAATGAAGCACTAGAATCTAAAACCCATGAATCATCAACACTTTCTAAAGACAGAAGCAAAGCATCCTCTTTGGATTTGTTACTTACCCCATTTGCCTCCATTTGATTTATCTCTTTCATTTTTCTTTCAATTCCAACAATCTTTCTTTTTATGCCCTAGTTTCCCACAGTACCAACAGTCATTCAGTCCTCTCAATTGAGACATCCTCCCCTTTTACTTTCCTCTTGATTTCTCACAATTTCCAGAATTACTTTTTCTCTCAATCATTTTGCCCCTACTTTGTGCATCCAAAGCACTTCCTAATGTAAATCCACTTGAGGATTTCCTACGAGTTTCCTCACTCAAAATAACATCAATTACATCATCACATTTTAGGGTACTAGATCTAGGAACAAAATTACTCATAGACATTACCAAGCCATTCCAACTTTCAGGAAAAAAACACAAAATCAAGAGAGCCGTAATTTCTTCTTCAAAATTGATACCCATAGAAGATAACTGATTAGCAATAGTATTAAATTCATTTAAATGATCTGCAATGGATCCACTTTTTTCCATTTTCATATTAAATAAATGGTTCATGAGAAATACCTTGTTTGAAGTGGAGGGCTTTTCATATAGTGTCGCTAGGGTTTTCATCAACTTTTTTGTTGTCTTCACTTTTGTAATATTAAATGCCACTAATGGTGCCAGACATAATTGAATGCTTTGAAGTTCCTTGCTATCCAAAAAATCCCATTCATCATTTGACATAGATCCCTAATTCTTGGCTTTTTCTTCTAACAACTTCCATAAATCCTTTTGATAAAGATAGTCTTCCATTTGCATCTTCCATAACTAGAAGTTCTACCCATTAAACTTGTCAACCCTCAGCTTACCCTCATCTACCATTGCTCCCACTCAACTATGAGACTCCCACTCAACCATGAGACTTTCCTGTAGAGGATAACTGAAAAAACAACTAGGCTCTGATACCACTTGTTAGAATTAAATCACAGATAGAAATAACAATTACATGCAAATATAACCAATATTAGAAAATAATAGATCACACAAAAAAGAACACAAGACACCAAGATTTAATGTGGTTCACCCAATTCTTGGTCTACATCCACAAACAACAAGTCTGATGTTATTATGATTCAGTATTTACAACCTGATTACAATATGTAATCCCTTACAACTCAATACCACCATAAGAACCAATTTTTCATCACAACTATGGAACAATCCCTAACCCTAAGCTCTTTTATACAAGTATTTTTATCGCTTTAGGGTTATAATTAATAATTACATGTTGGCCCAAAATACTGATAAAATAGGGCCAAATTTTTTTTTTCGGGGTGATGCCCCAAGCCTTAAAGAATTTATGAAGTATGTACAATACTTTCCTGACTAGTCAGCACAATCTAACACCTTCCAGATGAATTCATTTACAACCAATTTTTACTCCTAAGCCCAGAGCCTCCCTGACTACAAAACATTTTGCAATATTATTTGTTCCATCCTGCAAGTGTTTAGTTGTAAATGTGAGTATGTTTCCCTTATGGTCTCTTGCCACACACCCACACCCTGAAACACTTGGATTTCCCCTGGCCATCTTGTCAAAATTAATTTTAATCTAACCCTCCTTTAGGGGTGTTCATAATGCCTTTTCCCTCTTTGAAATTGGATTAACCCCAACAAGCCCATGAATAGGCTAAAATTAAAAGGATTTAACTTAACTAATTTTCTTTAAATAAGGTCATAGAACTATTTGACCAAGTCGAAGGTCATTAAAGTCACAAAAAAAAGAAAAAAATCCTAAGAACATCAGAGGATGCGTCATGATATTATCAATAGAATTCAAGATAAATTGAAACTCTTCATGAAAGACCTAGAGTTGGCTCTCTTTTGTCATAGTCATCTAAACATAACTAGACATAATACTCCTTTTAATTACTAGCCTTATTTTGATAAGTCACCCCTTCAAAATTAGCAACTAACTCCTTTAACTTGGAGGTGGAGATCACCATATCATAATCAACCGAGCTAGCATAATAAACCAAAATAGGGATGTTTTTGTTATATTTACCTACTTTTCCTTCCGCATAAGGGGGTTCCTTTTCTACTTTGCCAAGGTGCCCTTGGAAATATTAGAGGTTAAGGAACAAGTTTTGACCTCCACATCATTACCAATTAGGTACTTATCCATTGAATGAGCAAGGCCATCAAACTTTTCCTCATTTTTCTTAGTAAACATACCCTCTCCTTCAACATGCCTCCTAGTAGTGGACGTCTCAATCTTATTTGTCACCGACTTCCTTTATCCTTTATCAAGTGTAGGAGAGGTGCTACCATCTTCATCCTCTTCTATTTCCATGCCTCTCTCCTCATTAAACTTCTTACCCAAATTATTCAGTGTCATCTTAGATTTCTTCATTGGAGGAGGGGGAGGGATAACTTCTGACCCTTCACCTTCAAACTCCGTTGGCTTTTTTTTTTCAAGGATACATGACTTTCAACATAGATATAAAGGACATGAGAATCTTGTGCCTAAAGTGGTTCAGGAAAAATAGTTGATAGCTATGGACTTTGTTGAAGCATCGAGCAATAGTGAAATACTCCATGATTGGCACAAGCATCTTGCACCATATGGGTTTAATTTTCTTAGCATTATAAAAACCAATTGTTATTTTAACTAGGATTTATTTTTCCTCCTCCGTCTTAAATTTTTTTTAAACTTCCTTATCAGGGATTTTTCTTTCCTTAAAGAAATTCATACCTTTCAATGAAAGGCCAAAACCTTATGAGATAAGCCTCTCATCTAGAGTAATTTGGTTAGTTTGGTAATTGTTTTCATATCCATTCAAACTTTCCAAATATGGGTAACCCCATCCTTTTTGAAATTCTTATCCAGACCTTATTATCTCTCTTATAGTCTTCACAAGTTATTAGTTCATCCATCTTGAGTTCCCCACCCATCTTTATAGCTAGCAGAGAAAAGGCTACAATCAAGAAAGTTAGTATGCTCTCCAAGCAAAGTAAAAGAGAAAAAAATAGTCAAAATCACCCATAAAACATGTGAAGAGTAATTATTCTTAATTATACCATGTCCTTTCAAACCTTCCCCAAAATAATCACTAATTCCAAAAGGATAGGTTTCATTTCTATTATCCTTAAAACTCTTTCCAACTTTATTGTGGGTCTTGTCAAATAAAATAAGGGATAAAATATCCATGTTGATGTACTTTTCCCCTTTCCAAGTAATTATTTGTTTGATTTTGACACCAATTTTATTGAAATCATCATCTACCATATTTATTACATGGTGTGTGCTACATACAATTTAATAAATACTTAAATAATGGCATCAAATTCCTTACTAATATTGTCTATCAACCATGAAGCATTGTGATCACCCTTTAAATCTTGAAGAGCTCTCATCACTTCAACAAAGTGATTCTGTTGAATCCTTAGAGGAGAGGCATGAACACCGATATATTTACCATACTCATCCCTAACTAGTCCACCACATCTAGTAGGACTAGGTTTCCTTTAACATCCCTTTCAAAGTTTATCTTAGGGTAAAATCACATATTCATGTCACCCTTTAGAATGTCATCAAAACCTATTTTAACAATATCTCATTTCTCCATAAAAAACTCAACTTTCTTCAAAATCTTAAAATGCCCTTTTATAGATCCTAGATTCAAGATAATCATATTAAAAATTTCACAATGTTTTGATTAGTTATAGTATGTTGTAATTTCAAAATAATTAAAGAGGATATTTTAACATCCAGTAGATGCTACTTCAAAAAAATAACAAAAATAGTAAATCATATAAAAAAACTAAAATTTATATTTAGCACTAGAGGAGAGAATCATATCCAAGAATATGCGATTTTTTTTAAAGGTGTAGATTTAATAGGGAAATTTTTATGGGAGAAAAATAGTTGGGTTTTGATAAGTTCAACTTCAAGTACTTATAACAGAGAAAATATACATCAAAAACCAAAATTTCTTTTATTTTTACACTAGATATACATGCCATCTATAATATATTTTTAAATCTAAGCACAAATTTTTTTATTTACATATACTTGTTTGACAAGAACTACACCTTATATTTTCACAATTAAAGAAAGGACTTCAAAAATGAAAAAAGGTAAAAATTTTTTGCTCATAAAAATTTAGAAAATTATAGGCATAAACTTTATCCAATTTTACACATTTCACTAGTTTACATCATCTTCAACTTCTTAACAAAAATGCCACTTTCATGTCATTAAAGTTGAACAATTTTCTTGCTGTCATCATTTTTCCTTATAAAAGGTGACACAAGTTTGTGATTTTACCCCTTAGCCCATCCACTCAGAGGTGAAGACTAGACCAATCCTTCCCTTTTAATGTCTTCTTTGATTTTTTCTATAGAGTCACATTTGATATTCCACTACTTTATTAGACCAAGATCCTCGTCCAAGATAGTAATGGTTAGGGAGTTTTTGAGGAAAAGAGAAACATTTTCTTCCAGAGCTTTGAAAACATATTTGAGACCATAAAGGGAGAGGGAACTTCTCTTGCTTTCCTTACAAATATTTCATATGATTTAAGGCACAACCAAAGACCAAAGAGGTTGGATAGCTTTATTTGAAACCAAGAATTTTCATTGGTGAAAAACGTTGTGCAAAGAGCTAGCAAAGATTTCATCTCTGAATGATTCTAGACTAGGCTTCTTAGGAGAAGGAGCAATGAAGGAGAAGATGATGATCAATCTCTTCAACTTCCATACACATTTATAACATATTTTAGGAATGCAAAAAGCCCTTCTTTAGAGATTGTCAATGGAAAGCACCTTGTTCTGAAGGAAAAACCAATAAAAGATATTGATATTTGGAATAAGGTGTCTTACCCAAGAGCGAGCCCAAAAAGGAGGGCTATCAAGACTATGAAAATGAGAAAGATAAGAAGAGACATAGAATGCACTATTTGGAGTGTAGGCTTAAACAAGGCAGTACTAGATGTCAAATCTCATGAACGAAGCATTGAGGGAAAGGTTGATGGGAGCAAGAGAGGGTTTGATAGAAGCTAGGTTAACCTAAGCTTGGTTTTCCAAGTAATCAGTGTGCACATAGCCAAATGTGTACTTATGGATATCAATAAAATGGTTAAAAACTAGTAGATACGCAATGTGGTTTCTCCAACAACCAATAATCTTTCAAAAAATGGATTATTTTCTATTTCCTAGTTTCCATTTCCTTCACTAAGGTACAAAGTCTTTGACTTTCTGTACACTATTCCAAAGATGGGATCTACTATTAGAAAATGGAGCCCTAAAGAGTAGAGATATAGTAAAGGTAATTAATCTTCTAAATTATTCTCCATTCTCTATCTTCCCCATAAATTGTCTAGATATATCTTGTAAGCAATACCTTGTAGAAGGACTTTTGATTCCCTATCTTATGAAGGAGCGTCCTTGGGCTGTTGGCAATTTTGCATCACCTAAAAATATATTTTATTTATTTATTGTTTCTAGCTTTCTGTTTGACAGTTTGAGTTGGTGATCACTAGATTTCCTATTCTAGATTCTGCGATCTTGGCTTCTTATTGTTGACCCATCTTGTATTGTTCTCCTATGTTCTCATAATCTAATGTTACACATATATGAAGTTACATTTAATCTTCTTTCATACTAAAATCCTACGTGGTTATTCAAATGATGCATGCCATTTTTCTTTTGTAAGGTTCATCTCTTTCCACAAGGTTTCATGGCTTTGCAAATGGTTTCTTGGATCATGTGAGGACCTATATTTAAGGCTGCATATGTTCTTATAATGTATAATGTATTTAGTCATTTAATCTTTGTGGGTCAGTTCCAAATGTATAACACAATTCCTATTTTGGACATGTGAGCTCAAAGCCGACCTATATGTTCAAATCACTATATATGTAGTGTAGATGAATCTTGTAGAGATGATAGTCAATAGAGAGATTAAAGTGATAGATGAGGCTAGAGGAATAAGAGTTGGTATAAAATCTAGAATGTATTAGTCATAATATTTTATTTATTTATTGTTTCTAGATTTCTGTTTGACAGTTTGAGTTGGCGATCACTAGATTTCCCATTCTAGATTCTATGATCTTGGCTTCTTATTGTGGACCCATCCTAGATTGTTCTCCTATGTTCTCATAATTTAATGTTACACATATATGAAGTTACATTTCATCTTCTTGTGTACTAGTCTCCTCCGTGGTTATTCAAATGATGCACACAATTTTTCTTTTGTAAGGTTCATCTCTTTCTGCAAGGTTTCATGGCTCTGCATATGGTTTCTTGGATCATTGAAGGACCTATATATAAGGCTCTATATGTTCTTATAATGTATTATGTATTTAGTCATTTAATCTTTGTGGGTCAATTCCAAATGTATAACATGTTTCCTATTTTGGACATGTGAACTCAAAGCCGACCTATATGTTCAATTCACTATATATGTAGTGTAGATGAATCTTGTAGAGAGGATAGTCAATAGAGAGATTGAAGTGATAGATGAGGCTAGAGCAAGAAGAGTTGGTATACAATCTAGAATGTATTAGTCATAATAAAAAAAGGCCTTATATCTTGACATGTATGATGTTCATTTGATGTAATTCAAGATTTGTTGATAATAAATTTTTGTACTTAATTTGTGTTGTCTTCCTAGGTTTTTTGGTCATATCCTTTTGGGATACACTAGTCTTGTACTGCATCATATGGTATCAAAGCATGGTTAATCTTTGGTGAATTTTTCAAGGCATAGAATTCTTGGTTGTGAAGTGGAAGATCATGGTTCTAGCTGAAAATTACAAAGGACTTGCACAAGTTGGTAGTAACCTATTACAAACTTGTTAATTTCTTATTGGTGGACAAATAATCAAAGATTGAGGTAGTTTCACCTTGATTTGATTTAGCATGCCACCTAGAAGGTTGAATCTTAGGAGGTTGGATCATATGTTTGAATAATTTACGAAAAAGATGAGGAATGAGATTAGTAATATCTTGAATGACTTGGGAAGAAATCTTGAGACAAAGGATAAATATGTGGAAGCTATTGAAGATCTTAAAATGCTTGAAGTAGAAATCCCTACAAAAGAGGAAATATTGTTGAGAGCTATGTTGCAAGTTGGTAAGAGTGATAGAATGGAGATATCAAATTATTATATTTCATTAGATCTTGAGGAATTAATAGATTAGAATAATGAAATTGAGGACTATTTTGAGCTTGAGGGAATTATAAATCCACAAAGGGTTAGGTTAGCATAGACTAAGTTGAAAGGTTATGCTACCTTGTGGTGGAAAGAATTGCAAAAATATAGAGAAGATAATGACTAACCTAAGTTCAATAGATGGAAATCTATGGTTTTTAGATTGAAGGCTAAAATCAGCCTTGAAGACTATGAATACTAATTGTTTAAGAAATTGCATAATTTGAGACAAAAAGATATGACTGTAAAGGAATATACTAAAGAATTTTACAAGATACAAATAAGATTTGGACATGGTTAATATTCTAAGGAAAATGTTGTAAGGTATGTTAATGGTTTGAAATTTAACATTTTGAATGAGTTGAGTATGCCGAAACTTAGTTTACTTGAGGATTCTTATCAATATGCATCAAAGATGGAAGATAAGTTAGGAAAAAAACAAGGTAAATAGTTGACAAAAGTGAAAAAGGGTAAATAAACAAATTTGGTAAGAAATTTGTGTTTAAAGCTACTTGTTTCAAATGTGGTAAGGAAGGACACCAAAATTTTGAATGTCCTAGTAAAAAGATTGACAAACAAAACTTGGTAGTACAAGAAGATCCAAAGTGATAAAGAATTTGATGTTAATTTGGCCTCACCTAAGGTTGGAGAATAAATTTTGAGGAGACAGATCATGTTGGATAAGCATTATGAGGAACCAGTGCAAGGAAGGAACTTTTTTAGAATTATTTTTAAATCTAGAGGCAAATATTACAAGGTTAGTATGGGTGGAGGTAGTACTGATAATCTTGTATTAGAGGAAATAGTTAGGAAACTTGGATTACAGAGGTTGAAACATACTATCAATTGGTCTCAAGATGATCATTGGGTACATGTTTGAGAAAAATACTTGGCTAATTTTAGTATTGGAACTTTTAAGGATGAAGTTTTATTAGATGTGCTTGACATGAACGCTTGTCATGTTTTACTTGGAAGACCTTAGAAATTTGACATAGGAGCTATTCATGATTGCAGAAAGAACACTATTACAATTGAGAAGGATGTATTTTTTTTGTTTTGACTTTTTCAAAGAATGAGGAAGGAGGAAGAGCAAAAAATTTGAGTATTTTTAGAACTTTTAGTTTGAATACAACAGAGCATAGTAGATAGTTTGTGATGTAAGGACAAGTCTTGCTTCTTAACCCTAACTTCTCCTAGGGTCTTCTCCATCCTTTTAGGGTTCTTGCACTAACCCTAACTTAGGAGGATCACACTCCCAATACCTTCCTCTTTCAACTTGTCCACACCAATGTAAAACTTAACTTCATCCAATCAACACTCTTGATATGCTTTACTAGCTCATCTCAACCAAACACCCACACATGGTAAAAATCTACTCAACATGGAGAGAGAGGATTTACCCTAGGGTTTTTAGGCCATTCCAATACTCATCCACCAAAAATCCAATGAAATCCCTATCAATAACAAGAAATTGCTCCAAATTAGGCCTAGAAGGGCTATAAGAAATTAGGCCTCCAAACTCACCTTTTGGCACTTAACTCAAAAAAAGGCTTAATGAGGTAGAAAAATAGCTTCATATCATGAAGCCATTTTGGAATACCTTTGAGACTTACCTGGTCTCACTTCCCCAAACCGTTTGTATAGTGGGATGCTGATTTTAAGCCTAAAATTAAGGGTTTTCAATTTTTCTAATAGGATTCACAAGGGTTTGATCAAATCCTTATCCTAAAATGTCACCAAGATTCCTCCTTTGGAACATGAATTATTTTCTCTCATTTCATTCTCTCCATCCACTTGGACCAAAGAAATTATTGCACTCAATCCCATTAATTGATGTTTCAAGCTCTGTGATCCCTAACTCACTAGGCTTGCCTAGGGCATCACTGCAAAATGGCCAAACAATATTTCCAGGGCCCAAGATCTTGAATTCCTATAGTAAAAAGATTCACCTCACACATTCCAAGGTACCGTATGGATTTCACAGTGGAAAGGCGAGTTATGCTCCATCTTCACAAGCTGCCTGGTTCATGACCACAACAGTGCACAAACCAAAATATTTACAAAAAAGGAAATGAAATGGATTCAAAAACCTATCTAATAACTCAAAGAACTTGTTAAAAAAATATACCAACTCATAAAAAAGGTACAATATAGAATTTAATCCATCAAATACCCTCAAGAAACAAAATGTCCCCTATTGTGGTAAAATAACATTGAAATATGCTTGCTCATTCAACAAAATTCTTTCACACTGCAATCCAACCCTTCTCACAGATCGATGGAGGCTTTATGTAGATGAAATACACATTTTAAAAAAATTTTGAGGTGGTTATTCAACCATCTAATCAAAATTTCACTTTTTGCAATAAAAGTTGTCATCACAACTTTTACAATTTTGCAAAATTGTCAAGCAACTTTACAACTCTTGTCCTAGTTAGGCAAAACTTGGTCCGAACCCCATGAAACTATACCAAGTGATTAGATATGTCACTTATGACATGAAAAAATCATTCCACCCCTTAGTTTACTAATCTACCCCTCTCAATGCCTAATTGTCACCTTTGACAAGAATGCCAACAATTACATCACACTTAGCAATGTTAGACAACTAGGTAATCTTGCTTGTTCCTAAGGACCTAATTAGACCTTCTAATGGAAAATAAATACTCTAGGACTCACTAGAACCATTTTTAAACTAATTTATTGGATAAGGCCACTACAAGCCAAAACTCAACTAGGAACCCTAGGTTGTTAGATAACCTTACCTAGGTGCTCCTGCGCCAATCTGACTTGAGAAAGTTGTCCGATCCTATGGTTAAGAATACAAGAAAAGAAAAGAAGGCTTCTAATAAAATGAATATTTTTGGTAAGTATTACTCATTTGATCTTGGTAATAGAAAAAAATTGATTTATCTAATGGAACAATTAGTTGCAACAGTGAGCTTGGATAGACTTCTATGATGATTGATGAAGAGGATTTATGGGTTAAGAATAAGCATGCAATTTATATGATGATTTATTCATGAAGAGTAAGCATGGGATTTATGTATTGAATTATTTTAGATGTTCATATGTCCTTATGGAACATCTTTTGTCACCTTGGGTGTCTAATGTAGGAGAATTCTTGGGCTACTGGTAATCTTGAATCACCTAAAAAGTTTTTTTTTCTTTATTTTTTGTTTCTAATTTTTTGTTTGATAGTTTGAGTTGGCGATGTTGATATCTCTAAGTCTTATTTTTTATTCATGTCAAACACTTAGCCATATATAAGGCATAGTCAGTCAGTCATCACTGTGACCAAGCTACTCTATATAGGCCAAGTCATGTAAAAACTTGTAAATAATCATGTATATGCCAAACTCTATAGGAACCGAGAAAGTATTTGGTCTTAATATAAGCTGATCCTAGTGAATATCAAGTAGACTGAACACATAGATGCAAAATTATTGAGAAGAAGCTAATTGCAGTTAATGCTGAGCAACAATAGAGATAATTGTTGTGACCAAGCATTAGAATTAGTGAGTGTTGAGTAATACAGAGAGAACATAAAAGTATGGAATGATACAAAATTTGAGGTAAATAGTTTCAAGCTAACATAGACACAAAATTTAATGATTGTAGAGTTTGTTACACTTTTTGACATGAATCATTAATCCCTATGAAGAAAGAACAACCAATCAGATGTAGAGGCAAAAAAGGAAGCATCTAGAAGACTCTACATAAGTATTTAAATAGGCAAATACAAACCTTATTTTTTCATAAGTAGAGTGAGCTATCATAGAAGAGATTTTGAAGTGTGCAAAGGAAGCAAAGTATTGTGTGAAGGAGTTAAATTTTGGATGTTGCATTTGAAAGTTGTGAAGAATAGAGTTTAGCAACCTATTGAAGTAGTGAAGGATTGAGAAAAGCTATATTAGATTGGAGATTAGATTAGAGATCGAAAGGAGGAGATCCATAATTAGCAATTATAGTGCAAACTGAAGGAGTAGGTACTGAGTTAGTTTTAACAGATTGAATTAAGGCAAATCTCTTAACATAGTGGTTTTAACAGACCTTTGTAAAATCTCTTAATAGAGTCCTTAGTTCATTGTAAGTGTAAAATCCTTTAACAAAGTAAGACCTAATAGTCTTAATTGATTTTAGCAGAGTAGACCCCTCATTGAGTAGATCATCAGAAGTGATCAAAATTGTAACCCTAATAGGTTAACTTTGTTACTGCAATAGTGAAGATTTGTGGGTGTCATCCCCATCCCAATTTTACATTCACCTTGGAGGGTTTTTGGGTAACCAAATCTATTGTTTCATGTGTTTTAATTTCATGGATGTGATTGATAGTTAGATCTATTTATTGTAACATTTGATTTTACAAGTTACATTATGCATAAACTAGATATGAGATGATCAATATGGTGAATGCAGTAATTTTTTTTGAAGGATAATAGTTTTATAGATCCTGGTTCAGCCCCCTCTCAATATCTTAGTTTCCAAATTAAACATCCAACAATTGGTATCCAAGAATTAGTTCTCTTAAAGGAAGTCAAAAAAATTGTGAGTTCAGATCTTAGAGATGGAGGCTTAAAAATTGGGAAAGGTTATTTATAATCAAGTGATTGACATCAAGCTCATACTACAATAAATTGAAGTAACAAGAGAGGAACTGAGGAAATTCCTTAGAAAGAGAAATAATATGGTCATTCAATATAATGATACAATTTAAAGAAGTTGATACACAAGGATTGTTTGACACTAGAAATTCTAATGAAAGTGATGCAACCATTGCAGATCTACTAGAGAAGAACAACACCATGAATGAATAAGTTAGAGGATTGAAGAGAGAATACAAAATCTAATTAGTAAGGCTATGTGAGGTGACCAAATAGAAGAATAAAGATGAAGAATAAAAAAGACAAATGGCTATCAGAATTGAAGAAATGTCATTTGATGTGCAAAATCTTACAAACACTCAGCTAGACATGATGAATCAATTGATGCTTGCAAATCTAGAATTGAATAGGAAAGAAATGGAGATAGAAAATATGAGATCATAGACTGACCTACAGAGGAATGAGTTAAGATCCAAGAAAGAACTTGTGAAAAGGGTGAACAAGCTCAGTGAAGCATTAAGATACTTTGAAGAACTGATGAAATCACCTAGGTCATCCGACAACATCTTTAGATAAGGACATGCAAAGAAACATTCATATATTAAAGAAGGAGAATCATCCAAGAGTGGAGAGCTAAGGAATGAAAAGTCAAAAGAAAAACCTAAATTCTATCATTGTGGTAAACTTGGACACACTACAAACATTTTCACAAGCAAGAATTATATGAAAAATCCTAAACCTAAGTTTACTGGTAATTATTTTTACTACAAGAAGCAAGGACATTAAATACATGAGTGTAGATCTAGAATGAACAATACACCTACTGCACCTAGATTTGAGGGATATTGCTACAATTGTCAAAAGTTTTGACATAGAGCATATGAATGCGGATCAAAGGATAATGCACCTAAAGAGTTTGTTCTAACTGTCACATGATTAGACACATGAGCAAGAATTGTAGGACTTGAGCACTAGTAGCAAATAATGAACACATCAAGGATAAAGGAGAAAAGATGCTGAACAAAGAAAGAAAGAGATGAATCAAACCTGAAAGAAAAAGGTGGAAGAAGAAAATAGTGAAGCAAATGAAGTCAAGGTCACCCAATCCAATGGAGAAGGTGATCATACTACCTCATTTTGATCAAGAAAGGTATGCAAAGAAATGTATAGTTAATGATTTATCTTATATCAGTTCCTAAAATGAAATGTGAAAAAGTTCATATTAGCATGAGAAAAGATGCAATAGAACAAATCTATGGAAATAATAGTGCAAAAGAATCATTCACATGATGGGTTCCAAACATCAGTAAACTTATCTATATTGACCGAGCATTGTAGTACGGATCGAGTACCTCAAATGTTAGACTGATGTAAAGGCCGAGTTAGATAGAATTGACCGAGCTCTATAGTAGAGATTGAGTTCAAAAGTGTCTATATTGACCAAGACAGTCAGATTCCACCTAACAAAGATTAAAAAATTAATGGAGACCATAAATTAAATGAATAAAGGTACATATCACAAATTTTAAAGGTATTTTTCACACCGTACATTCAGGTTTTGAGAGCATAGAGTGGTTTGAGAAATTAGTAAAGTGATTTCAAAGATGATTGGAAGTAAACTAGAAAAGAACGATTGAGTATTAATCTTCAGTTGTACCGAATATTTTAGAAAGAAAATTTTCAAAACCCCAACACAAGGAAAATGACATCTTCATCATCTGCAACAAAGAGTCAAGAGGTAAGAAATGTTCAATCAGTGATGAGTGACGCTTTTACTCCACTTAAGTTTTGAGCTATTCTAGATATTTCTATAAAAGGGGATTCAATGGGTGCATTATCATCAATAACACCTAAGGTTATAATGATACATGATGTAAAAAGCTGCTATTTGTGTAAAATTAGTGAAGTTGGTGATTATGAGATTTGTGTGGCATATGAGAAATTGTGCGATGAAGGTATACTGAAGGATGGATTCAAAATTATTGAGAGGAAAGGGTTAACTTGTGCCCTAGAATTCTCAAGCAATTTCAAGATTGAATGGATTAAGGTTGTGCTTACTAGAATTCATGAAATGAAATTGTGGTAATAAAATGTACCTATTAAGATTTCAAAGAAAGTGATTCATGATGTTACTGGGTATCCAATGATGGATAAGAAAAAGATAATGTGTCTCCTAAGCCAAGAAAAAATTGAGGCTAATACAAAAGTTAGGTGAAATGGACGAGGATTGTCTATTTCAACTATCATAGAGCTAGTGATTGAGTTTGCAATGAGAATCATCTCTCATAAATTGTATTTTGGTCAAGTAGATTGAATAGTGTACCTTGTATAATAGTTGACCAAGTGTGGAAGATTGCAATGAAGGATCATGAATTAGTAGAGAACTTGACATCAATCAAGAAGATGAAAAACTCAATGTGTAAGTTTGGATAATTTATTATGTGTATTTTCTTCTATGTGCAGAATTATTTTCCTACTATTGGAGATGTTTCTTGGGAGTAAGGAAAACCTATTACAAGAAAAATTAGTGAGTACATTACGTAGTTGGGAGAAAATTTTGAAAATATTAATGATAAGTACTTTGAGGAATTCAAACAAAATATGAGAAAGAGAATGATGATCCCAACATCATTAGTTATGAAGCACTATAATGATGTATGTTTTCTGGTGGATACATACAATACATTTGTTCAGGCGATTAAGCCTAGGAAAGTATGGCTTAAACTTTTTGGTTATAAGTTGAAGTTGATAATGTTAGTGCAAACATTAATGCACTCAAGGAAGAAATTGATACAGAGGTAGATCCCTTTGGAAAGTTTGAAGAAGCAAAGGTTAGAATCACAGTTGATATCAAGATTGCTTCTACAGATAAGAAGAGAAAGAAGATGATGAATAAAATGATAGTGGTGATGAGGAAGAGGAAGAAAGTGTAGAGTAATAGGGAAAATCCCTAGCACTAGTCACCCCATCAACAAAGAAGGCTAAAATAGTGAAAATCACAAAGACTAAGGTGACACAAGTTACAAAGAAGACAACACCTAAGAACCTCTATCCTCCTACACCACAAAGACCAAGGACTAAGGAAACAATGATAGTAAATGCCGAACCACCAGGGAAGAAAGGATTAGTTAAAATCATAAAATCTAGTGGCACTAGTACAAAAAAGAGGAAAATGTAAGCCACTATGAGCCAAACAAAGAGAAGGAGGCTAATAAAGATGAAATGCATTGAAGAGGAAGATGTAGAGAGGACTGAGTCTGATGAACCTAGACATCACTGAGTCATTGTACTTACCAAGCCAAGAAATACTAACGAGGTATGTGCTAACATCAAAAGCTCTATAGGTCTATCTAGTTTTAGATATGTGAAGTATGATATGTTGAGAAATGAGGAAAAATATAAGGTAGAAGAGGCCATGATAGATATGATGGCTAACAATAAGCTCACTCCTACTGAATTGGAAAATAAGATTCCAAAAGATTTTTATAATAGAGTAGATAGAAGATAGAAACATGCAATATAAGTAGAGAAACAAATAAGAGAAGACACATTGGCCAAGATTATGCTTGAATTAATAAATAAATATAAGAAAACATTTTTGGAGAAGCATAGGAACCGATTCATTCCTGAACTCAGGGCATTTATGATTCTACATAATAAGATTGAGGTTGTTGTACAACAAAATGAGTTGTCATGGAAGAGTTGTTTTGGATTAAGTACTAACGGAGTTGAACATGAGAAAACAATGGATATAGTGACTATTGAACATGATCAAAGTGATGGAGAAAGATTAAATGTAATAAGCCCACAAGGAAACATATCCCCTATTCATACCACCACACCTAAGACTCCTATTGGTGAACAAAAGAAAACCTTAGAAGCCAAGGAACAAGAAAGGGAGAAACAAGAACAAGAGGAACTAGTCAAGGAAACAAATGTAGAAATTTATACTATAGGTCAAGAAGAATCATATGTCTTAGGACCTCAGGATGAAGGAGATAAGGAGACAAGACAGCAAGAAGAAGAAACAAAGAATATAGTGTCGAGTGCTACCATTGCTATTCAAAGAATTGAAATAAAAGCAAGATCGAGTGGTGACATCCCTTTGCCTACTCTTAGTCTAGAAATTTGGAGCATCAACACTCCAAAAAAAAGTAAAGGAAAGAAGGTTAAGGAAAATTCTCCTAATAATACTATCAGTTTGGATTAAGTAATTGATATGCCAAAATGTGATCTATCCAATCTCACTTTTGAGAAAACTTTCACTTTACAAGATATCTTAGAAAGGAAAAAGAAACAAGAAGAAATAAAAAGATAACAACAACAAAAATAAGTGTTGCATAACACCAAAGACATATTTGTTGATGCCTTTGCTATTCATACCATTGATGAGCAGGCTCCCACTATCTCTCAATTCATACAAATTGTTGAAAAGATCAATATTGAAGATATTAAGGTAAATGAAAAACTAATGGCTTGGTCTGAGAAGAAATTTGAGAAGAGAGTATTGGAGAAAGTCTCTACTATCATTGTATTTAGAAAAGTGGAGTTGCAGGCACTTGTACATAACATAGAGTAACTTGTAAAGAAAGTAAAAGATCTTTAAAAAATTCTTTGTGATGTTCCAAGGTTCACAAATGAATTTTAGGAAAACATACAGAGGATTTAGGTTGACATGAAGCAATTAGGAGGTTCTATCTCTTAGTTAGTTGAATCAAGCTTGATGCACGATAACAAAATTTTGTTTGCAGAAGGGAGGTTGGTCGAGCTACAAAGAATAGATATCAAAATGAGGGCCAAATATATCTCTATAAAGTCAGCGTTGATACTTCATTTGGAGGTTATGCAACAAGAGTTGATTTCAACAAAGGATCTAGTACACAGAGATCATAATCTTTCGATTGCAGACAACTTAATTGACTTAGCACCAAATTTGGAATTAAAGATTCATGTTTTGGAATTATAAAGAACCAAATGGGATCATGCACATTCTATGATCAACCAAATTCACAAACTATTCATTGAGAAATACAGTTTGATTCCACTCTCACAACCCCTTTAGTAAAGTAGAAAACATAAGTGCCAAAAATAAGGGGGATAGATGAAGTGAAATGATCAAAAGGTGATAGATACGATTAACGAATAAATGAAGAATTAAATGATTGAGATGATTTATATATACAAGGTGGAATGAAGATTCAAGAGTTCACAAAAAGAAAACAAGGTATTACAAAGTTACAATCAAAATATTTTGAGTCATGTATGTATTGTATATTGTATTGTAAAGCAAAAGTTTTGAAGTTCTATAACAATTGAGTCATAGGCTTAGGGGGAGTACTTTTATTCTTTTATTGTAAAGATGTAATCATGCCAACATATTTTTTTTGCTAATGTCAAAGGGGGGATATTTTTGATATCTCTAAGTCTTGTTGTCTATTAGTGTGTCATTTTGTTGAATTTCTATTTTCTTCCTTCTCTTTAGAGATTTCTTCAATTCCTCCTTTGCAGCCTTGACTTGTTCAAACAAAAGCTACAAATTAATCTTTTGATTATCAATAACCTATCACAACTTGTAGGATTCCATCTCCAAAATATTTGACTCTCAAGTGGCTAGAATTCTTCTTATAGAACTCGACTCTAATACCTATTGCTAGAAATCTAACAAGGAAAGTAAGATGCTAAGGGGGCGGGGTGAATCAGGATATGTAAATTTTTATCACGAAAAACATGAATCACATTGACACTTGACCTTAACCTTAAACCTTAACATGCAACATCATATATCAATATGTAATATTAGATCTAATATCTAATAACATGAATAACACATGAGAAATAGATCAACACATGACATCATATATGGTAATGTAGAAACCCTCCAAGGTAAAGGTAAAATTGTGATGGGGATGACACCCATAAAATATTCACTATTGGAGCAATAAAGTGTGCCTATTAGGGCAACACAGTTTGATCACTTATAATGAACTACCCTTTGATGAGTCTGCCCTGTTAAGAGCTTACAAGACTGTTAAGTCTACCTTGATTAAAATATTTTACATCACAACAAAGTGAGTACTATGTTAGGAGATCTATAATATGTGTGTTGGGACCACTCTATTAAGAGATTCACCTGATCCACTAGTTAGAATGAAATCAATATCATGATACTTTGGTTTGCGCTTAGGCTATTGATGATAAATCTTATCTTTCCAATATTCAATCAACTCAATATGATAGATTACTTTATCTCCTCTCTCCACTTCTTAGTCACCTTAGTCCTTCAACCTCCAAATTACCTTCAATTGCACAACCATGTCTCATACAACTTCAAAAATACTTCAAGAACACAAAATTAGGACTTAAACCCTTCTTAAATAGCCATCTAATGAAGCTTCTAGATCTTGATCAACAATTAAAATTCATTCCTTATGCTTCTTGACTTTTCCATTTTTTTGATTGGCTAATTACACAATGTAGGGATTAATAATCTGTAATTGAAGGTGTAATTACCTCCATGATTAACTACTCGATCCTATAAATGTGCTTCCAACTTGGAAAAATTGCTTACCTATGATTTTGTGTCATTCCAAACTTGAATATGTCAAATTATGTTACTAATATCATATATCTTATGGCACTTGACTCTAGTTGTTCTAACATGCTATCAATCGACATAAACTTGACTTGGCTATAATTGATTTCACCTTTTAGATTGCTCGGTGCATGTTTCCTCTTGAATCACTCAACAAGTATTGAAATGCTTGGTGACACTTATGTGCACTCAAAAACTATTACTACCTCAAGACCAATTGACTTTGTTAACTTCACTACTTAATAGCTTGACTTGTATGATGGCTCAATCGCATTAATGATGATGAACATTTCCTAGTAAATGACTAAGTATTTTGCACTAATTGATAATACTATGATTGCTTTTAGGGTCAACATGTCTTTCATATCTTAGATTTTAATGCTTCTCATATAATGATCATATATAGCTTATTTCATATGTGATATCTTTTCTTATATTGTTTATAATTAATTATCCCATGATGTTTCTTTCTTTTATTTTCTCTATGGTGTTGCATTATATTGTTCTTATTGGATATGGGGAGTTTGTATTTTGTGCATGGATATCAGCCTTTCTTACAACTAATTTTTATATCTTTCAAGATTTTTTTATTTAGTCTACCATCGATCTCCTTTTTATTGTCTTGCACTTGGGGGGAAAGAAGCTTTGCATATTATTTATCTCTTTTTCTTAGGATCTACTTTCCTTGGTCTTAAGTAGGACTTTTTTATCATGTTACATTGTTCTTTCTTTTTGAAGGATTGTATCTTGGCTATGGATTTATTCTTTTGCAAGAGGTGTATGTCCTAAGTCATCACCTCTTCTTATCAAGAAAAGTTACGTCCATTATATGCACATTTCCTACCTTGGAGATTGTTATCTTTCATCCAAGGATAGTATTTCACACACACACACACACACACACACACACACACACACACACACACACACACACACACACACACACACACACACACACACACACACACACACACACACACACACACACACACACACACACAAGGAATGAATAGGTGCACTCTTTTTCTTCTTCACTCTTCTCAGAGATGTTATCTTAATCAAGAACTCTTAGGTAGACTTCTTTTCATTAATATTTCTCCCTTTTGAGGATCCTATTTTCATAAGGGATATATCCTTTTTATGATTATCTATGTTCTTAGATTATAAGAGTTAAGGCTCTTCACCATGAACACAATCCACATTGTTTCTTTAAGGATATCTCTATGTTGCATAAAGTAGGTATCCCCCTTCTCTTCCTTCTCATGTCTTGATTTAGTACAAGGCAGGAGCATTACCAAAGGAGATTCCCTAGCCCCAAAAAAATAACCACACAATAGAAACACAAAAAAAATCAAGAAGAATATAAGATATGATACCCAAACACAACTCTTTATTATTAAAATAGTTGATTACATGCAATATGCCCAACTGTAAGGCATTCCAAGTTAGGGACAAATACAAAAAATAATTACAATATCAGTCCTGCAAGATCCCACAAGATCCAAGTTACAATCACAATCCCAACTAGTCTAGATCCACAATTGGATAAGAATACCAAGAAGAATCCACACTTGTACCCTTGGGGCCACCAAGCAAGCAATTCTCTGATCCTCAAGCCACAAATACTATCCCTTCAAAGTTTGCATCCTCTTCTCCAAGATGGATCCTCCTAACAATGCCTAAAGACTCTAAAAGACCCCCTACTTATACCCAACTAAGCCACAAGTTGGCCCAACTCATTACAAACTAAATTAAATCCCTTACATTAAATATATGTTGAGCCACAAGTTGACTACATTTTTTTTTAATACCCCTACATAAATTAAATACCAAAAATATACTCATAGATAACTTGGCACCAATAAGAACCAAGACCAAGCCAAGCGTCAAAAAGACTAAACTGAGCATCAACAAGTTTTTAAAGCATTGTTGAGCTCCTAGAGCATATTGAGCTCCATAGACCCTGCAAAGCTCCCAGACCATGCCAAGCTAAAAAGACCATGCTGAGTTCCATAGACCATGTTGAGCTCCATAGTATATGCCAAACACTAGTATCTTCCAAACTCCACAACTTTAAGCCAAATTTGCTCCAAACTTGTAGGATTACAAGCAAGCCCATGATGCTCCTGCATCATGTCTAGTATCTAGACATGATAAGAATGGGGGTATATATACACCCTCCTTATATATAGTTTCTTCTCTCAATCATGAGGTAGTAAATATGTATTTTAAGCATGGATTAGCATACTTTATCCTTAGATTCTTGGTATGTTTTCTAAGTTATTCTCAAATCTATGCATTGTTACTTTATCTCTCTTTTGCACACACCATCACATATGCTAAATCCTATAATGTATAACATAGAAAAACTTCCTAAATCTCATTATGGGTAACACATCCAGATACACAATAAATCTCGTATGTGGATAATGCACACAAGCTAGCTAAGTCCCACACACAGGTAATGCATTCCAGATACACATTCTAAAACTTATAAATGGGTAAAACATACAAGATATATAAATCTCATATGTAGGTAAGACCTTGAAGTATAACATGTTATTTCCATACACAGGTAACACATTTTTACAGAGAAATTCCATGGTGATACAAAGGATGTTGATCTATGGATGGAACTCTAGTTGGTGGACTAGTGGGTTACCACAATATTAGACCATTCAATGCCACCTTTTACATGCAACTCTTTTCATGATTTATGGTAGGGTGGGCACTCTATAGGGTGAGGTAATCACTTTTTTCTCCCTTCTCTTTTTTTTGATTTTATGCTAGTAGAGACAAATCCTAAAGCTATGTTATTAATGATATTGCTCTTGTATTTATTATGTCATCATTTATTGTCTTGTAATAACTTTCCAAATATGATATTAGTGGGTGTGAAATTTTTTTAGTTGAGCTCTCTTTTACTGGTTGATTTGGGTTTGCTTTAGTACTAATCCATTGTTTTCAATTAATGGTAAAAATAAGGTTTCATGGGTCCCCAAAGCCTTTACAACTTCTTAGCAATAAGATATTCAACTAAGAATAAACAAAAGACCATATTCCAAGATAATGCAATAACCTTAAACAAAGGCCAAATATTATCCCTACAAAAAAGGACCAAATGAGATTGGTAGATAAACAATAACAAAATGAAGTCCCAATCTTCCCTAGGCGAAAAAAACCCTCAACTAACTAAAACAAGGAAAACACTAGAATTTTCCTTTTCCTCCCTTCTTTTGAGAGAAAAGATTCATGTTGAAATGAGGAGAGGACTTATTATGATGTTTTTTGATAACAAGGATCTACCCCTCCTCAACCAATGAAACTGCCATCTATGATTCCAACATAATAAAAATCTACTATAGAAGTACCAATAGGAGATACATGGTCCAAGATAAAAGAAGAAATACCAGGAGGATTAGATGCAATAAATCTATCTCTATTAGGGACCTCAACACAAACTACCTCTACCATCATAGGGAAACACACAACATCCATACCAACCACTTCACTACCCTCAATAATGCAAGTCATAATAATCAAAACTAGAACATAGATGTTGCCAAGTGCCTAGTGTTGAAGCATTTTATGCATCAAAACAACATTCCTTCATAATATAGAGTCTGAATCCAACTTCTCACATTAGCAAGCCCAATTTCAAATTTCTTAGGTAAGCCCTTAGATGTGTCCACCTCAACAAGGATTATCACATAATTAGAGTGCAAAATATTTGATGAATCTTTGCCAATCGTCAAGAAGAGATCAATAGAATCACCTACCACTTCTAAAAGGGAATCAAACCAAAGATGAATAATAAGGTAAGGAAGTTGAACCTAGATCATAAACTTAGTGAGATTTTTAGAGGCTGGGGAGAAGTTGAGATGCCATGGTTTCACCATCAATGGGTGGTGTTGATTCTACTAGGCAAAATAAGGGTCACAAAGGATATTCTGTCAATCCTTAATATCATCAAACTTAGGGACAAAAAACCCATTATCCATGGGGGAAAGGTGGACATTATCAGTTAAAATTAGTTCCCACTCTCTAGAAATCCATGCATACAAAGTTGAAAGACTCACCCAAAGATCCTAGAAATGAAAAACCACTACATGATCTAAAAGATGCTCAATCTCTTCTACAATATATTGCATCACATCCTCCTTTAAATTGAGAGAGAAAGGGATATACACATGGAAGTGATCCTTCCCCTTAGAAGGAATCATTTTCTTTTTCTTTTCACCCTTTTGCATGGATGTCAAGTTTGGACCCTTGGTCTTGGGGGCTTATTACCTTTGATTGAGTGGTGTTCTATCTCATTGAGATTCACCAAATTCCTCCTCTCTTCTTCTCTCTACTTTATCATAAGTGTGGGTTGATCCATACTCTCACCAAAGTGGGGGCTAAATGTACCATCCTAAATTGGAAGCACTTCAATTTAATGATAATTTAGCACCCATTTAATGTGAGGTTATCATTCATTTGCATCTATCCTCTTTTTTTCCCTTTTATCATCCAGCTTTCTTCTAAGTGGAACTGGGGGTAAGACCTAATAGATCATCTTTAAAGATCCTATTTTCATGGTAAATATTGAGGAAAGATCTAGCTACTTATGTCCTCTAGTACCTTCATCTAATTACTCAAAATTTCTTATCTATACTAAATTGACTATCTTGGACTATGTACCCAATTTTTGGGATCTTGGACCTATTTTGGGATCCTGAAGGAATCTTGAAGGTTTTGGGCCTTGGTTGATGGGGAAACAATGTTTTCCTATTTAATCAAGGATGTAATGCACCCCTGATGGGATAATTAGGGATGTAGTTCATCCTTGTTTGGGCCCTATATTGGGTCCATTGCTTGAGTATCATGTCCATGTAGTTTTAGGGTGTTGATTCCTAGGTAGGTCAGCTTGTGGGAGTTAGTCAATTTTGAGTCCTTTATAAACCCATCCATTTTCTTCATTACATAATCCATAATCCACATTATACAAGCATCCATCAAGTTCATGTCCAAGAATTCACATGGTCACATAGTCAAACATTAGTCAAGCATTCAAGGCATTCAAGTAATCTCTCTATTAAAGATCAAAAAGATTCATTCAAGTCATTGAAGGAGTTTTTTGTAGATCTTCTATTGTATTTTCAACATTCAAGATCTCCTTTCATACAATTCAAGATCTTTTTTTTGTATCTCTTACATCTATCCTTTCAAGATTTGCATTCATCTAGATTCATTCCTCAGGTAGAATTCAAAAACATACATTTATGAAGGTTTTGGTTTCACTTTGATTTCCTTTCCTATGGTTTTTTAAGTTGACTCAAGTTTATTACATCTACATACTTGATTACATTCCAAATTCAAGAGCATATTCATAAGTTTACATTCCTTTATGATAGATCTATCACTACTAATTGCTAGCATTCTATCGTTATTTCAATTCAAGGTTAACTCCTAAAATTGAGGTTTGACTGGGAAAAACCCCAACCCCCCTCCCAAACAAAAAACAAAAACTCCTTCATTGTTGAGATTTTAGATCTTGGATTGGTAAATATGTTGTAGACTTGGATATTCTTTTTAGCTTTCTTCAAAGCTACAAAATTAGAATAAGTTTTGCACATAGTTTTACAAGGTCGAAGGAGGTCACCCTTGAATTCAACATCAATAGAGGTAATCCCTATTGAAAAAAGTCACCTTTGTCAGATTGTTGAATGATTTTGGCTTTTGTCTATCTTAGGATTTTTTAGCCTGGAATTTGAGATTCAACAGTTTTTGAGCTTAGTTGACAACCTATTTTCAGGTTTTTATTTCACAAGGTATATTATCTTCCTCTTTTCTATTTGAATACACTTTATCATCTTACTATCTCTTTATATTTTAGATTTATATTGTATATCTTCTTTCTTAAACCCTCTTAAGGTGGAGGTGAGAGGGAAATAAATATGAGGTATTCACTCCTAATACATTAGGTTACACATTGATACTTCCTTTTGTATTAAGAAAATGTAGTTCAAGGGGTGGATCTTGGTCTCCTCCCCTCATTGTGTGTAGGGTGGATTGCTTTCCATTTTTATACCTTACACTCACACCATCTTGTGTGATACCTACCAAATTTTCTTGGATGATTAGAATATTGAACTCATTTAGGTGGTTTTACAGAATCTCACATTCCTTCATCTTGAGTACATACAAATTCTTCATGATAAACACCTTATTAGTGTAACACCCCTCATTCACTATCAATGTAGAATTATTTGTTAAAGTTCTATATGACTCTTTTAACTGTGTTAGCCCTTACTTGATATTTGAAATGCAATACTTTGATATGTTGAGTAATTGATTATGTTAGGTTGTAACAATTTTCTGCTTGTAGTGATGATATTTTAATTGCTCTTAGTTAGTTGATGGAATTACTTTTGTGATGATGCCATATGATGTGTCTTAGAAATATCTTTAGTATGTCCTCATGAGGATGATATTTTCATGTTAGAATATGATGTAATTTATATTTATGATTTACTATTATACTTACCCCATACTTACATGTGTATGGTGTGTGTGAGAGTTTTACGTTTATGTTTGACATGCCTGATATGGTTGAGGGAGGGAGTCGTAGTCAATTGCTAGTCAAGATCTACATGATGTACCACTCCCCACCATTGTCTATTTATATTAGATATATATGCTCATGTACATGCTCATCTTTTATATAGATTTGTAGGTATCGGGCATCGAGTTCCCTCAATTGATTAGATGAGCATGCCCTATCACAATAACTCAATGGTAAGAATGAAGATATAATGTTTAGTTTCAATCCCAACCATAGCCTAATAACTTGTCTTGAGAAGGAGGATATGTATATGAATTTCCACCCTTTTTAAACTCATGAGTTTATCTTTGTCCATGTTGTTTAATTTTGAGTTTTGGTCAGTTTTGGTAATGTTGCTTTTATGTGGTTTTGGCTATGTGATTTATTTGATAAATGATTTAATTATAACATTTGGGTTAATCATATAATATTGAGAATTATTAAATATTATTTGATTAAAATGATAATATTAAAATATGAATTTTTTTAATTAATTAAAAATTAATTAAATATGTGCTTCACTTTAAAATATTTAATTTAAAAGTCTAATTTTAGAAGCAGGAATTAAAATATTAAAAGATTAACGATTTAATATTGCTTTATTATAATTATTTAATTAATAAAAAAATTATAGTTACATTTAAATAATTAACTTTAATTATTATTAATTTAAATAATAATCTACACTTCATATAGTGCTTGCACTTATTAATAAAGTGGAAGAAAAGGAAATAAAAATAACATTTTAATTAAAAAATTCTTTAAGTTTGCATGAAAGGATTAACCAATTAAAATATTAATATTTTTAATAAAGTTGGTGGCTTTTGAAATATTAGAGAACAAAAACCCTAGTTAGGGTTATGGTTCTTTATTTGGGGGTTGGTAGTTCATTTGAGGGACACATAGGTTTTAGGGAGCAAAATTTGGAATTGGAGTAAATAATTGTTGAAAGTTTCGCTCCTCGGAGGGTTTGGATTTGCATGCGTTCATAGATTGTCTCAAATTTTAGCTATGGTTTTGAGGTAGGGTTTGAAAACCCATTGTAGAATTTTATTTAAAGATATGTCTACTTTGTGTCTTCCTATGTGCTTGCATAATGCTTGTTAATTTATTTTATTAATTTTGGATAAAGAATTATGTTGTAGATTTTGAAAACGAAAACTTATTGATCAAGAAAACTTTATAAAAAATTCACTCTTGAAGTAGGGGAATACTTTTATTATAAATAAGATATATAACTCTCTAATCATTCAATGAGGAACCTAAAAGGACATTAATGATTGGAGAGAGACATAATAATTTTTTTTGAACTTCATATATATACATATATGAAGTTCAATTTTTATTTTTATCTCTCCCTCCAATCATTGATGTCATTATATATAGACACACACACATACATCATTAACTTGTTATAATTATTTCTACTATGTTTTATTTTTTTGATCAAGCCAACCTTCACATGGTTTTGTCATTAATCATCTATTTATTGGCAAGATTTGTCTTCTTGGATGACAAGAATAACCCTTTCTAAACACTCGATAATGAAGGAGTTACTCATTTCCACGTGGCTCATTTCTAAAGGAGAATTGGCTTATGTGAAAATCATTATGTTGCTTGGAAATCATGGTCTACAATTATTTTTAGAATTCAATATTATGTTGGAATATCATCAATATGTGATAATATTTTTTAGATTAAGGTAAAAATAGGTTTTGAGGGGACCCGAAACCCCTTATGGCAAGAAGAAAGATAAACGATAAGGAACCCCAAGTTTTACAAGGACCTGAAACCTAAGTTCACAAAGACAACAAAGAAATAGGTTTTAAAGGAACCTGGAACCACCAAAATGAACTATCCAAAGTTCAAAACTAGGTTTTACAAAGACCTAGAACCTAAAGTAAACAACAAAACAAAGCTGTAAATGAAACAAAATAGGACAATCAAGACTAGATGACTAGCTAGAGGCTAGATACTAGGGACCAGAACCGACAACTAAATTAGTTCTTTAATAAACTTGGCTAAATCCTTGCTAGCCTCCACAATACCCTACATGATGTCATCAAAAGAAGAATGAGAGGCATTGATTGCAACTTTCTTTGTAATTTGTCTCATTCTTTTACTAGAGCCACCTAGAATCTTGACAACAACAACATCAGGGGACATAATCTCCTCATTGTTCTTTTACCTAAACTTGCAACAACCGTGCATAAATTGGAAGTCACCATGTCCATTATTTGCCCACTTTCTTTAACCAATTGTGAAAGTTCCATTTCATAGGCCTTCAACTTCTTAGGGATGTTCCCAACCTGGTTCTCTAGTTGGGATCTCTTCATTTTTTCTTCATCTAGTTCTCTCTATATATCTCCCATTTTTTTCTTAAGAATAATAATTTTATTATAGAGCCAAGAGTCAACCTAGAGAGAGGTGTCTACTTTCAACTTAGTCTTGTGGGGAAAAGATAACTTCACCATATTATTTTCATCTCTAGTCTCATCATTAGACCTTTTCTCCAAATTAGTTGTCACTTCCTAAGTTTCCTTTAGCTGTAATTGATTTTCATTATTTAAACCCTTTTGATCCATCTTCTTCTTCTAGTTCTCCTATTTTGAAATGTGATCTTTAATGGCAAGGACATTTACCTCTTCCTTCTTCTCCTTTTCAGAGTCCAACAGGATCTTAGCATTAGTAATTTCCTTTTTAGTGGGTGTAGGCCTTTCACTTTGGTTCAAAATATTCTCCTTCTTCCCCAAAGGTTTTGAAAATGATTTTTACTCCCCCTTTTTCTACTTTCCCCATCATTATTAACCAAAGAGAGGCCTCGACTACTAGAATATCCATCCAAGTTAGAACTAAGATCCCTAGTTTCTATTTCATTTTCATCCTCTTCATGTATACTTTTCTCAGACTCCATGGCTTCCTCATTAGCTTTCTTATTTTTCTCTACCTTAATCTCCTTCTTTTTACCCTCACTATCACTACAACCCTCCTCAGTTTAAACAATATTATTTTTAATTTTCTTAGCACTCATCTTTTAATTAGGCTCACTACCAACTAATTTTCTCTTCTTCTCCATAGTAGGTGAGAGCTTCACTACATTATTTCTATAGTAATTTTTAGTTAACAAAATAAGACCTTCATGGAACACGGGCCTAGTTTCCTTCTTTCTATGGTCCTAGAGACAATTTAGCAGAGAAAATTTCAAGTATAAAGGGAAGGACAACCTATCCTTATACCAAAAATAGTTAAAAATAAGAAAGTGAAATTTATGCACCCTTTTTGATCTATCATCCAAAATAAAATACTCACAGACACAAGATAAAATGTCTTACTAGATTACCTTAATTTGGTCTAGGTCATAGAAGTCTTAGTTCTTCACCAACCTTTTTTCCTCCTCTTCATTTTTGGGAAATTCCTTGAAAGTAGCATTTGATATACTAGTTTCCTTTTTGAATTTTAAGCCCCCATAGGAAGGCTAGTTATCTCTGCTATAAACTCCTCAATCAAATCCACTGTTATCCTATGAATAAAAACCCTTTCCTTAGACTAGTTCTTGAAGAAGTAATAAATAATGTGGGGTTTGTAGCCATGTAACTTCTTAATGTATGTTGTCATTTTACCCTTCTTGAGAAAACCACACCTCCCTTTTCTCTTTCCACCCTTTGCAGCTAGACAACTCCTATTTCCTCAACTCCCCACCCATAGTGCAACCAACTCTGTAAATTCTTTGAAAAATGGTAACTTTCATAGGAGATAAGGTATGTTTAACCTGAATTAAGCTTTTTGCCCAAAAAAATGTGCCAAGTCCTTTTGATGATGACACAAAAGTACCTCCTCAAAACACAATTATATTCCATAATAAAACCACCACTTGTCATAATAAACTGCAAAATCTCACATAATATTTCCTTCAATTGCATTAATCATGTCATAATTAATGATTGCTATCAATTCACTTTCATTGCTGAGGTTATCACTCCATGCCAACTTTTCATTCCTGTAGACAACTTTATTAGCTATCTAGTCAACCACTTTATTGCCTTCTCAGTAATTATGAGTTATGATGACTTTATCAAAATTTTTATTTCCATAATACTTCCATCAATATTCCATGTAATTGTGTTCTTATTAGTCAACATATTAACTATGTTTAAAGAATCCCCTTCTAGCCATAAGTTCCTATAACTAGTTTCCACTGCCATTCTAACAGTATAAAGAGCAACAATAACCTCAACTTTATGAATAGTTGAGTGACCAATAGGGATAGCCACAACATCAACTACTTTTCTATTATGTTATCTGATCAAGACTTCACCGCACCTAGCTCTTCTAGGGTTCCCTTTAGCAAAACCATTGAAATTAGCTCTCAACCAACCCATAGGAGGGGATTTCTGTATAACACCCTATCTATGATGATTATGTTTTGAACTATTTCCTGTCATTTTAATTGGATTTTTTATATGCACATCATCACTATTTTTATTCTGAGATATAAAATTCTCTTTGATAGCCCTGACAATATTTTGACCCACCACCCATTCAGGAGTTTCTTTATTTCTAAATATTCTATTGTTCCTTTCTTTCCAAAGACCCTAAATAAGATGGGGAAGAGATATATTCCAAAGAAAACCAATTTTAGTTCCTTTGACATAACATTTCTAATTATGAAAACAATTAGCAATATTACTAGGTTGAACCCACCATATACTCCAATATTAAAGGAGGGAACCCCAACCATTTTGGCTATAATTAAAATTCAAAAAAAAGGTGATTCATGTATTCAATATCCATCTTACGTAGGAAACATATGTTCATGATATTAGTATCTCTTTTTTGAAGATTATCCAGAGTTAAAATTTTATTTTGAAGCATAGTCCAAAAGAAGATGTTAATTTTTGGGATAATACCCTTAATCCAAGGTCTAGCCCATAGAGGGGGACTGACATTTTCCTTAAATCTAAACACAAAAGAAGCCTTGAAATAAGTACGAGGTTCAATCCCCTACACCATAGTATCCTCCTTGTTAGGATAAAGACTACATGAACTAAAGGAAATTTGAATATTGGAAAGTTTTTGACAAAATTCAACAATGTTAACCCATGGATTGTTAGTCTAATAGTTCCCTAAAAACTCTCCAAAAACTTGTTTGCATATTTTTATAGGAGAGATGTCATCAAATCCTCCAACAAAGGATGATCCAAAATCCACTCATCTTCCCAAAATATAACCTTTCTTCCATCCCCAACTTTCCACTTAAAAACTTTATTCCAAATATATTTAGACCCTTGAACAACTCCCCAAATAGTAGATGAACTAGAGATAATAGGGTAGGACAAAAAGTTAGAAATATTAGCATTAAAATGGTACTTATGTCTCTAGATAGAGATCCATTCTTTATCATCATGGTACACTCTCCATCCTTGTTTAGCCAACATAGCTTTATTCATACTTATAATAGATCTAATACCCAAACCTCATTCCATCTTTGGTTTACAAACCTTTTCCCAACCTATCAGAGCCATTCTCTTCTTTTCTTCAGTTCCAAACCACAAGAAATTCCTTTGAATTTTATCAATTGCATCAACAAATTTTAAATTTATGATAATATTAGGAAGACATCTTCAATCTATTGTTGTCACACCAGCAAGGAACCTACATGCAGGTACTAAAGTTTAGAGGAATCATTTCATTGTGGTCATAAATAACTAGACAAGTTTGTGTTCATGTAAACTAAGCCACATTATGTTATTGATTTCATTTATGTTGCTCGACTGACCTTGTTCATAAAAATTAATCCAATTCTCAATGTTACAACCAACTAAAGAGAGTATACATAGAAATAATTACTACTGTGTCTCATTCTAAGAGTGCTTGATTTATGTGAAAACATATGAATTCTTATTTTTGTGCATATAGAAGAAATACTTATTACTACATCGTCAGATTGGAAATAGATTTAAGTATGTAGTGAATAAGAATGGATATTTAAGTATGCATCCATCAAGATTGCATAAATTTTTTGTGTTAATGAAATATACTCATTTTATGTGTATATATTTCAAATAAAATCTCACATGTGCATCTACATATAGAAAAAGAGTTTGTCTTCATGTGTCATGATCAATTAAAAAATCATAAATTTATTTAGTCATTTTATTAAACTAACCATATCATAAAGCTATGATTTAGTCATTTTATTAAACTAACCATATCATAAAGCTGCATGAATATTATCTTTCAAAACACAAATAAGAGAAATCATTTCTAAATTGAAGTATAAAGGAATTAGCTTCTTATTGAGAAGATGAATTATCATAATTTATAATAAGAAACATAATAAAAGATAGTTTCATATTAGTTCTTGACGTATATTTGTAGTCATAAAAAATGAATCGAATCAATTATCAAATTAAAATTAAGATGTAAAGCTTGCCAAAGATTAGGATAGAAAAAGTTTTAATTTTTTTTTCAATATGTTTGTTAAACTTAAACTATCCTTAGTTTATGATTACAAAGAAAAATGGGAATAAGGAGGTATGGTCTTGTTGGAAATATAAGAGGAGTAATGGAGAGGGGAGGGGTGAATTGGTTACCACAAAAATAAATCCTAGATCCCTTAGATAATACAAAACATAAACTCTGTTGAAACTACTATTACTTGGTTTAATGTTGTAACTCGGTAACAAGAGAAATAACAACTATTACTTGGAAAATACTGAACATGAAAAAATAATATATTATATGTGATTAACCTTAATTAACTTAGTTTCATACACATAAAAGAAATATCATGAACATAAGTGACACCGAGATTTAACGTGGAAACCCAATTTGAAAAAAAACCATCAATTGCAACTAGTTATTGATTTTCACTCTTTTGAAGTGAGCCCTATTAGGAGCCAACCCTATTAAAGGTTACAAAATACACTATTAGATTTGACCCTATTAGAGGATTTAATCATCCTGTTAGGAGTAGCCTTGTTAGAGGTCTTTAGACACTCCAATCTAGAAATGCCATCTTGTTAGAGGATTTAAAAATAGCTGTTAAGGAAACTTGGTTAAGAGATTTAGTTCACTACTACAATGGTAGAGAGTAAAAATGATTTTCTAACCGATTTATGATGCAACTATATTGTTGATTTCAGATCTCAATTTTGGCTCTAATACTTGATCCTTCCTGATCAAATGTATCTTTCCAACTCCTCAAGGGTATTCTACTTATACTTCTAATTCGCTTCCTCTAAGAATCTCTTTTCCTTCCATCCACATACATATATTCAATCCTTAACTTGACCTTATACTTATATCATACAAAATGTCAAGTCAGCTTGCATACATTTTTAGAATAATTAATATTCATCTCCTTAGTTGACTAGAACCAACACACAAATCAATTAAACTCAATATGCCAAAACAAGAAAATCCTTTGTTGGCCGACCCTACTTAGTAGACACTAATTTAGAAATGATTTTCTTGTTGGAATTTACAAGTGGGAAGATTTAATTTTGAGAGGGGGGGGGGGGGGGGGGTGTGTGAATCAGAAGTAACTAACTTTAACCTCTTTAAAACCTTTTAACTAAAAACATTCACATGCATCTAGTTCATCTAATAAACATGAAACTAAAGACATGCATGAAAACAGATAACACAAGAATTTGGTAATCTAGAAACCCTCCAAAATGAGAAGGTAAAACTGGGGTAGGGATGATACCCACAAAGTATTACTCCAACAATATGTAACTATTCAAGGTTATAAAGTTTGAACACTTCCAATAGTCTGCCCTGTGAAAGGCCTATCTTGTTAAAGACTTTACACCCTATTAAAAGTGACATGGTTAAAGGATTTACAAACACTCACTTGGAATGTTACCTTGTTAAAGGATTTAGCACCTTGTCTAAAGGCTTACAACATGGCTATTAAACCAACCTATCATCATAGAATTTTCATTCCTAATACAATTGCTAGAGAGTATTAGAAAGTCTTGATCTGATGACTTGCAATCCTTAATTGCTAATTCTAGATCATCATTTTTCTCTAACTACTCTGATCCTTGCTTGATTTGATATGTCAGTCTTTGAAACTTTAATACTCTATTCTTGATCAACTAAATTTTGTAATGCTATTATGTTCTTTCTAGGTCTTTACACCCCTCTGCACTTCGCTATAATTCACCCATACACTTCTCACATATGCACATACAATGGGGTTTCATCCTCTTTTTAAAGGCTTCAAAGAGTTAGGGTTAGGTATGAATTTATGATCAATATTTACTTTTCATTTCCTGCTCAATTCTTGCACTTTTCCTATTGGTTGCATGCCTTCTCCATTTTTCTTATTGGCTGCATGCTGATTACATAGGTAATCCAAAAGATTCAATCTTATCTTCAAGATCTTTTGAGATTCATCCTATGTTGGCTTACAAAATGATTTACATCTGAGTTTATGAAGACACAAACTCATATGTTGATTCTGTGTTACTTGACACTTACTAGTTGCTAATGCTCAACACATATAGGAATTCTGTCTCACTCGGCTCCTATAGTAATTTTGTTTCACTTGGCATCTATACTTTGCTTGATACCTATAGCGACTTGACATCACTTATTACTTGGCACTTGAACTTCACTTGGCACCTGAAGTTCAGTCAGCATCTATTGAAACTTTGGCTTGGCTCACACTATAACTCAGCTTTTGTATTATACTCGGGATCATCTTGAGAATTGGTTAAGTGTGTTGACACTCAATTGTCAAAACCAATCTGAGACCAACATTTTCTATGTTAACCAAGTGAATTCAGTTAACACTAAATCTTCACAAGCTTCCTTTAGTAACCAAGTGAGCTTGGTTAGCACTAGTTCCATCCAACTTTCCTTTGTTACTTGAGTGAGCTTGATTAACACTTAACTTTTGCTAACTTCTTTTTGACACCCAAGTGAAATTAGTAGACACTATCTTCTAAACTTGGCAAACATGGGAATGCTTGATAGACATAGGAAACTATCTTCATCACCTGAGTGAGCTCGACATACAATGACTGGTAAAGATATGGAATTTTATGTAACATCAAAGATAATGTACAATTGATCAACTATTTTCAACAATCTCCCTCTTTAGCGTTGATGGCAACACAACATGTCATAATACAATGAAATTTTAGAGAAAAATAATAGTAAGGATAATATCCTTACTTTCATTATAATTCTTATCTATGAGAACTACCTCTATCAATGTGAACTCCCTATGACTTCAATTTCTCCCTCTGTCACCAAACTCTAACCTTATGATATCAGACCAAGTTCTTCCTCTTTGACATAAAAAAAATTTCTTTGATGTATGATTGCGACAGTAAACTCTTCCTCTTTATAAAATTTTTGTGATATATGACTGAACTCTCCCTCTTTGACATCTTATGCCAAAGAAAATATTCTGTGAATTATAATGTACCTTATGTATAGATTCATATGCAATTTTCCCTTTCAATATTGCATCAACTTGACTAATCTTCAACATGCTCTAGTTGATGCACCACTAAACTTCATTTAATGAGCTTTAGATAGGGGAATGACCCCAAACTTACCTCTTAGATACATAAATGCATCCTTGGGTAAAGGATTAGTCAATATGTCTACAATTAGTTCTTTAGTACTCACATATTCCAATTTCACCTCTTTGTCTTGCACCAATTCTCTCAGAAAATGATATTTTATTTCAATGTGCTTGGTCTTGGTATGCATCATAGGATTCTTTGATATATTAATTGCACTGGTGTTATCACAGAAGATAAGAAAAAGATCCTTGATCTCTACCTTCATACATGCCAACAATTGTTTGAATCTAACAACATTTGAACAATTAATTGCTGCAACAACATACTCTACCTCTACTGTAGACTGAGAAATGAATTTTTTCTTCTTACTTGTCCAAGACACTAGTATTTTACCAAGAAAGAACTCTCCATCACTGGTGCTCTTTTGGTCATCAACACTTCCTACCTAATCAACATCAGTAAAGGCTTTCAAATATAAATTACCTCCTTTCTTGTGCCATAATCCATAGTCTTCAGTACCCTTCAGATACCTCATGTTTCTCTTGAATGCCATCATATGATTTTCTTTAAGATTAGCTAAGAATCTTGCCACCATACCAACTACTAATGCAATATCAGGCCTATTGCAATTTTCAATGATTGATCTATTTATGGTTTGATCTACCTCCTTGGAATCATCATTTTTGGAAAGCTTATGTCTAGTAGACATAGGTGTTCCAATTGGTCTTGAATTCTCCATTCCAAATTTCTTTAGTATCTCCTTGATATACTTAGATTGAATAACATAGATACTATTATGTTTCTATTGAATCTACAATCCAACAAAGAATTTTATCTCTCTAGACATGGACATCTCAAATTCCTTGCTCATTTCCTCTAAAAAATCTTTACACAAGTCATCATTTCTAGTAAACAATGTGTCATACACAAAGATTTTTGCTAACATAATCTTCTTTTCTAGTCCTTTCTTGATGTATAGGCTGTTGCTATCATTTGTCCTTTGAAAAGCAATCTTCATCAAATAGTTATGAAGTCTTTCATACTAAACTCTGGGAGCTTTCTTGAGACCATACAATGCTTTGTGCAACTTGCAAACCATATTCTTTTTGCTGGAATCTACAAAACCTCTAGGTTGCTCTATATAGACTTCCTCTTCAAGAATTCCACTCAAGGATGCAAATTTCACATCCATCTGATAAACTTTAAATCCTTTATGTGTAGCATAAGCAAGTAAGGTCCTAACACCTTCTAATCTTGCAACAGGAGAAAATTTTTCACCATAATCAATGCCTTCTTCTTGAGAATAACCTTTGCATACTAATCTTGCTTTATTTCTTGAAACTTCTCCATCTTCATTTATATTATTTCTAAAAATCCACTTTGTGCCAATTACATTTTTATCCTTGGGTCTATGAACAAGAGTCCAGGTCTTATTCCTTTCTATCTGTTCTATCTCTTCATTCATTGCTTCAATCCAACTTTCATTATCCAAATCATCTTAAACTAATCTAGGTTTAAATTTAGTAAGCAAATATGCACCTTTCAATTTGTTCCTTGTCATAGTTCCATTTGACTTGAATCCAATGATCTAATTAGGTGCATGGTGCCTTTTGACATATCTTGCTAACATAGGTACTTTGGATTTAGAACTTGTTCCACTTGTCTTGCCATGATCTTTTGCATCATGCTAAGGTCCCACTATCTGTGACTTGTGTTCTACAGATTCAGACTCGAGTTGCACTGGCTACAACTCAATAGCCTCTAACTATCACTTAGGTCCTTTAGACTATGAATCGAGTCCTTCAAAATATGACTTAGGTTGTATTGGATGCAACTTGGGTGCTTCTTGAGATTTTGGGGTTTCGAGAGGTGAAGTCTACTGACTTCCAATTAGATAAGGCAATGTATTAGGTTCAAAGTAAATAAACTTTATGTAATCTTTAGGTTCTTTGTTGCTCTCTTCTTCACTCTTTTTTGCAAACTCATCAATTCTTACATGTGCACTTTCTAATATCTTATGAGTTGTTAGATTCAAACATTTATAAGCTTTACTTTTGCTGGAGTATCTTAGGAATATGCCTTCATCACCTTTGACATTAAATTTACCTTTCTTAATCTCTTTTAGAATATAACATTTTCTACCAAATACTTTCAAGTAACTTACATTAGGTTTGTAGCCATACCATAGTTCATAAGGAGTGTGATTGGAGTCTTGCTTTAGTTGTACTCTATTCAAGGTATGCATTGTTGTACTGATTACTTCCTTCTAGTATTTAATTGCAACATTCTTTTCTATCATCAAGGTTCTTGCACAATCCATGATTGATTTGTTCCTTCTTTCTGCTACAGCATTCTGTTGTGGTGTACCAGGGGCTAATACTTTTTTTTTTTTATTCCTCTTTCAATATATAATTAATTGAACTCATTAGAAATGACTCCACCTCCTCAAACATTTTAGCTTCTTTCCTGTTTCCTTTTCTACTCTTGCTAGATACCACTTAAACTTTTCAAAAGATTCAGACTTATCTTTTAGATACATTACAACCATCATTCTAGAATAATCATGAACACAAAAAATAAATTACTTATCTCCACTGTAGCTCTCAATTCCAATAGGTTCACAAAGGTCTGTATGAACCAACTCCAAGACTTATTCAAAACGATAGTTCTTGCTCTTGAAAGTTGTCTTGCCCATCTTACCAATTTGATATCTTTTGCATAGGCCCATATCAAGTTTCCTCAAACTAGGAATACTTCTCAATCTTTTGTTTTTTCTTATCTTGATCAAGTTATCAAAGTTCACATGACACAACCTCTTATGTGATAAATATCTTTCTTCTACTTAAGCAATGAAACATGAACTTTCCCTGAGATCTAGGTAGAATAAGTTACCTTTTGTTTGGTTACCAAACTCAACTAAATTTCCTTTTTCATCTAGCAACTTGGTCTTCCCATTCGTGAATTCTACCTTGAATCCAATGTTATTCAACTATGGAAAACTCAGTAGATTATGCTTTAGTTCTTCAACCCAATAAGCATTATCACATCTAAGTTCTTTGGTTAGTGAGATACAACCTTTTCCCTTTGTGCCAGATGGTTCATTATTTCCAAATATTACACTTCCACCATCATAGTGTTCCATATGTTCACACTTTGTTTTTTCACAAGTCATATGATATGAATAACCACTATCAATAATCTATGTATCATTTTTGCTAACATGAGAAATAAGTGCCATTTCATCTTCATCATCATCAAATTGATCTTTTACAACTATATAAACCATTTCATCATCTTCATTACTATTTGAATCTTTAGCCATAAAAAAAGTCTTCTTACCTTTAGCCTTGTAGTCCTCGTAGCTTTTAAAATCCTTTTTCCTTTGTATTTTTTATTCTTCTTTTCATCTTTGTCTTCTCTGTTTGGATACCTTGCAATAATGTGGCCAACTTCTTCACAAGAAAAGAATATTACAGAAATTTTACCTTTGTACTTTCCTTTGCCTTTGGGATACCTTCTCACAAGTAATTCTTCAATGGCTTCAAGGTCACTATAATAACTATCTTCCTCTTCACTTTTAGATTGTTTGCCTTTAAACCTTTTAGCTTTCTTCTTGAGTGAGAACTTGGCTTCAAATGCAAACTTAAGATTGCTAGAAATAGGAACATAGTTATCATAGTTATCTAGCTCAAATATTGTCAATCTTCCAACTACAACATCCAATATTATATCATTCTTTGGATTGCATCTCATCTCTTGAATTTTTGAAACATTGATTGCATATATAGGAATAAGTGTTCTAAGAAACTTACTTACCACTATCTCATCTTCAATATTTCCTCCTAAGGCTTTGATTGCAAAAACACTAGCTTTGATTCTATCACTATACTTTGCAATGTTTTCATCTTCTCTCATCTTTATTTGATCAAATAATCCTCTGAGGCTTTCAGCTTTAGCTCTTCTTACATTGCCATCTCCTCCATAGATGGCTTTCAGCTTGATCTACATCTCATAAGTAGTACCACAATCTTTGACTTGATCAAATTTGACATAGTTGAGAGTTGAAGCAATATGAATCATCATAACATTATGATTCTTCTTCTCTGTAATTTCTTCGAGAGTCATAGTTCAAGTAGGTACTACATACTTACCATTCAAATATTTCAGACCTGAATCATTGATGGTTGCCAAATGTAACTTCATTAAGTTCCTATCATGCATTGAAGTCATATCTATTCAACTTGGAGATCTCCCTTCTATAAGACATCTTGATCTTTCTCTTAGTCCTTGAAACTTTCTTTGAAAGAACCAAAAGCTCTTATACTAATTTTTGGAAATATAAGAGGAGTTACTAAGATGAGAGGGGTGAATCAATTACCACAAAAATAAATCCAAGACCCCTTATATGTTAATTAAAAACATAAACTCTAATGAAACTGCTGTTACTCGGTTAGAACATAGGCACTCGGTTAACATTAACAATATGCTATAACTCAGTAACCAATGAAATAACAATCATTACTAGACAAATATTGAACATGCGGTACTTAAGATATTATCTTTGATTAACCTTAATTAACTTAGTTGAATACACATAAAAGAAATAGCATGAACACAAGTGATACCAAGGTTTAAAGTGGAAACCCAATTTGGGAAAAACCACCAATTACAACTAGTTACTGATTTTTCTTCTTCTGAAGTGAGGCCTGTTAGGAGCCAACCTTGTTAAAGGTTACAAAATACACTGTTAGGTGTGAACTTGTTAGAGGATTTAATCACCCTATTAGAACTGGCATTGTTAGAGGTCTTTAGACACTTCAATCTAGAAATGCCACCTTGTTAGAGGATTTACAAATAGCTGTTAAGCCAACTCAGTTAAGAGATTTAGTTAACTACTACAATGGTTAGAGAGTAACAATGACATGATATGATTTTTGATGCAACTGTATTTCTGATTTTAGATCTCAATTCTAGCTTGAATACTTTATCCTTCTTGATCGAATGTGTCTTTGCAGCTTGTCAAGGATATTCTACTTATCCTTCTAATTCACTTCCTCTAAGCATCTCTTTTTCTTCCATCCACATACATATATTCAATCCTAAACTTGACTTTATAATTATATCATACACAATGTCAAGTTGGCTTGAATACATCTTTAGAATAATTAATATTCATCTCCTTAGTTGGCTAGAACCAATATACAAATCAATTAAACTCAATATGCCAAAACAAGAAAATCCTTCGTTAGCGGATCCTACTTGGTAGACACTAATTTAGAAAGGATTTTCCTATATTAACCAAGTGAAATTGGTGAACACCACATCTTCACAAGCTTCATTTGGTAACTGAGTGATCTTGGTTAGCACTGGTTGTATCCAACTATCCTTCATTGCTCGAGTGAGCTTAGTTAAGACTCAACTTCTGCTAACTTCTCTTCGATGCCTGAGTGAACTCAGTAGACACTATCTTCTAAACTTAGAAAATGCTTGAATGCTTGATAGACATAGGAAATTGTATTCATCGTTTGAGTGAGCTCAACATACACTGACTGGTAAAGATATGACATTTTGTTTAGCATCAAAGACAATATACAATTGATAAATTGTTTTCAATAGGTCTAACCCTCTACATGTGATGAAAGAAGTGAAGCGAATGTTTATCCTCTAGCAAAGGATTAGGATGATACCAAATTTGAACCTTAAACTAAAATATTGAGAAAAGTACTAGGAATAACCTAGAGAATTAGGAATGTGTTCATGTGGATTTGGTCAATTAGTAATGCAATTCTATTTAGGATACCAAGGAATACTAAATTAGAGAGTTAACGACTCTTACATGAGTTTGGTGGTGATAGTGAAAATATGAAGTACAATGCTTGCACCTAGAAAACCTTGGAAAAGGAGGTACTATGCAAACACGTATTAATCATTAGTCATTAAAACTACTAAGGAAATGTCTAGCTAAGCAGATCATTTCCATAGGTCAAGATATCTACAAGTGCCATTAGATATGACAATTATAGGTCTTACATGAATTAATCTCATTCTTCTATATCTCTCGTAAGGTCAAGCCACTTTCCTAAGAAAGTTTTGTAAAAAACCATTGAGGCAAACATCATAAGATCAATGGTTGGAAGGTAAAACTTTTGATGATACTCTTCCTCCCTCAGAAGAAAGAAATGGTTTATGTGAAAGAGAATGCCTATCTTTCCCTTATACATTACCGTAGTCTATAAGAGATGTATCATGATACCAAATGATACATTAGCTTACCTCCTCTAATATCTAATCCCTAACAACTTGAACTACATTGACTACAACTATACACCCATAAAGGGAATAAATTGTTCTCCCACTATGAACCACAACCCACCCTGTAGAGCTGGTCTCCCCATGCTTCTACATATGACGTCCCCTTCATGCTAGTAGGGGTCTAATTAGGAGTAGGAAAAGTTGACCACCCATCTGTTAGGGGGGCACTTCCTTCCCCATTCTCTAATCCATCCAACTCATTTGAACACCTTCAACTATTTCTCGATCTCACCCATTCTCCCTTCTATTTCTTGATCTTGACCATCCATCCATTGGAACTCAATCTCCTCTAACCACCTAATAACCATCTGGTGGGAGCTACTTCCTATGCTTCAAACCCCTACTCTAGAATGAATTGGGTTGGGTGAAGATCATGAGTTTAGATCAAGATTAATGGACAAAGTTAGCTAGCTATAGTTGGGGTGGGTGGGAAGTGATAAAATAAGGTGTTTGGGTTGATAACAAATAGATTAGGGTGGTTAAGGGGTAACAATATCTTTATCCGGGGCCCTATAAACTCCCCATAAAATAGTAGGTTTCCCCACCCCACTTTAGTCCTCACACAACAAAACCATCAAGTGTATTAGATTATATAGTTTATGCATTATTAGTGAATCAATTTTTGAACTTCTTTCTTTCGGCATTAAAGATTTAAGGATTTTTTTAGTTAAAAATATCTTTTATTTGAAATTAGTTGCCCAAGTGACATTCTCTCTACCTCACACACACAATTTATAAAGTTAAATAAATTTTCAATTATTCATGTTCATGTGAAAATAAAAGTGATTTCTCCTATTATTAAGGTTTTAAATACAATTTTTTATTTCTCATAAATTATTTGTTATTTATGTATATTAATAATGTTATTAGTATCTGATAGTTTTTGTATGCTACATGTTTGTTATAACCATTGAGGTGTCACACGAGAAAGATAATAAAAACATTAATTTTTAAAGATAGTGCATTATACACTAGCTCTTTAAGGATTCAAATTTTGTTGAGAGTTATATATATGATTTTTTACAATGAACGAATCATCCAATGGAAATTATCAAAGATTTTTTTAAAAAATTGTACGTTGTGGGATACCTTTTTTAAGGCTTTGAAGTGAGATGGAAAATATGCATGCAAAAAATCTTATAATTGTTTCAATTTTCCTCCTTAGGAAAAAGTAGTTCATAAGAGAAGAGAATTATCCTCGCATTATGGTAACACATAGCTAGATGGAGAATATGTATGCAATCTTAAGTTATGAATATAATCTTATAAAATTTTCAATTTTTCATGTTAGAAAAAATAAGTTCAAAAGAGAAGAGAATGATCCTTGCACAATGGTAATACATAGCTATTAGAATTACCATAGTTATCAAAACAATGTTCCAAATGCTAACTTTGGGACACTAACTTTGGGTTGGTAGTTTGTGTAGAACCTCAAGTAGTTTGTTTAGAATCATCACCAACTTTGGGGTGGTAACTTTTATAAAACTCCAAAGTATGGGTTGGTAGTTTCGGTAGCTTACAAAATTTAAATTATTACCTACTATAATAAGAACAAAATTAATTTTGTTTCATTTAGTTTAATAAGCGAGAACAAATCTAAAATCAATTTATTGATTGCACTATTTTGACTTAGTTAATAAGAGAACAAACCAATTTATTCACTTTTCTCTCTAAGAAATAGATCAAAATGCTAATCCTTTCCTTTTTCTCTTCAATCAACACACACACACACACACACATAGACACACACACACACACATACATATATAATATGGTGGTATACCTTTGAATCTCTCCAAATTAAATAATTTTTTTTTTCTATTTTATTTATTAGTGTTGGTAAATATATTTGTCACTGTAAAATTATTCTTGAAAAATGACCCCGTTCATCCTATGAATAGTGAAAACTATGTTAATAGCTGGAGAGATTACAAATGAGCACTATCAACCTACAATCTTTCTCTACGTTTGAGAGGGACAACTCCCTCGTATGATGAGTATTTGTGGGATTTTTGAGTACTTTTCACCTCAAAGTACAAAAATGAGACAAAGCAAAACTAAAAAGAAATTGATGAAGGAAATCCCAAAAGTGGACCTACAAATACCATATGAGATTCCCAAAGGATAACCCCTTACAAAGAAGATTAAGTACAAGCTACAAAGGATATGCAAAATCAATGAAATGTAGAAACATATTTTGACATACAAAGAAACAAATAACTTCAATGTTTTCTAACCAAGATACCAAGGTATGAACATGCTTCATTTGTTACACATATCTACAACAGTCAAAGGAATTATCAATTTAATATACAAAAAATTGATAAAAATAACTTCAAAATACACTCAATACATATGAATCAAATGCATTCAATGTTATTCTTTTGAATATATTCAAGTTCAAACCCTTCAAGTACAAAATAAGAATACTAGTGCTCCACCAAATTCTACAAAGTTTCTCTCTTTGTAAAAAGTTATCCCTCCTATTACATTAAAAAAGCCCTATATTTATAGAATTTAGAAGGAAACTACCTAGAAGTTACCTCTTCAGATTCATAACTACCTAAAAAGTTAGGATTTAAACATTAGAAGTACATTTTATAAACCATTCTAACTCATGAGTTATAGTAAGTGACACTTTGTCACTTCCTTCACAAGGTAATTAAGATCCTACAATAAGAAAGGGCAAATTACCAACTTGTCCACTATAGTCTTCTACACCCATACACTTTTCACACCTTTGAATAGTGAGTTTAAGTCCATCAAGTATATCAAATCTTGGTCAACGATAAAATTTTCCATGTATGATATTTTGATTACATCCAAAATGTCAATCAAGGAGAGCCTTCTTAACCACAAGAAAAAAACATTGTTTTTCCTTAAAATATGTTTGGTGTGCAACTGGGAGATAACGGGCATCTGAAGATATGTTTGGTGTGATTTCATTCCCATGTATTGAGCATTATGTTAGATGGCTTATGTGCATTGCCTATAACTCCATATTTTATACGCATATCAACTCAAGCAATTTCTTCTTGTTTGATGAATTAAAAACAACCTATTTGTTGGCTTCCATTAATATATGCCCTCTAGCATCAATCCTAACTTTAAATTATTTGGTACCTCAATTCATTCATAAAGTCACTTTTGAAAGCTTCTCACCAAATTTATTCGTACATTTCATGGGAAGGAAGCTATTTGTAAACATCTTGCAACTTATTTGTGCCCATTATCTGTCTCTCACATTATGCATGTAATTGTACCTACAAGTGAAACATTAATGTCTCATGATTCTCACAAAGAAAAACAACATGGGCCAACCATCTTCTTCACTATTCCATGTTAAAATCTTGCACTGCCACAATGTTAAATAAATTGAGATCATACTCCAATTCAAAGAAGTCTTCATCACACTTAAGTGAATACATGGCATGATATTTCTTGGACTCTCCCTATGTAGGGTCCAAATGAAAAGTAAAACCTTGCACCCTAATCATGTAGTGAAACTAGAGTACAATGCTTTACATCCTTGAGATCCCCATAATCTAAAAGGCTTCCATTAGATAATAGCATAGGGTATGATGCATTGTTCTTCTTGGTGTCCATGAGTCTTTTTGAGGCTTTTTGTCAAACAATTTGTTGCATTCCTCTCTTCTTTGTAAATTGGATGATGAAACATTGCCTTGCTTAGAGGTTCATAGCCGCTACACTTGGCTTGACATTTGGTCAAATGAACCACAATTTATGGATGCACTTTTATAATCTCTTATGCTCTGCATCCTAATCATATTTGCATCCTAGCCACATTTTCATCCACTTCTTCAAATATATAGTGCCCATCCCTAGTTTACTTTTCATGTTATATTGCCAAATTATTTTACGCCAACTTTTATGGTTGTGTTAAGATTTAGTGATATTTGGTTATAATTTGATTGATGTTATTTCATACTTAGTTTATATATTTGATGAGCTACTTGATACTAGGTTATTTCGTGTGTTCATTTTTTTAATGATGATGTTTTTTATGTTTCATGTAGTGATTTTAGTGGTTTCATGATGGTAGTTATGAATGATGTATATACAATTTTTATGGTTACTTACCCCATACTTGCATGTGTATGCTGTACATGTATGCTTTACTTTATGTTTGACATTTCTAATCTGGTTGAGGGAGGGAGTCATAGTCACCTACTAGTTGGGATCTACACGATGTACCACTCCCCATCATTATCTATTTAGGTTAGATATATATGCATATGTACATGTTCAACTTTTATGCAGATTGTAGGTACCAGGCATCGAGTTCCTTGAATTACTAGGATGAGTGTGCCCTATCACAGTATCTCAATGGTAAAGAGGGAAGATAAGTCTCGATTCCAAATCCTAACCCTAAGCCAATTGTCTTAGAATATAGGACAAGTATTTGAGTTATGTACCCTTCTGAATATGTCAGGTAAAGTGAATTCAAGATTTTTGACCCTTGAGTTTGAATTTGTACTTGATCTTTTAGATGAATTTTCCTATTCAGTCTGTGGTTCTATTGTGATTGTTGGTTATAGTTAAATCAAATAAAGATATATTAAATAATTTAATTTAACAAAAATATTATATAGAAAAAAATCAATTTTAAATTATATTTAATTAATTGATAAATGAATAAAATAAAATAAATAAATTTAAAGATTTAATTAAGAGTCCAAATTTGACATACTTATATTGATTTAATTTAATAATAATTAATTTAGAAGTTTCATTTTAATAATGATCTCTAAATATTATTAGTTAAATTAATAAATATAGTTTCTAAATACATCTTATTATTTAATAAAAGCAAGTGAGAATAATTTAAATAAACTTTATTATAATTAAAACACAAAAAGTATGCATAAAGAATTAAATTAATTAAAACAATAAAAAGAAAGACTTTTGCATGTTCATAAAATTGAAACCCTAGGTTGACAAATTCTTTATTAGGAGATTAGAGCTCATTTCTCCACACACAGGTTTTGGGGGAAAAAAATAGAATTGAAGAAAAAGAATTGTTGAAAGTTTCAGAGGGTTTGAATTTGCATGCATTCCTAAGTTGTGTCAAATTTTAGCTATTACTTTGAGGTAGGGTTTGAAAACCCATTGTATAATTTTATTGAAAGATCTATCTACTTCGTGTCTTCTTGGGTGCTTGCATAATGTTTATTAATTTATTGTATTAATTTGTAGATAAATAATAATGTAGTAGATTTTGAAAAGGAAAACTTATTAATCAAGAAAATGTTTCTGAAGAAAATTGTAAAAAAAAAACAATTTTTTTATGATTGTATTATTCTAAAACCTTTTCTAATATAAGGAAAATTCAATTATAGAAAATTGGAAGAAAATAACAAATTGAACAACTAGGGTTTGAACTTTAAATTTGCCATGTGATCATATGAGTTTTCTAAATAAAGATAAATATTCTTCTTATATGTAAAATAATTTAGTTGCAAAACTTATTGGTTATTAAAAAAAAAAATTAAAAAATATATTATTTATTTATTTTGAAAATTAAATAAATAAATACTATTTTTTTCTTACAAGTTATTTTTAAATATTAATTCTTTTTAGTAACTTTGAGTGGGTTATAATTTGTTATATATGCAATTGGAGTTATAAGTTAATAAATATATAATTGTGACTTAGCTATATTTTAAGAAGAGTTGTAGTTGAGTTAACTTTATAATCATCTAGTTATGAATATTTAAATATTATGAGAGAAATTATAAATAGTTTAATTATAATTGTAATTTCAAGTTTGAGTTATCTTGCGTTATGAATTATAGAGTGTTACCTAGATATTTTAGTGGGAGAGTTAGTTAAATTCATTTAAGAGATAGAGATAGAGAGAGATTAATTCCTTACTATTCAAAAATTTTCTCTCTCCACGTACTACTTCTCTCCATGTACTAAGAGTTTCTCTCTCCTTGTACTAAATCTACCTCTCTCCACATACTACCTCTATCCACATACTAAAACTTCTAGAAAGAAGTTCAAATTTTGATTCCTCTCACTACATACTAAAATTCTTTTCTCTCTCCACATACTAAACATATTCCCTCTCTATGTACTCTAACTTTTCAACCTAATCTTAACCCAAACTTTCCAACCCAAACTCCAACTTTAAAACAACCACCAACTGGCAATAAAGTTCATAGATATAATCTAAAAGATCGAGGTTTTATCTAGAGAGGAAGCCATCCTTACAAAGTATGTAGATACTATTTGGCACTTGCAAGACAGTCATGGTGAGTTTGAACAACGATTTGACAAAAAAGTGAAAGCATTCAAAATGTTTGCCAAGATGTCTTCTAAAATTGCATAGGCATGGAAGCATAGACAAGTGTTCCAAGACACATTGATGTAAAAAAGAATGATATTGGTTGTCTGTAATGAATCATGTGTATTGAACATTCAATTCCACTCGAATAACAATGTCTTGATTCGGCCCATAGCACATTCGATGGTCTTAGGCAATTAATTCTCATGATTTAGACAATATGTGTGGGAAGAATATTTAAATGCTAATACATTGAAGACAATGGCATGCATCATGTTCAACTGCTCAAGCTAGACAAGTTACCATGTGACCTATTTGGCAAAATTATTTAACATAATCTCCAACCCACAACATTCAGAAAGGTGATAAATATGACCATAGACAAAGTGCATGAACTGTTTGGTAATTATCCCTCCTTTCTCCAGCTGTGATAGCTAATGGAAGCATAGATCATGCAAGTGAACCATTTGACATAATGCCTAGGCACATATAACAGTTTCAAGCATTGGGTATGAAAAAATCGAAGTCTTAAAGAGCATGTCGATGACTCACATAGACCATTTAGCCCAAACACCAATGGTATTCCTATTCAAGAAGATATTGATGTCAACATATATCACTCTTCAATTACTTGTGGAGTAAATTGTGTGTCTATACAAATAGCTTCCTTTGGCATCCAAATTTATAACAACAATTGTAGCCATGTTCATGGTATCAGGATTGGAGGACTACAAAATGACAAACCTGAGGCTCGTGTTTCTAATGTGACTAATGAAAGAGAATTGAGCTTGTATTTTGGTGGAGCTATGCCTTCCATGGTTAGGGATGTGTTGGATACTCATTGGGGAACCTTTCCTCATGATTTCATTGAGATTGGATGGATTGAGTTAAAGTTGGAGATGTTTTTTACTTTTTTTTGGAACTGCATTTTTCTGGTTTTTGGGTGCCTATAACTAATTATCCTTAATGAATGAGAAGCTTCACACTTTAGGTATTGAAAAGGGCCTAGATTAATTCCTTATGTAAAGAGCACAAGCCATAATTCATTATAGGTTGGGAGATATGCCAATTCTCCCGAAGTATCAATTTCTGGTAGTTTCACAAGACAATTTGTTGTATGTGACTTTCAGGATGGATGCACACTTTTCCTTGGGGAACTAGCCTTTACACATTTAAGGAGTTTTAGAGGACCTAGATTTCTTTCTATTTTTCAAAGAAAAAGTTCTAATTCAATCAAAGCTAGGAGATATCATGATTTTATTTAGATATCTATTTCTGGACATTTAATTATTGTTGTAGGCCGACTTGTGGCATTTAAGTTATGTATCTATATTTAATTTGTGTTCTAGGCCAAATTGTGGCTTAGATTGGTATAATTAGGGGTCTTATGGAGTCTTTTAGTTAGGAATTTTGGTAGGGAAACCTTAAGTGGAGCAGCTTGGAGGTAGAAGTTTGTATTTGAGTTTGGAGATTTGTTCTTCTTTCAAAGATGTATTCTTCTTTGTAATGGTCATAACCTAGAAGGCCGTACAGCTAGGCATGTTGGATGTAATCTTCTTAATTGGAATATATGAAATATGTTGTCTCTAGATCTGAATCTCACTCCTCTTGTTCTTTTTCTGCTGTGCTTGTTTGCTGATTTTTGGATCACCTCATTTTGGGCTACATCTAGATTAGTGCTGCATTATTTGGTATCATAGCTCATTTGTTCCTGAGTGTGCAAGTAGATAGCTGAAGTGTGAGGTAGTTTGTACCATGACCTTGGTTGGGTGAAGTTTATCCAAGAAGGGTTTTTTATTTTGGAAGTCCAGAGATAGTTGGTGATTTGGTGTAGGGTGGTAGATCTATAGATTTGGCTTACACTCGCAAAGGACTCACTGTTTGATTGTTGTTTGTAAAGATGGTTCAAGGAAGGAGAAATGTTGATCCAGAGTTATTGAACATGGTAAAGAAACTTGTAGCTAGAGTATAAGCTATTGAGTTAGAGAAAAATCATGGAAGACATCTTGATGAATATGATTCTTTTTGGGATGATTTACATGAAAGGATTGATGATTTGGAAAAGCCTGATTTGAGTTGGCATCTGAGGATTACAAAGAAGGTTTGTTGGCTAGTTAAAGAGATATGAAGAGAAGAAGACAGATCATGGAAGTACATGATGATTTTTTCTAAAATGGAGCAAATATCTTTTGGTTTTCATGAGCAGATGGATAGATCTAACATGGAAATTGCAGAGCATCCTATTGTGCGAAATGAGATTGCTAAAGAGGAGAGTTTCAATTATGTTGGTAAGGAATTGGATGTTGTTATACAAAATGATGTTAATGTTGGAATGGATGTGATTGAAGACTTATCTGTTGCTGCTGATTTGGAGTTATATGTTCATTCTATTATGAATGATGTTGATCTAGATGTTGCTTGTGGTAAGAATATAGATTTACTTGTTGGTAATGTGGTTGAAGGTTTTAGAGGTGTTATTGATATGGATTTACATGATGTTGTTATTGTGGATATGGATTTGAACTAATATGTTGCTATTGAGATGCTGAAAGATATGGAAGTTACTACTAATGTGGATTTTGAAGATGCTACTGAGTTACATGTTGCTAGAAGAATGAGTATATATACTATTATGAGTATGGATGACATAGGGTTATTCTTGCATGTTGCTGATATGGATTCATTTAGTGCTAATTTGGTGGAGGATTTCTATATTATGAATTTAGATGCTTTTGCTATGATAGATTTGAGTTTATATATTGTTGCTGTTCTAGTTTTCATGTATAAGGATGATATTATGGATGATGCTGGTGACAAGTTGCAAATGGAGCATTGCAATTTTTAGTTGAGTTTGTATGTTGATTGGTTGGATGAGATTCTAATTTTTGAATGGATGAGGAATATATGGTTGATTTTTAGATTTTTTCTATTGACTTTGATGAAGTGGAAGCCTTTGGTAAAGATGAAGCTGGTTGCAAATCTTTCTTTGGGCATCAAAGTATGGGACATACTTTTCTATTTACCTAGGGAGTCTAATGTAGGAGCATCGAGCTTGGATTTTGGTAGAGCTATGCCATCCATGGTTAGGGATGTGTTAGATACTCATTAGGAACCTTTTGTCATGATTTCATAGAGATTGGATGGATTGAGTTAAAGTTGGAGCTATTTTTTACCTTACTATTGGAACTACATTTTTTTGGTTTCTAGGTGCCTATTTCAGAGTGTATAGCTAATTATCCTTAATTAATGAGAAGCTATGAACTTCAAGGATTGATGAGGGCCTAGATTAATTTTTTGTATCAAGAGTGAAAGACCTAATTAATTATAGGTTGGGAGATATGGAAATTCTCCCGTAGTATCAATTTCTAATAGTTTCATGCAACAGTTTGTTGTATGTGACTTTTAGGATGGATGTACACTTTTCCTTGGGGAATAAGATTTTGTGAATTTAAGGAGTTTTAGAGGACCTATATTTATACCTACAGTTCAAAGTATGAGTTCTAATTCAATTGGAGCTAGGAGATATCATGATTTTACTCAGATATCAATTTCTAGACATTCAATTGCTATTGTAGGCCGACTTGTGGAATTTAATTTATGTATTTATATTTAATTTGTGTTCTGGGCTGACTTGTGGCTTATATTGGTATAAGTAGGGGTCTTGTGAAGTCTTGTAGTTAGGAATTTTGGTAGGGAAGTCTTAGATGGAGCAACTTGGAGGTAGAAGTTCATATTTGAGTTTGGAGATCTATTCTTCTTTGAAAGATGTATTCTTCTTTGTAATGGCTATAACCCGAAAAGCCGTACAGTTGGGCATGTTGGATGTAACCTTCTTAATTGAAAATTATGAAATCTCTTGTCTCTGGATCTGAATCTTTCTTCTCTTGGTCATTTTCCACTGTGTGTTTGTTTGCTAATTTTTGGATCACCTCATTTTGGGGTACATCCAAATTAATGATGCATCAGTCACTGTCCATGATTGGAACATTCAAGATGCTTTTACTAATGTCTTTATGAAAACATGGCAAGGAAGAGTTGGATTGGTATACAAGTGTCCAACGTATGGATTCCTATTGATATCAACTAATTCTGCTATGATAAAACTACACATCAAAATTAATCATCAAATGTTAATATAATGGGCGTGGCATATCAGAAGATAATTCAGAATGCCATAAAGGATGTCATATCAAGTAAGGAATACTCAAGAGTGTACAAGCCATATTCAAAGTGAATGATCACTTGAAACTATAGATGATTGTCAAGTGACAACTTAGACCATCGGTATGAGATCATCAACTAGTTGATATGCATCATAGGTTGTTATGAATAAACCATATGAATCACAAAGTAGTAGTTGTAGGTAATAGTGCATGATACAAATATGTATATGTACAAGCATGTGATCCACTTGACTAAGTGTCTACTACTCCTCACCCATCTACGGTCTTCATAGGAGTTGTTTGATTTGAGTTTTCTATTCTTAGTTTGACCATGAACCATGCACATTAACTATTTGACTAAATGTCCCAAGGTGACATTGTAGTATTATTCAAATGGATATGCATGTACAATGTAGAACCTATGCCAAATCATTTTCCAACAATCAATGAAGAGGCACATCAAGATATTGACCAAATACCTTAGTTACAATGTGTAGAAGAGAGTGGTTGTAGGGATGAATAAAATATCATTTCATGAAAGGAGTGTGAAATAGCTAAAGCATGAGTATGGGAAAGCCACCAGTGTTGCAGACTATTCCACAAAATCCACACAACTCAATATGGAGCATAGTATTGAACTCAAATATGAGAGACTCGAAAGTAAATATTGAGTAATTAATCATATGTTCATGCCATGAATGGGGAAATCTCTAATCTATTAAAGTAACTATAGTGATAAGAGGATAAGAATTGAGGAAGGCAATGCAATGAACTATTTGATACAATGCCCATATTCAAATCTTGATGCACAAACAATGACAATGACATGTTTGGGACAATGCCTCTACTATGTGCAAAACGTGTGTAGTTTTCAAAACCTTTGATCACAGACACAAAGAATATGGATGGAGCCTAATGATATATGGAAGTGATAAAGGCATAGGTTAGTAATATTGTGAAGATCACATATTGTCAAAAGAATAAAAAATTGTTATAAAAAAAAAAAATGCATGTGCTATAGTGGTGAAGTGATGATAAACAAAGAAGATGAAGATGGAAGGCTACCTTAGTGAAATCAACATTGTGGTCTTTTCCCTTTAGTAGATTTTTAATTACCTTATGGTGAAAAGTGACTTGTGTCACTTATTGGAATTGGAGTTAGGATCTAGAGTTTTTATTCATATGAGTTAGAGTTAGAGTCAATTTTCAGTGCATTTCAATTTCAAAACTCTAACTTTTTCAGTGGTTACTAACCCAAAAAGTTAGTTATGCCAAAATGACATATAAATTCAGGAATTTCAATGTAATAGGGGACTTTATGGACTTGGAGATGGGGAATATTTATGTTTTGATAACAAGGAAATTTTTGGAAAGTGTGTACACTTGTTGTTCTTGTAATCAATCATTTTTATGTTCTTGGTGCTAAGAAATAAAAGAAAGTACATTTTGCATTCTCTTTCTACTGAATCTGAATTGTTGAAGTGTTGATTCATCGATCTAAATATTTTCATAGTATGGTGTAAATATTCATGAATCACTGAATTAGCATTGTGTTGATGATAGCTCTCAATTGTAGTTCTTGTTTTTTTTTCGTTAGCAGTCTACATCAATTTTATGGAAACATTGAAGTCATGTGGTGCATTCATCATCAATAGTTTCCTTTCTATATTCTAAGTTGTAATCATTGTTAGGAATAAGGTGTCTCAACCTTGTATAATTTTGATTCTTATTATTTGTTTTGTAAAATGTATTTCTTGCAAATAATGTTGATGTGTCGACATCTTGAATTGTGTGTAAGGAGATCATGACTAAAATGGTTATGACGGATTCCTATGACACGTAAGAGCTATTGTTGGTACTATGAGTAGCTACTGGAGTCTTCGGTTGTTGATGTTGAACTTGATTGCAAGTGTATTGTAACCTTGTGTTGAAGATAATACATTGTGCAAGTTCTGAAGGGGTGGGGTTGTTTTACCAAAAGGTTTTTCCCCATCGGATTATCCTTGTGTTATGTGTTATTTTCTCTGTCTATTTTCTGTATGCATGGTTGGCTGCAATATTTTTGTTTACATGATATTGAATCTATAAGTGAAGAAGATTTTAATAGGATTTGCATCATAATTTCCTTTTGAGATTAGTGTAGGAAGCTGTTTCTGCACCTGAGTTTCCTTACAATCATCTTTATTTGAAAAACCAAAAAATTATCTTACCAGGGAGCTATGCCTCTCAAATGTAGAGGAATATTGTAATTTAGTAATGCTTAGTTTCAATCTTTTCAATTTTTGGCACATTTGTCACTATTCACAGGGCAAACGAGGTCAGTTTCAAAAGTAACTATCATAGTGACAAATCTATTTACCAACAAAAGGAAAAATAAATATTAATATTAGACTTAAATAGAAGTCAAATTAATATTTTAAAGATAAAATTGATATAAAGAGTTAATCTAATAATATATATTTATGTTATTAATTAAATCATTCATGATTTAAGATTATTTAAATTAATAACATGATAATATTGCATGATTGATAACCTTTATCCTGATGGCTTGAATTTTCACTAATCTTAAATTTTGACACCTTGTGAAAATTAGGAAGAAATACATTTTCATGATTAGGGTTTCATGAGTTGTCATCATTTTCTAGAAAGAAGCCTTAATTTCATTTTTACTCAAGCCTTAAGTTTTTCAAAGCTATTAAGGTTTTGGTTTGAGGTTTTAAAAGAGGGGGATATGATAAGACTTTGGTTATATGTATAAATTTTTTATCCCTAAGTTAGGTTTTAAATTCATATGAAATAAAGTTGTAATCCTTAATTCTTAAAGTCTTGAAGTCGCAAAAGTCTTTTAATCATTGAATCTTTGCACTATGTTCTCTAATTATTTTGTTGGCAGTGATGTTATGAAGTAGTTAGTCATGAGGTTCATGCTACATCTTGGGTAGTGAGGCTAACCAAATTTAGGGTTGCAAAGTGGAGAGAGCATTGAATCGCGAAGTCTCAAATTATGATTGACAAAGTGACTTTTAAGTTTTGAAACCACAAAGTGTAACACCCTGCTAGGGAACCCAAAAGAAATTACCCTAAAGTTTCACTAAGTTTATCAAACATTTTTTATAAAAGATAATAACATCAACAGATAACATAGCATAAACAATAACTCAGATACATACAACCATTCAAAAAAGATGACATCTCTTAAGGGTTCCATGACATTGAATCACATGTATAAGTTTATTAATATTAAATCTAACACATAACCAAAATCCACATCATGAAATAACCTCAAGTATGAGTCCAAATAAATAATATACAATTAGATACAATGCCACTTAGCAAAATCAAAATGCATAATCATCCACTGTACAAGTCACAAGGCATGAAAAGCTCAAAGAATATACATCATCAATAAAATAAATCATCTCATAAGATCTCTAATAAATCAAACACAATATAACAAAATATAACCATCCATGCAAGATTAGAAAGAAAGGAACAACTGCACAGATACATCTAACAATGACATCTTGCTCTTGGATTTGAATGGTACAAGAAACACTACCACTCGACTTGTGGAATCTAAATAGCTCACTCCCACTGTGCTGAGGAGATAGTCTCAAGTCCTAAATGGATAACAGTCTACAAGTTAGAACCAACATCTAGTTCAAGGAAAACTTAATAGTAATCCATCTCAAAGGTACCCAAACACAACTATCACCTAATCCTAGAGGCAACAAAGACACATATGAAATCTAATATGCAAGTGGGAAAGTCTCATTGTATGAGCCAACTCTAAGGTTACCCTGGCAGCCTCTCTAGACTCCAACCCCCTAGTGTCTCTATTCAACACTAGTATTCTTTCATACAGAAAAGGCATACTAACGAAGCAAGTTCACAACCAAGCATCCTCTCTACTCCCATCTTAGCTTGTACTAGAACTCAAGACATGGGTGAGGAAAACCATTGACTCTTATTAATTCATTTTACTCTCATTTAATGAAATGTTATCACTTATTAAAACAACTTACAATGGGTTACCCAAGCACCCACTTAGGGATTCGACCTCCATTGCAAGCCACTTCCCAATGTACACATAGATTACCTACCCTAGGATCATAAAAGTATAGCTCATAAAATCACAATTTCCATCTTAGTCCGTTACAAGAAACTAGAAAAAAACTATAGATAAAACATAGTATTCACCTTAGTCCTTTACACGTAATTGGAAAACACCTAAAAACCAATCATAATAATCACCTCAGTCTTATACAAGCAATTGGAAAGCGTCAAAAGACAAATGATCAAAACTCAAATATTACACTAGGAAAATCATAATATTCACCTCAGTTCCATACAAAAAAACTAGAAAGCACTACAAATATCTAATCAAACTTATCGTAGAAAACACGTGACACATCACTATGGTTAGGTACAAAAGATCATATACATAACATCATCATAGAATAGAAATCCCCAAGCCTCTGATAAACATCTTGAATTGGTCAACATTCTAAGTCAACCCCAAACCCAACACAAAAGAAAACATACAATTTTGATTTACAAACAGGGTTACAGTTTCTTTTTCCATTTTTCTAGTGTTAGATTTGTTTGGGTTTCTGAGTTCACAAGTCTCAATTGATTCGACGATCAATTAAAAATATTTTAAATATAAAACCTCCATTTTCTATATATAAAAATGATTTATCAAAAAATAAAAATAAACTTCATCAAAAAAATTAATCTTCCCAATTTTAAATCGAGTTTAAAAAAATGAATTAATGACATTCTTAACCAAATCTTTTAATAAAAATTATTAAAATAATTAAATAAAAATTATTGTAATAATTAAATCATTAATAAATAAAATAAATCTAATAATAATAATTATCATTAATTTTAGGCAAGAGCCTACAACACAATGGTAAATTATGAGACTCCTAATTGGGAGGTCTTGGGTTCAAATTTACTCGAGATTAACTAATGATTGAAATAATTAATCACAATAAATAATAATAATTAACCTTGGCTTCGGCCTCTTACCGATTAAAAAAAAAATAAAAATCATTAATTTTAGTAATATAATGAAAATTATTACTAATTAATAATATTAAATATTAATTTAATTTAATTAATAATAATTATACACTATATTAAAATTTATTAATAATAAAACAAATTATTTAAAAATAATAATTAAAAATTGATTGACAAGGTTTATAACCCATCGACTTCACACAACAACATGAGTGCTGCAAGGCAACGCCCAACACTGCTACAACAATGTGAGTCGCAACTTGCAGAGCTCACAACTATTGTATGCAACCCAAGTTCTTGTGATCGAGAGAAAGGTGTTAGAGTAATTAATTGTTTATACTTATTAATTAAATCACTTTGATTTAATTAAATAAGTTGCCTATTACTCTAGTTTTCTTAAGCTATCTCTTAGGTACATATAATTAATATTTTATATTAATTATATTGTGCAACCTAGCTTTTTTAGGCTTTAGGGCTTTCGTTCACCTTTAATGTTGAACTCTTTTACTTCTTTTTTGAAGCATTCATTCAATCAATCTAGGAATACAATTTTTCTCTCATCTTGTTGAGTTCTTCCAAGCTATGTTGTTTCCTTCTTTTTTAATTTCTCTTCAATAGGTTATTTGCATGCAGGTGATCTTGGCAATCTGTGAAGTTAGTTTTCACAACTTCTACATGGTATCAGAGCCTCCCTGCTGCTTCTCTATTGAATGGTTTTTGAAGCCACGATTTGAAGACACAAACCCTAGTTTGTTTGTGTTTTTTTCTTCAATCGAGAGGATGAGCATTTTTTCAAAGCACATTGGGCCCAAATGGACACTACCATTGGATTCAAAAGGCTATTTACAGTCAGGATCCATATAAAATTTGTCTTTTTTGGCTTCCAGGCATCTAGGAGAAATTTTTAGCCCCCCTGGGAGGTCGTACGGACACATTTATTGTGATTTTTCAAATTTTTTTTTTTTTTAAAAATTGTTTTTGGGCTGCTCCACCTAGCGGCCACCCGTGCACCATCGAAGGACTGCCTACGCCCGACCCGCACGTAGTCGCCGCTGGCGTGCCACTATGGCCTGGCCACCGCCCCTGCAGCCACCGCCGTGCAACCGACCCTCCACACTCTAGGTAGCGCCCCTAGCTGAAGTTGCCCCTGCGGCCACTAGCCGCTCCTCTGCTACAACTCCACTCCTACACAGTTGTTTTCTCCGTCAGCTCATGCATGGACATCTGCGATAGTTGGCGTGATTTTCGGGTGCCACGTGGCATGGGTGCCATGTTGGCATCTGCCACGTGGCCCCTGCCACGTCACCAGGTCCAGTTAGCCCTTTTCCATGCGGCCTTCTTTTTTACTGCAATGGCCCCTAGGCCATCAAATTTAAGCTATGGTTTTGATAATGTCAGCATGATGTCATCCTGCATCAACACCCCTACTAGCACTCCAGGTCCTTTTTTGACCTACTCACAATTTTTTGGCCATATCTTGAGCATACAGAGGTCTTTTTTTGATCCAAAAGAAGTGTCGAAAAGCTAGTTTTGAGACATAGATAGTGGTGTAGGATTTTTTTAGTTTTGATATAGTTTAGTTTTTTATTTTTGTAGTTGAACTCTGAAGTTCTATTTTTGACTCCAGCGAGCATTTCTTGTGCATCCCATCTTTGTTTTTTGAAAACATGATATTTTTGGAAAGTTGGTTCTATTTACTTTCCAAAAATGATGTAATTTCTTCCAGATTCTACCCCATGCTCTTTCTATCATATTTTTGGCATTTTTGCTCTATGATGGATATCTTGGGTATTTCAGGTCCGGGGATCATTTTCTTGGAATGGGATCTCTTCTTTTGGGCTATACTATCTTTTGTATAAGCTTTTTTCCTATTTTGATCATTTTTGATATCATTTGTAAGCATCTTTGTACAAACGCACTGAGATAAAGTGCCACTTGCATTTTGAGATCCTTTTCATCATTGTGGTTTGTTGTACTCGCACTATTTTATAAAGTGCCATGGGGGGGAGATAGTTGTTTGCCAATTTTGTGCCCTCTTCCTCTTTTGCCTCATGCAGTGTCGATGACACATGCCTTTATAGGTGTCTGTATTTTACTCTCGATGTGTTTGGTTCTTGTGTTGTAGGAGGTTTTTGGCCCATCTTTTCAGTTGCCTATCACCTCACCCCGTTTGCATTAAGGGGGGGTTATATTGTTGGTTCTAATGCTTCCTTGGTTCGATGGTTCATTGGAGTGAGCTATGTATTTAGTATTTTGATCCTATATACTAGGTGATTGTAGTGGCTGGCTACCTATGCATTTCGATGAGATGGATTACCTACCATATAGACACTCTCAGCTCGTGCCTTCTATTTTCGTGGAGGATCTTTAGATCAGTAGTTTCTTTCTAACAGAGTTTGCGGCTTCTTCTGCTTTAGTGGTTTTCTTCACAATCTTCTCTTTGTTCCTATCTTCTGGAACATTCTTTGCTATCTCTTTTTGGAGAGGGGTTTTTCCCATTGGGTTTTCTCCTTTGTCTCTGATTTACAGAGATTTCCTTGTTTTGGGTACCTGATTAGGTCTTGTTGCCAGGGCCCATTTTTTCCTACTTTCTTAGTTGTGCTAGGTTAGCTTACCTCCTGAGCTTTTCTTAAGGGCAGGTGTTAGAGTAATTAATTGTTTATACTTATTAATTAAATCACTTTGATTTAATTAAATAAGTTGCCTATTACTCTAGTTTTCCTAATCTATCTCTTAGGTGCATACAATTAATATTTTATATTAATTATATTGTACAACCTAGCTTTTTTAGGCTTTAGGGCTTTCATTCACCTTTAAGGTTGAACTCTTGTAATTCTTTTTCAAGCATTCATTCAATTAATCTGGGAATACAATTTTTCTCTCATCTTGTTGAGTTCTTCCAAGCTCTTCTTTTTCCTTCTTTTTCGGTTTCTCTTCAACAGGTTATTTGCATGTAGGTGATCTTGGCAATCTGTGAAGTTGATTTTCACAACTTCTACAAAAGGAAGGAGTAAGGGAGGTGGTGGCCCTCACCCACCTTATCTATATATTTAATATAATTTTATTTTATAAATTTACATAATAGATTTGATACAAAAAAATGAACAACCAATCGAATTTTCTATTTCAAATTTTGATCTCTTTTCCAAACCCTACTCGAATAAAAGATATGAATATCTAAACTTAGAAAACAAGGGTTTCAAATCATCAATTCATTTGCAGAGGTTTCTAAATGAAGAACAGTTAAATTCAAAAATAAGGGTTTCAACCCAATTAAATTCTGAAAACCATTCCATTTAGACACAAAGAAGACATATATTTCAATGAAAGAAACTATTGCACAAAACCTTCAAGGGCCACCCTTAAACATCACACACTAAGGGAGCAAATAAGCTTGGCAAAAAATGTCAACTTTGACTATTTAACACTTTTGGTCTAGGAATTAAGCTTAGTGTGTGATGTTTAAGCTATTCCACCTTGAAGATCCCACTTGGATCTAATGCTAAATGATGTATGCATGAAGCTCACAAGCAAATTCCCTTTCTTTAAAAAACCCTCTTCTCAAAAATTAGCTCCTCCAAATCTGTCTATGGAGAAATGACCTCTAATTCCTTAATAAAGAGCTTTTTCCAATTAGGGCTTCAGTTTCACAATCACTTGAAACCTTTTTTTTAATTATTTTATTATATTTTAATTTTCATGTGTAACCTTTTTGCAATTTAATTAAAATAACTTTATTAAATCAATTCATTTCTCTCTCTTTTTAAATCACAAAACATCTTTAATAAATATTTATTAATTTAACTAATAATAATATATTATAGTTTATTATCAAAATGAAATTTCTAAATAAATTATTATTAAATTAAATAGATATAATTACGCTAAAAATTAGAACTTTAATTAAATCTTTTAAATTTAATTCTTTTATTTAGTTAATTTCATAATTAATTGAATATCAATTTTTCTTTATAAAATTTTCATTAAATTAAATCATTAAATTATCTTTTAATTTGATTTAATAATAACTAAAAATCACAACAATCCCACAAAACTAAATATGAAAACTCATTTAAAGAACAGAGTACTAGGTCAAACTCAAGGGTCAAAATCATGAATTCACATCACTTGATGAATTCGGAAGGGTAAAACTTAGATACTTGTCCTACTTTCTAGGACAATTGGCTTAGGGTTAGGATTTGGACTCAAGAATTATCTCCCCTATTTTACTATTGAGATATTGTGACAAGGCATGCTCATCCTGGCAATTCAAGAAAGTTGATGCTCAGTACCTGCAATCTACATTAAATCCAAGCATGTACATATACATATAATCTAAACTAAACATGCAATGGTGGGGAGTGGTGCATTGTGTAGATCTCGACTAACAGGTGACTACGACTCCCTTCATTAGCCACATCAAAAATATCAAAAATAATCTAAAACATACAAGTAAACCATACACATGCAAGTATTGGGTAAGTATCCATAGAAACAACATATAAATAATCCATCTAAATATCATCATGAAATGACTGAAATCACTATATGAACATATGAAACATCATCATATAAAGGATAAACATAAACACATGAAATAACTGAGTATCAAGTAGCTCATCGAATATATCAACTGAATATGTAATAACATCTAAATCAAATTAGGTAACCAAGTACCATAATCATAAAACTGGCCTAAAAGAATTTGGCAATACAACATAAAAAGAAAACTAGGGATAGGCATTACATGAAGTGGAACCACAGTGATCATAAATTAGTTTATCGTTACATCTCCTACAGTCAAAGATGAAGTAAGTTGAGAATGGAAAAGTGAAGGTAACTAATTATTGCAACATCACAAGGTTAATTTATGAGTTAAATTTTATGGAAGTGAAGCCACAAAGAAAGTAATGGTTAGCTTAAAGGAAATGTTTGCATCATCTCACAGGTTAAGGATAACCGTTTGTTGATTGTTGCAAGCCAATAAAGCTGCTAAGACAAGGGTTTTGCGACATTTCCAGTATGATAAGTATTAAGTTATAAATTATGGAGACCCATATATCCATGTAAAAGGAAGTTTCACTATTTTGCAAGGTTAGAAGGTGAAAGAGAATAGCAAGTTGAGATGAAGAGATAAGTGGTCATTGTGCCTTCGCAAGGGTCAAGCTACAGTAAGGTTTTAAATATGAGATGTGGCACTAAGGGTTAAGTAGATGTCCTCAATTGAATTTTTTTGGATCACTATGGCTAGTGAGATGATAGGCTAAATGGTTGTAAAATTGTGAAATGGTTATGATGACCAAATTCGCTACTTCACGGGTTGCTTGCAAACAACATAGATTTGAGTTGCGATGGAGTGATAAGATGCAATCTAATAGTTAACACCACATCTCTATGATGTTAAGTGATAAATTATTAATTGATGTGATGTCACATATAAAGATATGAAATATGTTTTACTACTTCATAGGTCCCCATGGTAAACTTAATTAGATGGTGGCGAAGCAAAGAAGAATAGTTAACACAATATCTTGGGGTGAAGTTGGTGGTTTAACATATAAGCAATGAAATGATGAGGAGGTTATGGTAATCATGTTCGCACAATCATGACCAATATTAAGGAAGGGCACAAAGATGCCAAGAAGTGGAGAAAAGGGGTAATCGCTACATCACTACCTTAAGTTTAGAAGGCAAAAAACATAAAACAAAGTGCATTTCCAATTTGGCATCGAATGATGAGTTGGAAGTATGAGCTTGTAGAGTAGAATTGAGTAGCAGAGAAAATTTTAGCAAGCAAAGTTTGGTGATATTGTGAGAGATTAAAACAATGATGCAAAAGGAGGGAGAATCGATTGCATGCGTTCAAATTGAAGGAGCTCCATCAAATTGTTCAAAGGGAAAGAGTCCAAGCCCTTTTGCTCATGAATGGTTATAATTTTTGCTAGGTTCACCAAATCTCCAGTTTGCAAATGCTCATGCTTTTAGAGACCGATATAGTTTTTGTAGAGATGTAGAGGTGCTAGACAGAAATGAGAATGCATTATTTTGGTTCTTTTACAACAACAAGCTGAGTAAGGTCCATACATCAAACCCTTGGAATAAAAATTTAGGAAAATTGATTGTTCCTAAGGTATTTATTGATGCTGATTTATTTAAAATATTGATCAAAGCTTATAATCCCATTAGTCATGAATTCCACAATAAGGATATAAGTATACTTTGCACACTAGACAAGGAGACTTTCATTGAGGCTTTTGATTTAGGAGGACCTATGACATTCCCTATTAACTTGGAGAAATTTGATGATGATTTCTAGAAGCACAAGAATTTCTATACTAAGAGGTTCATGTTGACGCATAGTCCAAAATCGAAGGAGTAGGAAGAAATACCAAAGAAAGTAGGATATTACATGCCTCTAGGGTATTTCCAATGATATCTTCAGAATATAGTCTTTGGTCTGAACAAGGTCTTAGGTTTGGATGGGACTATGGATGTTCTTGGTGGACTTGACATTATGATATTGAATATCTAGTATCCACATACCATATTGGATATGATTTTTCCACCTACATAACAAATCACATTCACAATGGGATTGTCTTTGCTAAGCAAGGAGAATTGAGAAACTTCAAATTTCATCATTATTCCCTACTAATGTATTTGATTCTATACAAGAATGTGGGATACATTGACCCAAGTTTGGTTGAGAACACAAAAGAATTTGGAGAGAATTTTCCTGTCCAATGATGGACTAGGGTATGGTAAAAGTTCTACCCTTACTCAAATTCTCTTTCCTTTTATAATGATTTTGTATACCTAGTATTGAATATGTTGGGGGCTATAGTAGGGAGGATTCCTAGAAATATTAGGAAATTTCTTAAACCCTCTGTGTGCTTTGATAAAGGAAAACAATTAGGGCATGATTGGGGAAGTGTTTTTCTATTGGAAAATTACACAACCACTAGGGTTTTTGGGTGCCCACAACCATCACATCTCCTTCCTAGATTTATTCCAGATAGATTAGGAATTGTTGAATTTTTCTGGCAATTGATAACTACAAATAGGGGGTATTTGGGCCCTATTGTTAGGAAGGGAACATTTTTGTGTAGATTTTCCAAGCGTGGAGATTTTAAAATTGGTAAGAATGCAATTGAAGGGACTGATGCATTCCTTATAAATTTTAAATTTTCAAATGCCCCTACAAGGACATATGATATTTTTGATGTTTTTAAGGGTGTCCTAAGGTAGATGAGGGGATATAACTTGCCTTTGAGAAAGACATATTGGGAAGAGGATGTCATTGCAGATTTTCTAGACATAAATGTATGTAGACATAAGAAAGTAAAATGGAGGGAGATAATGGGTTTTGAAGAAGAAATGAAGAGAATTGACCCATCTTTTAAGGGTTTTTATCATGAAGAAGGAAATTGGACTAGATTTTATGTGTATTGAAAATTTTGATGAGATTATAGCCCAAGTTTTCGAGGAGAATAAAAATAGAGTCAATCCTGAATCTCCTGAACCTGATATTATATTAGAAGTAGTTGATGATGAGGAGCAACCTGGAAGCTCAACTTGGGCACAGAGAGGAAGGAAGAAACAAAAAATGGTTGAGATTCCTCAAAAATCAAGGAGAAATCCTTACCAGTTATGCTAAGGGGTAGTGAGTATCTCAATGATGTATGATGAAGATTTTTGATGGCATAGGTCACTGAAGATGAGAAGAAGGCAAAGAAAATAGAGCTGGAGGCTATGATGATAGATGATAGGATCATACAAACTAGAGAATTTATGAAAGATGCCAATTTCATAAAAATAGAAGAATTTAAGAGCTTCCTTTTCAAAATAAAGAAAAGTGAATTTTCTTTACAATTAAAGCTAGGTGACTCTAGTGAAAAGGTGGCAGAAATGGTCAAAAGGCTACATGAGTATGATCTTGAGAGTGAAAACCTAACTATAGTAGAATACATAGAAATGATAAAGAGAAGTGACATAATCATTGTTCTAGGATGGGAATCAACTGTTCATTTTTTCTTGACCGAATGAGAAAGGAAGAGAAGACAATTTCTTTTGAAGATGTGAATATATAGGGAGAATTAAGAGGGTCTAGTTACAATATTGATGCACAAACCATGGCAATATGGAGCTGAGCTCCATAAATGAAATGCCAACCCTCATGGAGGTCAGAGATTCCCCTAGTGGAAATGTAATCTTCTGGAATGTTCATTCCACATCCAACAATCAAATCTATGCATTGATGACTTTAACATTATTACTAAAAAAGAATAGAATTGATGTGTTAGAGGAACAATTATATGTAGCCTTTGAGAGGTAAGTGGATACAAGGAGGCACTACGAGGAGGAGATGAAAAAGACATATGTCTTAGAACAAAGAACTCTCCAGCTAGAAAATGAGGTAAAAACATTGAAGGATACTACTAGGCATTCTATTGAGGTAGAAGACAAAGGTGTAAAAATAGATGATTATGCAACAAATGTAAGTGATATAGCTGGTCAACCTATGGTCACTGATAGGGAAGAGCTAGAATCAATCAAGGAGACATGAATTAGAACAATATAAAATTTGTTGATTCATAAGATAGGCAATTTGAAACATTCTTCACATAATGTACATAGTAGGTACATTGCTTTGCAAGGGGCTGAGTATCAGTGTTGAAAATAAATTTCATTACTATCCCCATTATTTACAATGTGAGGCCCGTATACACCATTCTTTGAAAACCTTGTACCAATGTTGTGACAAAAGGAGTTTCCCAAAGGGGTAATTATCCTTATTAGAGAATTGATTCATAAAGTTAAATAATTAAATTATTTTTTCTTACGGAAATTACAATTGATCCAAAATAAAATGAAAACAATTTACCACAAGGACTCCCAATGCTATGCCCAACATCATTGATGAAAATGGAAATGTGAAGGAGTGACAAGAATGGTCATCCTCTTTTGATGATATCATAGAGCATGTAAGATATATTGCATACCGTAACAATGAAGAAAATGTCATGGTAGTATATGAGATGATTGATGTATTGTATAATTTAGAATCAAAGATGGGAAAGGTAACTACAAAAGTGAGGGCCATCACAAATACAAAATGGAATACATGCTTTGATGAATTGAATATGATCAGAGATGCCACTTCGCCAGACATTGATATTGATATTGCCATCTAGGAGGCCATAGTTGGTATAAAAGCCTTACCACCCAAAGATAGTGATTAAGCAATTAGGGAAGAAATTGAGGTTATTCATAGGGAGCAGTTAGGAACCTTAGCTAAATGGCAGAAGAGACAAAATAGAGAAAGGACAATTATTATAATAGGTGGTTGAGTTGTACACATGCTCATCTTGGAAACTCCTATAGAAACAAACCCAGACTATACCTAAAGATTAATTTCCACCTAAAGAATGTTTTGCAAAAGAAAATATTCGATGCCTTTGTATTTATTTTTGAATCAAATTTTGACAAATTTCCTCCCATCTGTAGCTTGTTTACAATCCTTGTCTTATAAAAGGATTTCCAAGATGTGGAGTGAGGGACCAATTTTTGTTTTCTTTAGTAATAATGCTATTTTGTGGTTGGTCCAAATTCTTGTTTTTTTTTTGTTGTTTCAAATTTTTATTTCAAGAACATGGAAAATGAATAAAATACTGTCAAATCTTGAGTTATAATTTGAGTCTTATATTAGGTGTATGCAACATTATCAAGAAGATGAATACAAAAGGAAGTCATAGAATATCTGTGTCCTAATTTTCTATCTCCATTTTCATGTATTTTTTATTTTGAAATAAAATGAACAAAGTTCATTTCATTTAATGCAATTTGGATAGATTGTATATTAGTTCATTATTGCTCTTAATTCAAGCAATTAAGTAAATGCTTCTGTGAGTTGATAGGATTTCTAAGTATATGTAAGGGATGTCATAAGAATGGGATTTAGGGTTAACAATTGATATATTTGGTTGCAAGTCAATTAAATAGATTAAAATCTACTAATATGACTCTATGTAACAATGGATAAATCATTGATCATTAGTTAGGATTCAAATTGAAGCAATCTTTTAGTAGCACAAATCATTTAAAAATAAATCAATATCTAAAGCTTGTAACAGAAAATCATATGTTGGTCATTCACTTATTGTATTAGCTCTTGAGTTTGTAGTTAGCTACTATAGTTCATTAGTTGATTTCAATTCCAAGAAGATTAAGAGATCAAATCTGTTCTAAAGGGATGTGTAGTGTGAAACTATGAAGAAATATTGAAATCCCTAGGTAAACCTGCCTTGGTTAGTAGAGCAAAAGTGTAAGAAGCACTATTGCTTCATTAGTTGGTCTAGATCTAAATAGGTTTTTCTGAAAATAAGTAGTGGCTAATCCCTAGGTATCTCCTTATGTGGTATTTTGGTGTTATTTCTTAAACCTGTAGTTTTAAAACACCAACATATCCAACTGTGAAATGATTATGAAATGAAAATTTGAATTTGATGAAAATAAATTTTTATGGAATTATATTTTTTAAAAAGTAAATAATTAGATTTGTTTTAAATGCATGTTGAGATGTCATGTTTTATTTTGTGGTGGGTTTGGGGAAAACCTTGTAGTTTGACCAGATAGGCATGTTTACTAGAGGCTTGGGAAGTGGTTGTTTTTGTGATGCTTTTATGTGATGTTGTTTTGTCATGATTATTTTATTCCCAACCAATATGCTATATTTATGTGTTTATATGATGAGATCGAGTTATTTTTTTGAAAGCTTATGCATTATCTTGGTGTAACCTATGAGGTTTCAACCAATTATCTATTGGTGCTTTCTAGTTGCTTGTATAGACTGAGGTGAATATTGTAATTTATCTATTAGTACTTTCTAGTTGTTTATATAGGATTGAGGTGAATATTGTGGTTTTATGAGATATACTTTTTATGAGCTTAGGGAAAGTTATCTATGTGTATGCTGGGAAGTGGCTTGCAATGGAGGCCAGAGCCCTAAAGAGGCTGCTTGGGTAACCCATTGTAAGATATATTAATACGTGATAACATTTCATTAAATGGGTTAAAATAAATTAACAAGAGTCAAAGTTTTACCTTGCCCATACGTTGAGTGCTAGTAAAGGCTAGGATGGGAGTAGAGATGATGCTTGGTTGCAACCTTGCCTCATTAGTATGCCTTATCTGTAAGAAAGGATACTGATGTTGCATATAGTCACTAAGGGGCTGAAGTTTAGAGAGGCTACTAGGGTAACCTTAGAGTTGGCTCAAGTGATGACACTTGTCCACATGCATATTAGGTTTCCTACGTGTCTTTGTTGCCTCTGGGATTAGGTATTACTTGTGTACTTGGTACCTTTGAGATAGATTTCTATCAAGATTCCTTGACCTAGATTCTTGTTCAACTTTTGGATTGTTTTGATTAGTTAAAAGAAGGTTTGAAGGGGACCCAAAATCCTAAACAAAAAGGAACCAAATTCAGGAGCTGGTTTTATAGGGACCAGCAACCCAAAATATCATAGTAAAATTCAAAGGCTGATTTTACAGGGACCAACAACCAAAAAAAGTCAACAAAACAACAAGGACCAAAAGTCCATAAAAAATCTAGAATTTTTTTAGATTAGTTCTTTAATAGCACCATAAATAGATGTCCCTAAAACAACAACCTCTTTGAGAGAGTTTTATATTCTTCGCAAGAAGCTAGAGGTTTGCTTTCTTAGTGCTTCTTTTGGTTCTTCTACTCGGATTGCCAAAAAAAATAAGTGCATGACCAGTCAAGTTAGCTTCATCCAAAGAAACTTTTCCAATAGAAATAACAACCATGATGGATGAGGTAACACCCTACATATCTAGCTCACTGTCCTTAATCAACTTTTTAAGGGAAGCTTCATAATCATGAATTTTAGTTGGGATGTTCCCAACCAGAGATTCCAACTTCCTCCACTTCTTACTTTCCTCATCCAAATTTACCTTTAAAAATAGGGACTTCTCCTACAAGGAGGAAACTGATAAGTCAAGCTTTTAAATTTTATTATACATCCAATTGTCCATCACCATCCCAATATTAGCTTTGTCTTTGGCTTTATTCAAAAATTCTAGAACAATAACATCACCCTTTGAATCATCATTCTTAGGATTATTATTTTTTCCTATTTTTCCTTAGAGTCCTTGTTTTGGGCATCGGGCTCATTATATATACCAAGATTAATATCTTCATGACCACATTTGGCCAGAGAAGCATTCACTAACACTTGATCAAGGGAAAGGGTAGCATTAATAGGGGAGTTATTAGCACGTTTTGTATCAAATATTTGGGTAATCAGGTTGATTTTCCCATCTTTTTTGTTATTACTCTTCTCCTTCCTATCATTTTTGTCATGCAAGACCTCCATATTCACCATTTTTACACTATCTTCTTTAATGATAATAGCCTTGTTCTCAAGGCTAGTATTGATCCTATTTTTTCTTTTACACTTCGAGGAAGGGACATTATCCTTAGCTTTACCCTTATTAGAAGAGAGCTTATCTCTCTTGTTGATAATACTATGGGAGGAAAGAAAAGAGTCATGGGCAGAGATATCATCCAGGCTCAAACTAGTATCATTGTTCTTAGAAGAACACCTGTCACTTGCAGTAAGTGCCAAGTCATCATCTAGGGGGGAAACATCATCCGTTAAATCATCCAAGCTTTGATCAAAATGTGTTTCCATAGCCAGAGCCTACTTGCAACTACTTTTGTTTTTCATCAAAGAACCACCAACAATCTCCTTTCCATTGGGAGTGCCATCCCCTTCCTGTTTCCATTTGCTGCTAGAAATAGAGTGAGTAGGGGTGTTGTCTCAGCAAAACTCAGTAATAAGTAGGATAAGACACTCATGGATGATAGGTCTAGAATCCTTATGCTTATGGGATTTGAGACCACTATGGAGAAAATGTGCCAAATATTAAGGAAATGAGATTCTTTTCTTATAATGGAAGTGATTTAGAAAAACAAAGTGGTATTGATGAACCCTCAAAGCTCTACCATCCAAAATGAAATACATCCACACATAGGTAAGAACTTCCTGCCAAATGTCCTTAATTTGAGAAAAATCATAAAAGTTACCAACCTTCACCAGTTTCACTTCCTCTTGGTCATTTTTGAGAAAGTGCTTGACCGCCTCTTTTGAAGCTTTTTTCTACTTGAAAAATCTCATACCTTTATTAGGTAGCCCAGTAACCTCAACATTGAAATCAATATTTAGGATAAACTGTCTACCATTGAGCATCATTGTATCACCACCCCAAGGTTTGTAGAAACTATCCATCACATGGGGTTTGTAACCATAAAGTTTTTCAATTTATCTGTTGACCTTCCCTTTCTCGAGCTGGTGCCAAACTTCCTTCTTCTTTTTCTAGTAGTGGCACTTCTCAGGTTCCAACTTTTTTACTTCCCCTTCCATAATCATAGAAAGAAACCTACACTATAGAATGTGATTGAGAGATCTAAGAGAAATACCCTAAGAAAGGTTCAATGTATTACCTCTTGGAAACCCAAAATCTACCCACAATCAATGTGAAGTCCTAACAAACATGCAAGCACGAAAGTCATTCCATTTAAAGCAATAAATAGAAGTAGTGATGATTTTATAAGTGAAGGAAACAAGCATATCAAATATAGATTTTCCCTTCTTGAGATATGTTTCTTTAATAATTACACTTAGCTTTTAAATCATCATCCATGCTTAGCTGGTCAGTCCACGTGACAATTTCATTACTTTGAATTGCTAGGCTGGCCATCCAATTGGCCAATGTGTTCATCTCATAATAGTTATGAGAAATGAACACATTTTGAAAAAAAATTGAGGTCTTCTTTGCTTTCCCAAAGAAGGTTTGAGATATTCCAAGTAGGTTCATTTTTATTATTAAGAACATTGACAATATTTCTAGAGTCCCCTTCTAGACAGAGGTTCCTACAACTAGTATCCTTAGCTAGGTTAATCATATAATATGCTCTGACCATCTGAGATTTATGGATAGAATTAATTCCAAGAGGAATAGCCTGAGCCTTGATCATGTTGCAATTACAATCCCTAATGACTCCTCCACAAATAGTCTTTCCTATGTTCCCTTTGGAAGCACTGTCAAGATTAGCCTTATCCAACCATTTGGAAGGAATAACCAGATGACATTCTCCCTATAGTTATCCTTTAAACTTTACTATTTTGACCAGGGTGCTCCAAGTTGAGATTAGTAGAGGGGCCCAAATGTGATATATAATTCTCCTTTATGTTTCTAATAATTCTTTTACCAATGACCCATGAGGGGGTGCTAGTATCTCTGAAGATTATGTCATTCCTTTCTTTCCACAAGCCCCAACAGATATGGGGAAAATAATACCACTAGAGTGTGCAACACGTTCTCCTTTAAAGGGACTACTCTAGCTTAAAAAACTATCAAAGAGATTCTCCTGAAAGTTTCATTGCATATGCCATAAATTAAAAATTTCCTTCCAAACATCCTTAGCAAAACAACAATGATATGGTTAATAGATTCCATGTCATTTCTACGGAGACAACACCAATTTTTTATGATCATCCCTATTTTTCTAAGATTTTCTATAGTGAGAATTTTGTTCTATAGAGCAATCCAAAATAAAATCTCAATCTTAGGGGTTACACCTTTGGTCCAAGCTTTAACCCATGTGAGATCTATTCTCTTTTCTTCAAAAAGTGTAGAAACTTTAAAATTACCACTTGGGTGAAGAGCCTAGATGACCATGTCTTGGGAGTTGAGATTAATACATGAAGAAAAAAGAGAGAGTTGAATTGGATGAAGATTGATATCCAAAGAAGTAAGGTCCACCCATTTGTTGTTAATCTAGTAGTCATTGACTTTAACACTAAAGGTGACTTTGTAATGTCGACTAATTCGATCATTATTATAAAAAATGTTTAGGGGAGAGTCCCATAACTAGCTATCCTCCCATAAAAAAATAGTTTTTCCATCACCCATCTTCCATTTGAAACCTTTAGTTAGAGAGTTCTTCAAATCTTGGACAACTTACCAAATGGAGGACACATTTTCTAAGCTATCAATACAGAAAAAACCCATTCAGAGAGGGAGGTGTGGAAGATATTTACTCTTCTAGAATTTGCTCCAATCTCTATCATCATTAAAAACTTTCCAACCTTGTTTATCCAAGAGGGCTTTATTCATTTCTTTGATAGGTCTAATACCCAACCCTCCAATATTCTTGGGCTTGAAAACATAGTCCCAAGTAATGAGAGGATATTTTTTAATTCTTAGTCCTAGACCACAAAAAAATTCTTTGAATTATCTCCATAGCATCAACATACTTAATAGACATTTTGAACAAACTAAGAGCATAAATGGAGAGACTTTGAAGGAAATATTTGAGAAGAGTGATTTTACCAGCTTGACTAAGAAAAGTTCCCTTCCAGCCGCAAGTTTTTTATTGTGTTTTTCAATGAGCATTTCCCAGAAAGAATCAAGTGGCTTGGAACCAAGGGGGAGGCCTAGGTATAATCTGGGTAGGGCAGCAATACCACAACCCAAAATCTTAGAGCTTTTATGCTATCTCTCTAGGGGAGTATTCACAAAGAAGATAGAGCCCTTCTCCCAATTGATCATTTGGCTTGAGGCTTTAATAATAGAGATTTAAAGAATTCTTGTAACTCCTTGCTTCCTTCACTATGAAAATCCCCATCAAAATCATATCATCCATAAACTATTCATGAGAGCCAGCATTGGGTATAGAAGAGGGAAAGAGGCCATGGATACTTCCTTGAGCATTGAGATGTTTAATGAACCTTCCTAGACATTCTACCATAATAATAAATAAGATAGGAGAAATGGGATCCCCCTGCCTAATCTCTCTAGAAGTTGAAGAGAAATTAGAAGTGGAGCCATTGACCAGGATAGTCAAAGAAGTCATCAACACAAGCTGCGAAATAAGCTAGATGCATCTTTTCACAAAAGCAAAGGACTCCAAGATTTTAAATAAGAAGCTCTAGTCCACTCGATCATAAGCCTTGGATATATCCAACTTCATAAGGAAACCTTGATTTGAGAAGCCACCATAGAATGCATATTTTCATGAGCTATAATAACCAAGTCTAGAATTTGATGACTAGGGACAAAGCAACTCTATTCAAGGGAGATGATATCTAGAAGGATAGCAAGGGTTCTCAAGGTAAGGACCTTGGAAATGATATTGTAAATAGAGTTGTAGAGACTGATAGGACAGAAAGCATCCAGAGTATTAACCCCCACCTTCTTTGGAATGAGAGCTAGAAAGGTGGCATTAAACTCTTTCAAGAGGCATCTGCCTCCAAAGAACTCCTTGACTGTGTCACACACATCATTACCAAAAATGTGCCACTACATTTGGAAAAAAAACCACTAGGAAACCATCAGGGCTTGGTGCTTTGTCACCTTTGAAAGAGAAAATAACTTTATGGATTTTAGAAGCAGAGGGAATTGCAACTAAAATATATTTCTGATGGTTAGAAATGATGGAAGAAATGTTCCCCATCAACTATCTTTGGCTAGAGTCACAAAGATTCTGGTCAAAAGTATCCAAGGAAGAGAAAAAATCCTTTATTTTTATAGTAATATCTTCCTCATCTGTGAACTCTTCTTGACCAATCTTGAGGTTGTAGATTCTATTTTCAGCTTTATTCTTCAAGGTAGTGATATGGAAGTATCTAGAATTATGATCCCCTACCTTGAGCTAGATAGCCCTAGACCTCTGTCTCCAGTAAGACTTTTCAAAGGAGATGACATTATGGAGTTTAGAAAAAGTCTCATTTTCTTCTTTGATAAGCTCCTCTAAGTAACCAAAAACTTGAATTTTTCATGAGTTACATGAGGTTCCTTTTGAAAAACATCTTTATTTTTAAATTGTCACCAAAGGAAGACTTGTTCCAAACTTTAATTTTGTCTTTGACAACTCTGATGATTTTAGCAATTCTGAGCATAGAAGTACCTTCTAATTTAGTTTACCACCAAATTTTACAGACATCTTTGAAATCCTTGTGCTGCATCCACATTTTTCTCAAATCTAAAGGGAAAATTTCTCTTCTTACCAATGGGATCAGCAACAAAAGCCAGAGGAAAATGGTTGGAGGCAATTTTGGAAATGGAAGAAAGAGAGAAATTCCAATCTTGAATCCAGTTATGAGAAGCCAACACTTCGTCAAGCCTTTCTTGAATGCAATTATGACCTATTATTTTATTTGACCAAGTAAACTCAACCCCTTTCAAATCAAAATCAATAAGACTTTCATGGTTGATAAAGTCCATAAGGTCCATTCTACCATCTAGATGAGAGATATTACCTCCCTTTTTCTCATGGTCATATAAAGGAACATTAAAATCACCCATAAAGAGCCAATTGGATTCATCAAAATTATTCTTCAAATCCTTAATATTATACCATAAAATATTCCTAGCTCTAGCTGAGTTAGGAGCGTAAATGTTGACTAAGATCAAATCATAGTTAAGGTTAATATGATGAAATTTAACCATTGTAAATTTTTATTTTCCATGAGGGTCATACCATAAATAATTGCTTCATTCCAAAGAATAAGAGTGCCTCCAAATGCTCCTTTAGCAGTACGAATAGCCTACCCATAACTCTTGAAAACTTTAATTTTTTTTCCTTGTCTTTAGACATTTTAGTTTCTTGAATAACCAAGATGTTAGGTTTGTGGTCTCTATTAAGATTTTTGACAACTTCCATTTTATGAGGACCATTTAGTCCCCTAACATTCCAAGTGATGAATTCCATATTTTACTTGGGGTAAATTGAAGGATGGTAGTCTGTTTAGCATCCACAATATCCTGTAAGCTCTCCTAAGCTCTATCCACCTTATTGCCTTTTCTACCTATTTTCTTAGGAGAGCTGGTAAAGACTATGAAAGATGAAAAACTGACATCTACTATTTTACTTCTAGTAGCTCTAGTAGGAGTCAATAATGCCACACCAAATTTCTTAGGATTAGCATGAAAGAACCAGAATGGGCTGGGCATAAAGATCCATGGACTCAGTGTCCTGCATGAGGAAATGATTCTTAATGGATGGAGGGGGGGGGGGGGGGGGGGGAAGATCCTCCATTTTCCATAAATCACAAGGAATAGAATTGAAAACAGGCACAAGTGAGAGCTCCTACCTAATGCCCAAATCTGACTAATCAAACCTTGCTATAGGAGACTCATCCAAAAAGAATCTTTCTCTAGGTGGGTCGAAAGTAGTCTCCTGGACAACTTACAATTCTAACTTTGTTATTAGATAATCCCCCATAAGGGGGTTTTGGGTACACCTAACCCCAACATGCTCAAGAATTTTTAGGGAGTTTAGCTTAGGGGTCATTGGGACCTCCTGATTTTCCATATCAAGAGATTCTTCTCCTTCCAAAACTTTCTTCTTGGGGTGCTTAGGATCCAAGATAGTATTCAAATGTTGGTCCTTAATAGAGGGTTTGGGTGAAGGGGTGATCTCTGGTTGAAACCTTGATTGAAACATTTTTTTGGCCTCCATACCAAATTTTTCTTATTATCCTTTTTTCTGCTTCTTTCGATGTCCTTTATTCTTCCTAAAAGTAATCTTTTGATCTGGCTTGGGGTGATTGCTCTTGGATTTAGATTTAGGAGAAGACTTTGCCCAATGACCTACTTTTCTACAATAAAAGAAAGCACTAGGCATATCTTCAAATTCCAGATCCTCTAACCATTTGCAAAGTTTGGAGACAATGTTTATCTTAGTTGGGAGATCTTTTATTTGATTAACTTTGACACAGATGTAGGCATAAAATAACCTAGTTTTCGAGTCTGCTAGTTCATCAATCACTAGGAGACTCCCAAAGGACTCTACCAAACCCTTGAAAATATCCTCATTCCAAAATTCCAATGGGAGACCTAGAAGTCTGACCCATCTCAGAGTGGAAAGGAAAAAGTTATCTAAAAGATCCATATTAGGCTCCCACTTCTTCATAGTAAGAGTGTTATTACCAAGTTGGAAGGGTCCCCCATATAGAACCAAATCTCTATCCTCATGGCATGTGACAATAAAGGACAAGGAACCTCTTTGCATGACCGCAATATCTACATGACCACAAAAAAAACATTTTTCCCTCACCAATAACCTGATGTTGTCGATAGTTGGTCTTGGGCCCATGAACTTCCCCATTGTTATCCATTTGTGACTTGAGATTATCTCCTCAACATGGTGGGAGTGGGTCATTTAGCTTCTACGAGGTCGGGTGGTAGTGTTTGAGATCTGATAGTTGGATGTTGTTGCTATATGTACTTGTGCAGTTGTTCTATCCTTCTGATCTTGTTATTTTGTTCTATGATCATCTTCTTATTTATTGTACTTTGATTATTTGAGATCCACTGAGCTATTGTATCTTATCATGATTTATATTCTTTGAGCATTTCATACCCAGTGACTTCTAAAGAGGATGATTATGCATTTTGGTTATGCCATGTGGCATCTTATGTACTTGTATAATATTTCATTTGATTTTATACTTATGTTTTTCCTATGATGTGGACTTTTTTATGTATCAAATATAATCTTAATAAAACTTATGTATGTGATTCAATGTCATGGAACCCTTAAGAGATGTAACTATTAATGTATTGCTTATGTATATATGTGAGTTATTGCTTCCGCTATCTTATCTCTTGTTTGTTTAATCTTTCAAAAAAAAAAAGTTTAGCAAACTTAGTGACATAATAGGTTAATTTTGTCTTGGGTTCCCTGGCATGGTGTTACATTTGGTATAAGAGCTCGAGTTTCTAAATTGGAAGCTTTGGGTATATTGGAACACCACTAGATGACAACTAGTTAACTTAAATGATACTTAAACAACTGTATGTATCTATTACAACTTGAACACCTTGAAAATCAAAATTGAATAATTAAACATAGGAAAATGCAAACTTAAAAAAATTATCGAGTTAGATTTCAAAACATGTTTTCTTATGATTGTGCTTTAAGGTAGCATGTCTTTGTTGATTTTGTGGGTATTTTTGTTGTTCTTGCTTGGGTGTTTGTAGTATAATCTTACCCTCCTGCGGCGAGAAAGGGTCCAATCGGACCCGGACATTGAGTGCTTGAGTTTTATATTTCTTGTAGGCTTCCATTAGTAAGCCTAAGTCTGGGGGGGGTGGATGTAGTGCCTACCCCTAGTTTACTTTTCATGTTATATTGTCAAATTCTTTTAGGTCAACTTTTATGGTTATGTGTTATGATTTAGTGGTACTTGGTTACCTAATTTTATTGATGTTATTTCATACTTAGTTTATATATTTGATGAGCTACTTGATAGTCAGTTAATTCATGTATTCATTGTTATTCTTTTGATGATGATATTTTGTATGTTTCACATAGTGATTTAAGTGGTTTCATGATGATAGTTAGATGGATGATGTATATATGATTTTTATGGTTACTTACCCCATACTTGCATGTGTATGGTGTACATGTATGTTTTAATTTATGTTTGAAATTTTTGACGTGGTTGAGGGAGGGAGTCACAGGCACCTGCTAGTTGGGATCTACATGATGTAACACTCTCTGCCATTTCTTATTTGGTTTAGATATATATGTGTATGTACATATTTGGCTTTTATGTAGATTGTAGGTACCAAACATTGACCTCCCTAAATTGCCAAGATGAGTGTGCCCTATCACAATATCTCAATGGTAAAGAGGGGAGATAATTCTCTAGTCCAAATGCTAAACTTGAGCCAATTGTCCTAGAATAAAGGATAAGTATCTGAGTTATGTACCCTTCTAAATTCGTCAAGTGATGTGAATTCAAGATTTTTGACCCTTGAGTTTGAATTCATACTTTGTCTTTTAGATGAGTTTTCCTATTCAGTTTGTGGGTCTGCTATGATTGTTGGTTATAATTAAATCAAACAAAGATATATTAAATAATTTAATTTAACAAACATATTATATAGAAAAATAAATAAATTTTAAATTATATTTAATTAATTAAAAAATTATTTAAATAAAGGAAATAAATTTATAGATTTAATTAAAAGTCTAAATTTGGCATAGTTATATTTATTTAATTTAATAATAATTAATTTAGAAGTTTTATTTTAATAATTATCTCTAAATATTATGATTAGTTAAAATGAATAAATATACTTTCTAAATACGTCTTATTATTTAATAAAAGCAAGTGAGAATTATTTAAATAAACTTTATTATAATTAAAACACAAAAAGTATACACAAAGAATTAAATTAATTAAAATAATAAAAAGAAAGTCTTTTTCATGTTCATAAACTTAAATCCTAGGTTGACAAATTCTTTATTAAAAGATTAGAGCTCATTTCTCCACTTAGAGGTTTTGGGGAGCAAAATTTGGAATTGGATCAAAATAATTATTGAAAGTATCAGAGGGTTTGGATTTGTATACATTCACAAGTTGTCTCAGATTTTAGCTGTTGTTTTAAGGTAGGGTTTGAAAACCCATTGTAGAATTTTTTCGAAAGATCTATCTACTTCGTGTCTTCCTTGGTGCTTGCATAATGCTTATTAATTTGTGGATAAAAAATTATGTAGTAGATTTTAAAAATGAAAACTTATTAATCAAGAACATGTTTTTAAAGAAAACTGTTAAAAAAAAAGAAAATTATTACGATTGTATTCTTTTAAAACCTTTTCTAAAATAGGAAAAATTTGATTATAGAAAATTGGAAGAAAACAAATTGAACAGCTAAGGTTTGAACTTTAAATTTGTCATGTGATTATCATGAGTTTTCTACATAAAGATAAATATTCTTCTTATATCTAAATAATTTAATTATAAAAGATTAATTTAATTTATTGAAAAAGCAAAAGATTAATTGAGAGAAAAACATATTGTAGCTAAACTTAAGCATGCATGTGAAAACAAATATATTAAATATAGAAAACTAAGTATATTATGGTTGCATGATTTGAGAGATCAAAGACGTGAAAATAGTAATTGAATGTTTATTTTAATTTTATAAAATCATAATTTAATTTTTGGATTTATTAATTTTGATTTTTTAAATTTTTTTATTATTAATTAAAAAACATGTTATATATTTATTTTGAAAATTAAATAAATATATACTAATTTTTTTATAAGTGAGTTTTTTATATTAATTCTTTTTAATAACTCAGTGTGGGTTATAATTTGTTATATATGCAAGTGGAGTTATAAGTTAATAAATAAATATTTGTGACATAGCTATATTTTAAGAAGAGTTGTAGTTGATTTAACTTTATAATCATCTAGTTATGAATATTTAAATATTTTGAGAGAAATTGTAAATAGTTTAATCATAATTATAATTTCAAGTTTTAGTTATCTTAAGTTGCATTATGAATTAAAGAAGAAGTAAATAATAATATTAGATTTAAATAGAAGCCAAGTTAATATTTTAGAAATGAAATTGATATTAGGAGTTAATTTAATAATATACATTTATGTTATTAATTAACTCATTCATGATTTAAGGTTATCTAGATTGCCAAAGGACCCTTGGTCTACTGGTGAAGTTGAAAGGCTCACAAAGAGCCCACTAGGGATCAAGTCTTGTTGAGTGCAAGGCCTCCTACATCTAAAAGGGATGAAGCTAGGTTCATGCCCCAGGTGAATTTGGCAGAATGGATACCCCTCAGTCCTTGGTTCTTAACCAAAGAGGCTAGGCAAAAAGGGCTAAACCTCTATTAAAATAAATGAAAAAGATTATTATAATTAATAACATGATAATATTGCATGATTGATAACCTTTATCCAACCGTGTAATGATTATGAAATGAAAACTTACATTTGATGCAAATCAATTTTTATAGAATTATATTTAAAATAAAAAATAGACTAATTAACTACACTTGTTTTAAATGCATGTCGAGATGTCATGTTTTATTTTACGGTGGGTTTGGGGGAAACCTAGTAGTTTGACTAGATATATATGTTTACCAGAGGCTTGGGAAGTGCTTGTTCTTGTGATGCTTTTATGTGATGTTGTTTTGTCATGATTATTTTATTCCCAAAAATTGTACCATATTCATGTGTTTGCATGATGAGATCGAGTTCTTTTTCTTGTAAGCTCACATATTGTAATTTTCTTGGGGTTTTGATCAGTTATCTATTGCTGCTTTCTAGTTCCTCCTCTAAGGTGAATAGTGCAATTTATCTATTAGTGCTTTCTAGTTGCTTGTATAGGACTAAGGTGAATATTGTGATTATCTATTGGTGCTTTCAAGTTGCTTGTATAGGATTGAGGTAAATATTGTGGTTTACGAGATATACTTTTTATGAGCTTATGGTAGGTTATCTATGTGTGTACTAGGAAGTAACTTGCAATGGAGGCCAGAGCCCTAAAGGGGCTTCCTGGGTAACCCATTGTAGGTTGTATTAATAAGTGATAATATTTCATCAATGGATTAAAATGAATTAACAAGAGTTAGTGTTTTACCTCACCCATGCCTTGAGTGCTAGTACAAGCTAGGATGGGAGTAGAGAGGATGCTTGGTTGTGACCTTGCCTTATTAGCATGCCTTGTCTATAAGAAAGGATATTGATGCGGCATAGAGTCACTAGGGGGCCAGTGTCTAGAGAGGCTTCTAGGATAACCTTAGAGTTGGCTCATATGATGAAACTTTCCCACATGCATATTAGGTTTCCTATGTGTCTTTGTTGCTTCTGGAATTAGGTATTACTTGTGTGCTTGGTACCTTTGAGATAGATTACTATCAGGATTCCTTGATCTAGATTCTTGTTCAACTTTTGGATTGTTATCTATTTGAGACCTTAGATTATCTCCTCAGTATGGTGGGAGTGGGTCATTTAGGTTTCATGAGGTCGGGTAGTAGTGTTTCTTACACCATTGACATGTGACAGCTAGATGTCATTGCTGGATGTACTCGTGTAGTTGTTCAATCCTTCTAATCTTGTGATTTCATTTTATGGTCATATTTAGATTTATTGTACTTTGATTATTTGATATCTTTTGAGATACTATATCTTATCATAATGTATATTCTTTTAGAATTTCATACCTTGTGACTTGTATAGAGGATGATTATGTATTTTGGTTATGCCATGTGGCATCTTATGTACTTGTCTATTATTTCATTTGATTTTGTACTTATGGTTATCCTATGATGTGGATTTATTTATTTATCAAATTTAATCTTAATAAAACTTATATATGTGATCCAACGTCATGGAACCCTTAAGAGATTCAATTGTTAATATATTTCTTATGTATGTATGTGATTTATTGCTTTTGCTATGTTATCTCTTGTTGTTTTAATCTCTCTCAAAAAAAAATGTTTAGCAAACTTAGTGACATAATAGGTTAACTTCTTTTGGGTTCATTGGTGGGGCTTTATAGAATCATTATGTAAAAAAATTGGCAAGCTTCTCTAACACATCACTATCCACCCGTTTATTTTCCAATGCTCTCATTCTCAACATGCATACCCACTCAGGTATCCCTATTAAGAATTTGATGCATATCTAGCAATCATCGAGTATCCACTAATATAATCATTTATAGAGACATTTTAGAGAATAAGTGGTAGGTCCTTATATGTGGTGGAGACTATTTCACTTGTTCAAAAAGTTTCCATACCTCGTCCAAAACTTTTGCATATGGCATCAATGCATTCACCATTTATAATTGTCTGTGATAATATCTATTCATGATGTTGATGCTGCTAGATTGTGCCTCCCACCATTCACGATATTGAAGCTCAAATGTGGCAATGATAAATGGGAAGCCACTCGAACCCATTCTTAGTTAGAACTGCAGATCCCACCTCAATGCATTTTTTATGTTAGGGATGATGAAAGTTCTCTCATTAATTACTAATTCTTTAACAGTTGTAATGTGAAACAATTTGGTTGTGTTCGGTTCCCAAGATTTGAATCAATTCATATCAACTCTCAATATATCTCAATCGTTTCTTCTCAATATTTTTTGATCATTTTACTGCTTGGAGTTGGCAATTATTTCCTCTCATCACACACACATTGTTTATGATTTCATTTCTTTCATGCATCATATGTAAACATTTTAAGCTTTTTAGAATTCCTTGATATATTCACTGTCAGGCCTAGAATTTGATGGTCGTATTGGCCATTTTTTCATTTTTAACTATATATGAGAGACTACAAAATTATTTAAGGTAATTTTTTTATAAAATTGTAAATTTACACTTAAAATTTATAGTAAATTGTTAAAATATGTTATTGACAATCTAAAATTTTATTTGATAATATAAATATATTATTTTATTATATATGAGATACATGTGATAAATAAAATATAATGTGTGTGATAAATAAAACATACTTATAATATATATAATTCTATTTTATTAATATATACTGATATTAATTTAGATTTTTTTAAAAATCTCACATGATTTCAATTTTAGTGTATGTTTTGATTTAGAAACAAGCATAGTTAATTTGAATTTTTTTAAATATATTACTCATTTATGAAAAAAATTTAATTTTAATGAGATTTTTTTGAAATCAAATCTATAAATTCAAAAACTTGCTTCGACAATTTTGAATTTTTTGTACATGGTACTAATTTTCACTTATTTTCTAATTTTGCATTCTTTGTACATCTATATCAAAAAATTAATCAACAAAGGTTTCATTTCTTATTAAGAGACAATTACATCTCACCTTCAAAGAGCATAGAAATAGACTTAAGGCAACTTCTTCATAGTACAAATATGTTATGAATTATTATATGCATTTCTCCAATGACTGTATAGAACAATGTTTTGTAGATGATTTATATATTGGTTTTTGTAGGTATTTCAAAAAATAACTATTGTAGAAATGTAAGGGGTCAAAAAATGAAAGATGCATGCACAATCTTTGGTAATAAAAAATAATGACATAGAAGTCATCCTCATATGATGAGGTTATGGGAGGAGGTTCTTACGATTCCCACAACGAATGTTGATTATGAAAGATGATCTCAAAATATAATATCACCAACAATGTCAAGAAGTCAAAGATATGTTTGGATTAGATGCATTAATGAATGTATTTTAAATCTATTTAAAATAAATGATAAAAATTTGAATGAAGTATATAAATATGGAAGAACATAAAATCAAGAAGATTTATTGATCTTTGATATTATTATTTTTTATTATTCTATGCTTTATCTCACAATTTTAAATAAATATATTAAACTTATTGAATAGAGGGAAAATAGGACCTATACTCAACCCAAATTCCCAATAGGAATGATCCAAATTGATTAACCACAAGGAAGTGATCAATGCACAAATGGATCATGCAATGGAGATTAGGGAGAAAGGAGGAGATCCTATAATCTTGGTTATGGAAAAGTTAGTACTTGAAATCTGAAATAAATAGAAGAAAAATATTAACTTTAAAGTAAGGAAAATATGGAAAATGTTGATTTCTAATGTCTGTGTATAGTTTTAGAGAATTCTACAACCTGTCCTAGACTAGAAATGTTGAGACAAAAAAAACCCAAAAAACTTTTGTCCTTTTCAAGGCAGGTTGACCTTGACCTAGATAGAGGGGCACAATCTTACCCTAGGGCACAATTGTACCCTAAAATTTTTATCTTGAACTGCATAGCTTTTATTTTTTTTGGTTCATAGATCCCATAAGTTTGACGAAAAGGGTCAAATCTGCACTTTAATTCATTGTCCTATACTTGTATCTGCAAGAAAAAGAGTTTTTTTGTTTGGATGGGGGGTTTTCCTTGGTCAAACCTTAGTTTGGAATCAATCTTGAAATATAATTAAAATTCCAATATGAATAAACAAAGTAAATTGAACTATTCACCTTTTCTTATATTGAAATCCTTGAATCCACAAGTATAGATGCTCCAAATGAATGTAGAAATGTATGTAGGATGTCTCAAATCAATGACATTAGATCTTCAACACCAATCTTGAATGGACCATTGCGTAGGAAGAGGCTTGGATGAATGCGGATGGAGAAATCTTCAACAAGAGGGCTCCATAGAGATTGAATCCTTCAATGGCTAACAATGGACCTCCTTGATGAATTGGATGCTTGAATGCTTGAATTATTAATAGATAGTAGATCTTTACTTCATAGTAGGTGGATAAATCATAGATTGTCACTCATAGAAAGTAGATGTCAAAATGAGGGAAGAAGGATTCCTTATATAGAGATCTAGGGAAAAAACTTCTAGAGAAGGCTGACATGGGAGCATTAAATCCCATTTAACTTGAACCCCTGGAAATGGACCTAGATTGAATGTAATTTAAGATTGTATCATTCTAAAACTTGAAACAATCAACCTTGAAGTGAGAAAATAAAACTTTCCAAAGCTTGAAATCTTGAAACTCCCAGCAATTGGAAATTGGAGTTGGGGTCAAGGATGAGGTTGACCCTACCCTAGGTTAGGGTTGAGGTTGTCCTTGACCTAGGTCAAGGTCAAGCTCAACCTTGACCTAGAAAGTCACAATCCTCAGTTTCACAAAGAAAGTTGTGAGAATTAGGCTGGAAATAGAGAGAGAAGCATAATAGGGAAAAAATAGCTAGATCCATGCAAAGACCTATTCAAGGAACTTGAGACCCCAGACCACTTACTTAGAGGGCTAAACACTCTTAACATGGAAGTGCTTCCATTTTAAGACTATATATTTAGCCCTCACTTTAGCAAGAGTATGGACTCGATGCAAACTCTTGGTAAAGTAGATCATAATGAAAAGATAATCTTATTAAAATTAAAGGGTCAAAGAGATCCTCAAGCCTCTAGAGAATCAAGTCTCCATCAACTCCAAGATCACAATAAGAGAAACATCTCTAGAAAAAGAGAAAAGGAAAATGATTGTGATTATCTTTCCCATTGAAAACTTATGTCCCAGTGAACTACACCAGGAAACTGCATAACTGGAAAGATGGAATTGAATTGCCTAGTGAATGTGGATACTCAGTAGCCAACCCATCAAGTATTTAATCTTAAGAATATTCTATTCTATAAGATAAAAACCAAAAAAGCAAAAGAGATCCAATCTTAAGGACACCTTCAACCTTAAGGGATCAAAAATATATTTTGAAACTAGAGGGATCAAGAGATCCTAAAATATAAATCCATGCTTTAAGGATTAAGCACTAATCCAAAAAGGGAGAAAAGGTATCTTGAAAATTAATATATGTTTATTGAAAAGTGTGTGTGTGCAATAAGTGAGAAGAGTGTATGCCCCCACATTAAAGTCATTGCTTACACATTAATAAGAGCAATGGCTTGAATAGAAACATAAATTATGTTTCCACTACAAGATGCCCAAGACAAAGACAAATCAAGGGAAATACCACATAAACATATGGAGAAAATAGAAGGGATCTACCTACTGTGGGGTTAGTATGATCATAATTATATATATATATATATATATATATATATATATATATATATATATATATATATATATATATATATATATATATATATATATATATATATATATATATATATATATATATATATATATATATATATATATATATATATATATATATATATATATATATATATATATATATATATATATATATATATATGATACTATTGGAAATGAATTGACATCATTCCCCAAAGAAAGTAGAACTACAATCACAAAGGAGGAAAGATCACATAAGAAATACAAAGAAGAATCTTTTTAGACCATGACCTGAAGACCAAAAATAATCAGTGCTACCAAGACATAGATCTAAGTAGATTACACAAGGAAACCTATATGAACAATAGCATAGATACAACATAACATGAAACAACATAAGGAAGAATAGAGATACATATAGAGGAATAATACAGTAGGTTCGATTCCTTTATCACCTTGTACCAACAAAGCAACAAAGATCTTATAAAATAATCTAACAACATTTAGAAAACACATCATAGTAGAAGTACTATATGTTAGAATACTTTAGAATAAATAAGGGGGGTTAATCAGTTATCCAAGGTCCAAACATATAAATAAAACTCTTCACAACTTAGTGAACCCATAAAACATTTATACTCATGCATGCATCCATAAGATTATGCAATCACATAAAACTTGTAGGTTACTGTCAAATCAACTTGCAGATATGTAAGACATGAAACATAATAGATTTATCAACACACTTGACATAATGATTTACATGGAAACCAATTTAGGAAAAACCACCATTAACATGCTACTCTTTTCACTCTTCTGAAGTGATGTCCTGTGAAAGGTCAACGATGTTAAAGGTTACAATACACACTATTAAATGTGACTCTGTTAAAGGATTTCAATCACCCTGTTAGGAGTGAGCCTTGCTAGAGGACTTTAGACCATTCACTTGGGATGTCACATGTTAAATGATTTACAAATGACTATTAGGTCAACCTTAATCCAAAGGATTTACCCTAGACTGATACAATTGTTAGAGAGTAATAGTAAGGCTTTAATCTGATATAACTTACAACTTCATTTGTAGATTATAGATCTTTGTTCAGTCCTCAATTTTACTTGGCCTTCATACTTTGCAGCTTTGATAGCTTGTTCACCCTTCAAGCATTCATCTCCTTAAGCCTTCTTTCTTAACATGCCAGTGTAGACTCTTCTCTTAGGTCACTTGCTGAAGAGAAACCATTGACTCCTTGCCTCCCTTAGGTTCTTGCACATGAAAACCTTGCTTCATGACCAACCATTCCTATAAATAGGAAATTAAGATATTTTCCCACTCATTCTCCATCGTCCAATTTAGGGTTTGAATGGATTAGGTAGGATACAATGTATCTACCCCATATCTCATATCTCTTCTAGAAAATTTTCCTAGAATCCATTTTGAATTAGCCTAAAAATAGTTTACCTTGAATTTTGTACCACTAGCTCATCAACCATATCTACCACTTGGTTCACACAATCCACAAAAATAAACTTGTCAGCTCATATTTATCAAATCCATGATCTTTTAAATAATATAGTAGCTTGGCATTGTCAAGCTTCTGATGCTCAACACATACTGCATTGCTCAACATCCACTATGAAATTACTTGACACAAACTAAAGTTTACTAGTGCTTAACATCAACTAAAATTTACTTAGCATCCACTATTCTACTCAGCATACACCAAAATGAACTTTTACTTGGCTCTAACTGATTTTTTGCTCAGCTTGCACTAACTTTCCTCGACACCTAATAACCACTCGGTCAAGCTTGGCAAACAAACTTTGTGTAACTTGTTCTTCTAAAATTTCTTAGTGTAACCAACATTTGTAACCTTAAGTAGATTATCAATACATCATTTCATCACTATCTTAACTGATCTTTGTACTTCATTACATAATTATAACTCAACCTTTCCTCTAGGTACTATTATTACATCTTTTGATCAGATCCACTTCATTAATCAAATAAGTGATAGTACTTGAATCTTATAAGAAATTGTCTTACCAATAGTAGGTTTGACATTAGTGACAAAAAAATTATTGAAACATAGTCTTCTTCAACAATCTCCCTCTTTAAATCTAGTTTCAACAATCTCTCTCAACAATGATCCTTTCAATCTAATCTCAACAGAATTCAACAGATAAACACACAAAAGGCTACCATGAAGGACTAGCCAATCAATATTGCCACCTACTCTTACCATATTATTTTATATCATTTAGGGAAGGTGGGTAACTCACAAGAGGGACTATATCCAACATAGTAGGAATGATAACTAGTTCCTAACAAGGATCCTCTTGAGAATCATATGTTGGAAATATTCTTAACAAAGCTAAGTTACTAAGAGGGGAGGGGTGAATCAATAACTTCTAAAACTTTTACAATTTTAACTCTTAATCCAATAGTCCAAGTAGCATTTAATCCTTCACATATAATTTGATCTAATTGTATGCATAAGAAACTGAAAACATGAAAGCATTCATAACACTTTGACATAAAGATTTGGTGACCTAGAAACCTTCCAAATAGAAAGTAAAACTGGGGTGGGGATGATACCCACAAGCATTAATATTGTAGTATAAAGTTGGCTTGTTAAAGCTTACATTGATCACTTCTGATGATCTTTCCTGTTAGGAGCAATAAGGACTGCTAGGTCCACCTTGTGAAAGGATTTACAAACATACAATGAAGTATGCACTCGGTAAAGATATTTACAAAAGATTGTTAGGTCTACCTTGTTAAAGGATTTGATTGATTCACCTATTAGGATGAAATAGTAGCTAATCTCTGATCTGCAACTTGGTTTGCTAAATGAGATTCCTTTAAGTGTACAAATCACCTTGTTGTGATAGATGAATCTTTGCTGCTCCTTATACTGTTGCAACCTTTGTAACTTGCACTCTCTACTCTTTTTTGATTATTGCATTTTTTTTCATACACATATTAGATGTGATATAATACATTACATATATATCAATCCAATTATACAAATTACAAAGTCGACCACTATGCAAGTTTACAAAAATATTACAAAGTCAACCACTATATAGGTTTACACAAATATTACAAAGTCAGCTCAAGTATAGACCCTTGGGCTCTGAATATTAACTCGATGAAGTTCTGATACTTGGCATCCATTGTTAATTCTTGGTATCATCATGCACTTGGTAGATGTAGAAGCTTGGTCCATATTAAGCACTTTCAAGTAGTCTTGAATTCGGTTTGCATTGGTGACTCAGTAGATATTGTGAAACTCATCATATAAACTAAATCACTTGTTTAGCTCTACATAGCTTGGTAAACACTATCACCTCGAGCTCAGTATAAAATGAGTCATTTGGTTAACACTAAGTAGCTTGGTTAACACTAGATTTGTATCACATAAACTACAAACTTGGTAAGCACTGCACAACTTGGTTTGCACTGGTAAACTCAACATACACTAAGATGCTCAGTTTACACTTCTGATCTTCACAACAACTGTAACTGCTCAATAAACACTAAAATTTTTCCAAAGGACTCGGTAGCAACTATAGAACTACGTAACAACTAAAATTCTTAGCAAACACTATTAACTATACAATAACCTCGGTAGATACTTACAATTTGAATAAGTGTATGTCACTAATAACAAACCTGACTGATATGTCAACAATATCCCCCTTTGGCATTAGTGACAAAAATACTTATTAGCCAAAACTGAATTCAAAAAGTTTCTTGAATACCTTTATCCATCACCTAATGGTTCTTAGCTTGGTAGAGTATACTATTTTTGAGATTGTTCAAAATTGGTTTTGTAAGATATATATTTGTACATGGTAAGGCTCCTATACAATATATTGTACATTTGAATACATTTCCTTTCTATATACAATGTATATTTCTGTACACATCTATCTCCCCCATTTCCTTTACAACTTATGTATCAATTCTACAATGAATTTTCTCCCCCATAACTTTTTATTTCCATATATTCTCTTTATCTTCTTATTCACAGTATATACTCCCCTTTTTTGACATTAATGCCAAAGATTTATTCTATATATTTAAATGTTAATGCCAAAATGAGACAAAAAGTCTGAATGTACCTTGAGTATTATGGCCAATGTTTTGTCTCAATTATCTTACAAGACCTTACATGTGTGAAGTACAATCTGTACTTCTACTAAAAACTCAATCATGTGGTCTTCTATGGAGAGGTTATTGTCATGGATGAGGGTTTTGGAATGTGTAACATGTTTATAAAGTGCATCCATGTTGGGAAGAATCAAGTTCTGAATATCTACTAAGGTAGATATGATTCTAGCCTCTTCCTTAAGCAATTATTCTTGTAACTTAGTCAAAAATTTAATCTTATTGAAATGTACAGAGTTTGAATTAGGGTCAAACTATAGCTATTGAGAACTTTCCTTGAGGTCATCATCTATCTTAGTTTTTCCTTTATTTCCTTAGTAAACTTTGAAACATCACACAATTTTCCAAAAAGTATTGATGCATATGTACATGAAGTTTCCAGGGAACCCAAAATGGTAGAAAGTTCTACTTGATAAATAGCATTTTGTTGAGCAATGTGCTCTAACACTTTATTCTCAAACTTCTTTTCTACCTTCTGTAGTAACTTATTTTGTCCATCTATATCTTTAATGAACTTTTGAATTGAATTTACTAGTTGATACAAAATTGGTTGTGAAGAATCAACCTCTATATCGACCACCTCTGCCAAAATATTTTTGGCATCCTCAATGACTTTAAATTCCTTATCTCTTTCTTCTCTAAGCCTTTATTGCTTGGCTTTCTTTTGGAGGATTTCACCAAATGTCTGCATTTGATCTAGAGTGAGCTTGGAAATGTCCCAATTTGGGATTACAATTTCCTCATCTAGGTCTATTTCTTCCTCCATCTCCTTTCCTTTTCCCAAAAATTTTGTGCTCGGTTGAGCCTTGGTCTCAACTGTCCTTGCACTTATTGCTTATTTACCTAGAATAGAAAAAATAATAGACATATTAGGACTAGCTGCAAAACTTGATACTGCACTTATTGTAGAAATACCTGAAGTAATACCTATAGTAGCCAAAATTGATGAATTCAAAATTGATTTTGCCAACATGGTAGAAGAGGGAAGAGTTTGCAGCTCGATGGATGAAGTGGAGGTCACTTTAGTCAATGATGTACTTTAGTCAAGATATGCCTTCCAGAGTGCAAAACTATATCGCTAACTTTGACAATAGAAAAAGTCATTAAAACTGAAAACTACCTATACCACTGTGACAGGCTTAGAACTAGCTTTTTGATGATATCTCATTTGTAAAAAATAGAGTCCGTATGATTGAGATATGTGCAAAAAATCAAAGATAGGTCCAAATAGAGGTCGAGAAGGTGATTGGAAGTAGTAATGATGCAGTGCAGACATGGTGCTAACATCAACAAAGGATGAGCCAAAATTTGATGGTCAAACGGCTGTCAAGACAAAAAAATGCCATAAAAATGACCCCTATTGGAGAAAATGTCCAACCGTTGGAAACAAGAGCCGAAAAACAAAGGGTCAGTGCTGGATTAAAAATCAGTGGCCAAAAGAGACATGTTTCCAAAAAAAATGCCAATCATAAAATAAAAACCAGTTACATCGATGGTGGAGCCCAAAATTTGAAACCACTGTCATTGAAAAAACAAAATTCTTTGAGAGTTATATTTGGGTGCATGGCACTGAAAGTGGATCCCCACCAAAAGAAACAGTTAACTCATCAATAGCACTTCCCAACTCTTGGCTTCTTCACACGACCACACTTATGACCAACTCCCTCTCCTCTACTTTGATCTCTAACCTGTGACTCCTTATAAAGAAGTTCTATTCTTCATTTCCTGCTCAAATCTTCCCGCTCATCAATTTGAATTGATTTGAGAAAATGATATTGTTTTCCCTCCAAATTGCTTCTTCCAGAGACTTGATCAGTATTCACCTTGAATTGGTTTGCATGGTTTACATAAAATTTTGTGACATCTACTCATCATCCTTATCATCCAACTACTTTGCAAAATTTAATGTAACAAACTTATTGTTACTGATCTAGTAAATCTTTTGACTTAACAAATAATGCAGCAACTCGACATCATTGGTTTACTGACGCTTGACATTAACTAGGTTACTCAGCTTCTACTGCATTTACTAATGCTTGGCATCCTCTGTGTTACTTGGCTTCTACTGTGTTTCTTGGTTACTCAGTACATGTTGAATTCTATATAGCTCGGCATATGAACATCTTTGTTACTCGACATATACAATTTTATAGATCACTCGGCACCTAAAGGATTGCTCGACACACACTGAAGTTGAACTTGCTTAGCTTCAACTAAAAATTTGCTCAGCTCTAACTAGCTTGCTCGGCTTCAACTAAGAATTTTCTCAGCTCTAACTAGCTTGCTCGGCTCTCACAAATGAACTTATTTAAACCTTACATCTTTGATGTGTCTTAGTGTGTCCATTCCCTATGTCTTAGAGTATGTCATCAATACACTATTTCATCAATGGCTTAGCTGATCCTTATACTTCATTACAACATCATAACTTCAACCTTTCTCTAGGTGCTCTAGTTACATCTTATTGATTGCCTCCTCCTTGTCAATCAACCAATTGATAGTATTTGGATCACTTATGAAATTGTCATTCCTATAAGTAGCAAGTTTGACATCAATGACAAAACAATGATTGAAAACATTCTTTACTGGTTCCATTATTCTTCATTCATGATCTTTTCAATCATTTCCAACAATCTCCCTCTTTGGTATTGATGGCAAACCAAATTGATCAATTGATCAACTTAGTTACCATCAAAATTATATACCAAATAGAAAACTTGTTGTCATGACATATCTTCCTTTTTGTATCATGTATCCCTTTTTTTTTGATACAAACTGAATCCTTTGCTCTACTTCTCCCTCTTGACTACTGCATCCTTACTTTGTATTCTTGATCCTTCCTTCATAGCTGCTTGTTGATCAGTTTCTTATCTCTTTTGAATCTCCTTCTTTCATATCTCCTTTCATAAATTCTCATACATCTCCATATATTTCATTGATTAGTTTCTCATAAATCTCCCTCTTTGACATAAATGCCAAAGATGTAGCATCTTCATCATGCTAAATATAAGCTTTGCATCTCATGTTTTCTCCCTCTGTCACCATGCTTATGACTGATCTGGAGTTTCTGCTCCTATTGTCATCCTCTGCATCATTCTTCTGATATTTCAATGATCTGTTCCTTTTTGATGTAGGACAACTCCTTTGTTGCTTTAGACTGCTTGAGTTAGGGGCATTAAACCCGACTTGCCTCTAAGATATTCATAAGGATCCTTGGGCAATGGTTTGGTGAAGATATCTACAATTTGTTCCTTTGTGTGAATGTACTCCATTTTCACTTGTTTGTCTTCCACCAATTCTCTGACATAGTGATACTTGATTGCAATATGCTTGGTTTTTGCATGCATTATTGGATTCTTGGATATGTTTATAGGACTTGTATTATCACAATACAATATCACAGGTTTGGTTACCTCTTCTTTCATTCCTTTCAATAGATGTTTGATCCACACAATGTTTGTGCAATTGACTACTGCTGCCACATATTCTGCTTCTGTAGTGGACTGAGATGTGCATGTTTGTTTCTTGCTCATCCAAGTAACTAGCCTTGTACCTAAGAATAATGCTCCTCTACTTGTGTTTTTCCTATCATTAATGTTTCCTCCCCAATCTGCATCTGTGTATGCATTGAGCTCAAACTTCTCATTCTTTTTGCAGTATAGGCCAAAATCATCAGTTCCTTTTAGATACCTCATTATCCTTTTTACTACCATGAGATGATTTTCTCTAGGATTAGTAGAGAATCTAGCCACTATTCTAACTGCTAATGCTATGTCTGGTTTGCTATGTACAACATATTGTAGTTTTCCAATCATGGATCCATACATTGTTTGGTTGACTTTAGCTGATTCATCATTTTTGGATAGCTTATGTCCTGTTGCCATTGGTGTGCTGACAGGTTTGGAGTCTTCCAATCCAAACATCTTGAGTATCTCCTTGATGTACTTTGATTGTGTCAAGAATATACCATGTTTTAGTTGATGTACTTGCAATCCAACAAAGAACTTGATTTCTCCAAACATAGACATCTCAAACTCATGTTTCATTTTGTCACCAAAAATTTTGCAAAGCGCTTCCTTTTCTCCAAAAATTATGTCATCCACAAAGATTTCAGATACAAGGATATCCTTACCTTCTTCTGATTTGATGTACATGTTGCTGTTATCATCAGTTCTTTCAAATCCTATTTGCACTAGATACTTGTGGAGTCTCTCATACCAAGCTCTAGGGGCTTGCTTTAATCCATATAGAGCTTTATGCAATTTACATACCTTGTTTTTGTTATTTTCATCAACAAATCCTTCTAGTTGCTCTATGTAGACTTCCTCTTTTAGTATACCATTCAGAAATGAAAACTTAACATCCATTTGATAGACTTTCAATCCTTTGAAGGTTGCATATGCCAGTAAGGTCCTTACTCCTTCCATCTTGGCAACTGGAGAATTTTTTTTCCATAATCTAGTCCTTCTTCTTGTGCATACCCTTTATAGACTAGTCTTGCCTTGTTCCTTGTGATTTCACCATTCTCATCTAATTTGTTTCTAAACACCCACTTGGTTCCAATCACATTCTTGTTAGCTGGTCTTGAGACTAAGGTCCATGTCTTGTTCTTTTCAATTTGTTCTATTTCTTCTTTCATAGAATTGTACCAGTCATCATCTTTTATGGCTTCACTTACTATTTTTTGTTCCATTTTGCTAAGCAGACATGTCTCACTTCTGAGTCTATTCCTTGTCATTGGTCCTACCTCTTTGTTTCCAATAATTTGGTCTTTAGGATGATGTCTTCTTACATACTTTGCCAATACTGGTTCCTTCCTTGTTTGCATGTTGTCTCTTTAAGAATCTAAATCTTCATCTGTATTTTCATCAGATATTTCTTCATTTCCTTCACGTTGATAGTTCTCAGAATTTGAATGAACATTCTCTATATTCTATAGCTCGACTTTTGAATGTGTCTGCTGCTCGACATTCACTGTCTGTGACTCGACAGATACTGGATTTTGTTGTCGATTGTCATTCTAAGTTGCAACTTCACCATTATTAGGTATACCTTCATAAAGTATACAAAGGTCTTGTATTCTTCTACTTTCTTGGTGTTCTCAACACTTTGAACTTCTGCAAACTCATCGAATTTCACATTTGTGCTTTCTACTACTTTGTTAGTGTTAACATTCAAGCACTTATACGCTTTGCTTCTAGTAGAATAACCAAGAAATGTGCCTTCCTCACTCTTTGCATCAAACTTTCCATTTCTAGACTCTTTATATATATAGAATTTGCATCCAAATGTTTTGAAATGTTTTACATTAGGAGAATGCCCATACCATAATTCAAAAGGTGTTGCATTTGTACCTTTCTTGACTTGAATGCTGTTGAGTGTGTAGACTATAGCATTTGCAACTTCTCTATAGTACTTGAGTGCAACATTTTTCTCCATCATTAAGGTCCTGGCGCAGTCAATAACTGATCTATTCCTTTTTTTTTGCTATACCATTCTGAGGTGGAGTCCTAGGTGCTAATGTTTGCCTTTTGATTCCTCTTTCATTGCAGAATTCTTCAAATTCTCTTTATGTGAATTCACCTCCTCTATCAAATCTGAGACATTTTAGGCTCTTCCCAGTCTCTTTCTCAACTCTAGCCAAGTACCATTTGAAAATTTGGAACGCATCTAATTTTTGTTTCAGGAACATGACTATCATCATCCTTGAATAGTCATCTACAAATAACATTATGTATCTGTCACCTTTGTAGCTTTGCACTTCAATAGGACCACACAAGTCAGTATGAACTAGCTCTAATACTTCATTAGAAGTATAAGCATTTCTTTTGAAATTTGACTTGGTCATCTTCCCTAGTTGGCATTATTTGTACATGGTGTTATCAGGCTTCTTCAACTTTGGTAGATCTTTGACTTTCTTCATTTTGTTGATGCTTATCAAATTGTCAGAATTTACATGACATAGCCTCTTGTGCCATAACCATACATCATTAGTTTAAACAATGAGACAAGAAGCATCTTCCATGTCTAGGTAGAATAGATTACTCCTAGTCTGGTCACCTTTTCCTATTAGACTTCCTTGAGAATCATAGATCTTGGCAACTCTATTTTCAAATTCAACCTTACAACCTATGTTGCCTAACTGTGAGACACTTAACAAGTTATAATTCAAGCCTTCAACATAGTATGCATTATCACATGATATCTTTTCAGTAAGCTTGATACTGTCTTTCCCTTTGATCTGACATGGTGCATTGTTACCAAATCTAACACTATTTCCTTCATATCGAGTAAAGGAAATGAACTTACCTTTATCTCTAGTCATGTGATGAGAGCATCCACTATCTATGATCCATTTATTATTCTTGTTCATGCAGGTTACCAGGGCAGTTGCCTCATCTTCATCTAATTCATCTTTCATAGCCACATAGACTACTTCATCATCATTCTTGTCAGAGTCTTCTTCAACAATGTAGCATCTTTATCCTTTACCTCTATAGTCCTTGTTGTCCTCTTTCTTGTTCTTGAAGTTGCCTTCATCCTTGTAATTTTTCTTTTGTGTGCATTTGGCTATAATGTGACCAACTTCATTACAATTGAAACAAATGATTGGCAGCTTACCTTTGAATTTTCCTCTTCCTCTGTGAAATCTTCTTGCTAGTAATGCCTCCAATTGGTCTACATCATCTTCATCAATGCTACTGTCACTAGATACATACTTTCTTTTTCCACTCTTTTTCTTTGTTTTCACCTCCTCGTTGTCTTTTATTGTCATCTTGGCTTTGAATGCAGATTCAAAGTTTTCTGGCTTGTAGTTGTTAAAGTTGGATAGCTCGAAGGTAGTGAGTCTTCCAATTATTCCTTCAAATGACAATGTGTTTCCTGGTACACACCTTAGCTCTTGGATGGCTGATACTCTTATAGCATAGATAGGAAGAAAAGTTCTCAAGTATTTGCTACATACTATTGCTTCTAATAATTTTCCTCCTAGGCTTCTTATGGCACTTACCACTTCTTTCATCCTTGCACCATATTGAGCAACATTCTCTCCTTCTTCCATTTTTATGCCATCAAACTTTCCTCTTAGGCTCTCTCTTTTCGCTCTCTTGACATTATCATCTCCTCCATAGATGTTTGATAATATTTTCCACATCTGATGTGCAGTATTACATTCTTTGATGTCACCATACTTGGCATTGCTTAGTGCTAAAGCAATATCTAACATCGCTTGATTGTGCTCCTTCTTCTTGCTCATGTCTTCTGCAATGAGGGGTCCTGCAGGGTCTACATGATCAACTGTGATTGAGGTCTGTGAATAGTCACCTATTGATCCAAGGTGAAACTTCATCAGGATTTGCCATGCAACAAAGTTGTCTTTGTTTAGCTTGGGAACTTCTCTCTTGGACATCTTGATCTTCTTGCTACTAGTACCTTGAAACAAATCAGCACTGGGCTCTGATACCAATTGTTAGGATTCTTTTAGAATAACTGAGAGGGGGGGTGAATCAGTTATCCAAGGTCCAATAATGTCTAATACAATTTTTTTGTTAAATCCTTAATGGCATACAATTGAAATTATTATACATGCAATTAAACATTAAACAATCATGAAAAGTAAACATGAATCACCACATAACACAAAGGATTTTGGTGATCCAGAAACCCTCCAGGAATAAGAGGTAAAACTAGGGTGGGTATGACACCCACAAAATAACTACACAATTGATTTCAACCACTTTTGATGGTTTTCCCTATTAAAGGCCTGCCTTATTAAAGGCTTTACACACTGTCAGATGTGACCCTGTTAAAGGATTTCTACACCCTGTTAGGAGTGTGCCTTGTTAGAGGACTTAAGAAAATTCAAATTAGAATGTCACCCTGTTAAAGGATTTACATAGAGTTGGTAGGCCCACCCAAGTCCATGGGATTTACAGTCACCTTCTCAAAATGATCTTTTATCCCTCTCTAAGGATCTCCTATCCTCCTCCTGAGAATCTCTTATCCTTCTCCTGGGGATCTTCTATCCTTTTCTCGAGGCTTATCCACCTAGCTGTTAATCTAACCTAGCAATGTAGGATTTGAATGTCTAATACAATGGTAAGAAAGTATTAGAAAGGTTTTGACCTAATAAAGATTGCAACTCTAACCTTGCAGATTTCAGATCACTCTTCAGTTCTTTTCTTTGCTTGGGTTTTCTTCCTTGCAGTGTTGATAGCTTGTCCGCCCTTCAAGATCTATCTCCTTGAGTTCGTCCACTCATTATGCCAATGCACTCTATGGTCACTTGATCAACTCAGAGTCTTGATGCTCTATGCTTACTCCTCACTGTGTCCTCTTCTTGACACTTCACACTAGCCTTCTCTTGGCTTCTTCACACGACCACACTTATGACCAAAACCCTCTCCTCTACTTTGATCTCTAACCTATGACTCCTTATAAAGAAGTTATATTCTTCATTTCTTGCTCAAATATTCCCGCTCATCAATTTGAATTGATTTGAGAAATCGATATTGTTTTCCCTCCAAATTGTTTCTTCCAGAAACTTCATCAATATTCGCCTTGAATTGTTTTGCATGGTTTACATAAAATTCTGTGACATCTACTCATCATCCTTATCATCCAACTACTTCAAAAAATTCAATGTAACAAACTTATCGTTATTGATCTAGCGAATCTTTTGACTTAACAAATAATGCAACAACTCAACATCATTAGTTTATTGATGCTTGACATTAATTGGGTTACTTAGCTTCTACTGCATTTACTGATGCTCAACATCCTCTGTGTTACTCGACTTCTACTGTGTTTCTTGGTTACTCAGCACATGTTGGATTCTGTATAGCTCAGCATATGAACATCTCTGATACTCGGCATATACAGTTTTCTAGATCACTCGGCACTTGAAGAATTGCTCAACACACACTGAAGTTGAACTTGCTCAGCTTCAACTAAGAATTTGTTTGGCTCTAACTAGCTTTCTCGACTTCAGCTAAGAATTTGTTTGGCTCTAACTAGCTTTCTTGACTCTCACAAATGAACTTAGTTAAACCTTACATCTTTGATATGTCTTAGTGTGTCCATTCCCTATGTCTTAGAGTATGTCATCAATACACTATTTCATCAATGACTTAGCTGATCCTTATACTTCATTACAACATCATAACTTCAACCTTTCTCTAGGTGCTCTAGTTACATCTTATTGATTGCCTCCTCCTTGTCAATCAACCAATTGATAGTATTTGGATCACTTAAGCAATTTTCATTCTTGCAAGTAGCAAGTTTGACATCAATGACAAAAAAATGATTGAAAACATTCTTTACTAGTTCCATTATTCTTCATTCATGATCTTTTCAATCATTTCCAATAGCACATAATGTTAATAAAATAATAGTTGAAAATTTGTAAACTGCTTATAACAAATTTGACAACACAACTTGAGAAGGTGATTTGAGTACTGCATGTAGAGAGTTAATGACTACTATATCTAGTAGAAAGTTGACACAGAAAAAAAGTACGTGCAATTTCTAATTTACAACATATATCTAGAAGAAGTATTCAAAGATACATTAAGAGGAGAAATATGTTTGATGAAAACATTGAGAATAATTGGGTGAATATTTGCAGAGTTCCTCAAAAAGACAAAATTTATGTTCAGATGTAAAAAGATAGGTTATTGAATATTGGACCACATCATCTCGTGTTTCTTCCAATAGACATGATACTATACAAACTAAAGATCAAGAGACAAGGGAAAAAATTGAACATCCAAAACATTTTATAGATATAAAACAAAGTGAATTATTTCAAACATTCAAGGAAGAATTTTCAAATGTGAAAATATGTCAGAGAATGTTTGAGAGCCTACATCCTTCCTTTGTACACATAAATAAGATATGTGAAACTTGTTTTTGTCAAAACCATATTGAATTTGTTCTATGCTTGCAATCATATAAAAAGGTTATGGTAGTACTTGATCCAAATTTGGTCATCCCTAGCAGTACATTACAATTGTGAAGTCTATATTATGTGATAAATTAGAAGATTTCGATGAGTTCAAAGTACAATGCATCATAAATCAATGTCTAGGTTGTGGAGATTTATCTAAATTTCACTGCAAATTGAGAATATTGATGAATCAACACTAGCTCCATGGATGAGATATGGCTATGAGACATACCAAAATAAGACAGGAGTTGAATCCAAAAAAAATTGTATTGAAGGAGAGTGAATTGTAGTATGATGAGTTTATGACCAGGTTCCGTCCATTGATATATCCACATATCCAACATTATCATGGTGCATGATGGAAAGCTAAATAATTTCATGATTCAAAAAAATATTTTCCACCTAGTTGTATTCTTTTAGTTGTAGATTTCTCTAAGAACTATACATTTTTACCTCAAACAAAGCTTCAAGGGCAATATTTTCATTCTGAACAAGTTGCAATATTTGGGTAAGTGACTTATAGTGTAGTGCCTGCCCCTAGTTCACATTTTTGTTCTCATTGTCAAACTCTTTTAGGTCAGTTTATGTTTGATGTTTAGTAGTATTACTTTCAGATTATTAGATATTGTTTTAGATTTAGTTGATTTATGATGAAATTACTTGGTACTCTATATTTCATGTATGCATAATGATTATTCAATGATTTCAGTTATTGATGATGATTAGTTAGATGGATTATTATGTGTCTTCTTATGGATACTTATCCCATACTGCATGTGTATGGTGTGCCTATTTGTTTTCTTTATGTATGGCATTTCTGATGTGGTTAAGGAAGGGAGTTGTAGTCACCTGCTAGTCGGGATCTACATGATGCACCACTTCTTGCCATTGCCTATTTAGCTTAGAATATTGTGTTTGTACATGTGTGGATTTTATGCAGGTTACAAGTATTGGGTATCGACTTCTCTAAATTGCCAGGATGAGCATACCCTATCACATTATCTCAATGGTAAGAGAGGGGAGATCAATTCTTAAGTCCAAATCCCAAACCCTTAAGCCATTTGTCCTAGATAATTAGGACAAGTATTCGAGTTGAGTACCCTCCAAATGTGTCAAATGATGTTAATTCATGATTATAACCCTTTAATTTGATTTTGTATGTGGTTTTCTTTGATGGGTTTTCATATGTTGTTTTATGAGTCCTTGGTAATTTTATATTAATTAAGTCTAATTAAAAGATTAAATTAATGATTTAATTTAATGAAAAATAATTATGATATTTTAATATTTAATTATATTTAATTAATTGAAAAATTAAATATATAAAAAGAATTAAATTTGAACATAAAAGTTATAAGAATAAATTTAGAACGTGATAATATTTATTTAATTATATATATATATATATATTTAGAGTTCATTTTTAAATAAATGCTAAATATTATTATTATTTAAGTTAATAAATACTTTATCGATTAATTTTTGAAAATATATTTAAAACTGAAAATATATTAATTTATTACAAGTTTTAAGTTCGCATGATGTATGCATGAGATTAAAATATAAGAAATTAATTAAAAGATAAAACAAGTGAATTTAATAAAGATATTTTAATTGCATAAAGTGCGCATGAGATTAAATTTAATAAATTAATTGAAAGAGGAGTCAAGTGAAAATCTAAATAAAGTAATTTAATAATTCAATAATAGTGCATGGAAAAGATAAATAAAAGATTAAAAAAAGTTAATAGGAGTTGAAGTTTGGTGAGCACAGAGTTCTCCTGGGTGAATGCACAATTAGTGCCCCGATTTAAGGAGAGAACTCTTTATCACAATTTGAGGGTTCATTTTTGGGAGAGACAAATTTGGATGCGAATTTTGAAAGCAAATTGGGAAGCAAATTTTGGAAGGGAAATTTTGAGAAAATTGTTAGAGAGAAGTTCTTGGATAGAAGTGAATTCTCTCGCAAATCTTCTGGGCGTTGCGATTTTAGCATCAAAACCCAGGTAGATTCTTATGTTTTGAATTGCATAGTTAATTACGTTATTTAAGTAATTCTGTCTTCTTCATGACAGTGGATTGTAAATCCAATTTTTTTTGTGATGAACTATGAATATTTCAATGTTGTAAATTTACTGAGTGCATGATAATATCTCTTGCATACGTGGTGGATAGAAAAGTAATCAAGGAACCCCTGTTTTGTAGATTGAAGAATTTGGTATTGTTATTCGGAAAGGGTTTGAAATAAAAGAAAATTTTAAATTAGAAATTTGAATGGTTAAATGTATCTTTTCTATTAGGATAATGTTGTAAATATTATTAAAATATATATTTTTAAAAATATATATATTTTTAAAAAAATATATTTAAATTTTATGGGGGTTTGTTTGTTTATTATTATTAAAATAAAATTTATTTTTTAAGAAAATTAATTTTAAAAGAAACAAAATAATAATAATAAATATAAATATATATATATATATATATATATATATATATATATATATATATATATATATATATATATATATATATATATATATATATATATATATATATATATATATATATATATATATATATATATATATAATTTTTGGGTGGGCGGGGGCCACCACACCCCACCCCCCATTTTCCTCCTCGCGTCGGTGGCTGCAGCTGCTACAGCAAACTGCAAGCCTACCAATGGCAGACCGCGGCTACCTTTAGCAACCCGCGGGCTGCTTGTAGCAGCCCATATATATATATATATATATATATATATATATATATATATATATATATATATATATATATATATATATATATATATATATATATATATAATAGCATTTCAAGTGTGATGGGATAATCTTTTTTAGCTAATAATTCGAAATCGAATGCTGGTCCATGAGATCCATAGAGACCCATACTTAAAGCTCCCATTAAAATAAAAATGGAACCACCCGCGGTATACAAAAGAAATTTTGTGGCTGAATAGAGACATCTTTTTCCCCCCCACATGGATAAAAGTAAGTACACAGGAATTAGTTCCAACTCCCACATGAGAAAGAAAAGAAGAATATCTCGAGAAGCAAATAATCCCAATTGTCCGCTGTACATTGCCAACATCAAGAAATATAATAATCGCAAATTTCGAGTAACTGGCCAAGCAACTAAAGTAGCTAAAGTAGTTATAAATCCCGTTAATAAAATAAGTCCAATGGAAAATCCATTAATTCCCAGTATATATATATATATATATATATATATATATATATATATATATATATATATATATATATATAAGGGGGTGTTTTTATTAAAATGATTTGGGTTTAGTTTTATATTATTTTATTACTATAAAATTATAAAATTACATTTTATTATTTATTAGAAATTTATTAACAAATTTATTTTTAATTATTTTAGTTAATTAATGAATTAGTAAATATTAGTTATTAATAAAGATTTAATTCAAAGTTTTAATTATTAATTATTAAATTATTTAATGATTTATATATTGTTTATAAAAGAATTTTGGTAATAGTTGTTGATTATTAATTAATGAATAATTATTAAATAATTATTAATATAGTAAGGTAAATGGATATTGGAACTAGTTTGAATTAGTGTTAAATATCATTTAATGATGATAATTATATTTATTATTTAAAAACTTGAATATTAATCGAATTGGGATTATTTTTATTTAATAATCAATTATTATCACTTTTAAGTCATTGTATGATTTTCTAATTATAAGAACGAGAACATGTTAATTCATAGGGGTAAACTATGAACTTCATCTACTTAAACATACGTTAAACTAGAAACTGAAACATTACACTCAACTCAACTGCATGTTTTTAAATCAAACCGAACTGTGAGACTATTATGTTTTCTATGTACTATCTATGCTTTGGGGTTTTAGGGTTTGACTTAGCCTTGACCAGTATTAGGATGTTACCAGAGGCTTGAGAGTTATGTGATTGTGATGCTATGATATTTTGATCTCGATCTTTTATACCCAACCATGGTAATGTGATGGTATGCTCTATGATATGTTTGTATTTACTATTTGTTATTGTTTTCTAGTAATCTTGTGTGACACTGAGGTGAATGTATGACCTAATTAACCATTTTTGAGTCCTCAATCAGTTGTACTTGGGTTACTTTCAGTCACCTTGATGGGACTGAAGTGTTTGCTTTGATCTTGGTGATGTCATTTGTGACATGTTTGACTAACCATTTTAAGTCATTGATCAGTATTATTGGGATACTTTCCAGTTGCTTGTTGAGTACCGATGGCTATTGTGATTTATCTTGGGATGCTTTCTAGTTGCTCGTAGAGAATTGATGTGATTATTGTGGATTATCTTTTTATGCTTTCTAGTCGCTTGTATAGGGTTGAGGTGATTTTTATATGATTATTGATTTGTGTTTTTATGAGCCTAGGGTAGGTTATCTACATGCAGTGTTGGGAAGTGGCTTGCAATGGGGGCCAGGGCCCTAAGTGGTTCCCAGGGTAACCCATTGTAAGTTGTTTAATAAGTGAAAACATTACACTAAATGGGGATTAAAATGAACCTAATAAGAGTCTTTGTATGTTCTCGCCCATGCCTCGAGTGCTAGTACATACTAGGATGGGAGTAGAGAGAACGCTCGGTTGTGACCTTGCATTCTATAGTATGCCTTGTCAGTACAAGAGGATAGTAGTGGCCACATAGGGATCACTAGGGGCCCTGGAGTCCTAAGAGACTGTCAGGGTAACTCCAGCAAGATTCATGCGATGACACTTGCCTACTTACATAGTAGATTTCCTATGTGTCTTTGTGTGCCTATGGGAATTAGATGTCGATCTATCTTAGAACCTTTGAGATTGAATACTTTTAAGATTTCTTGGACTTAGAGAGTACTTTTGATATGTGGTTTGATATCCTATTTGGGACTTGAGACTATCTCCTTAGCATGGTGGGAGTGGGCCATTTAAGTTCCACACGGTCAGGTGGTAGTACTTTTTACTCTTACCATTGAGATCTGACCATAGTCACCATGGCTAGAGCTTCCTTGTCTACATTTCCTTTCATTTTATCTATGTACCATTATGATGGATGGTTATATTTTACGATGGATGTTTATATCTCTTATGATGGATGGATATATCATGTATGGTACTGGTTTCATTTATTTTATTGTACTTGTATCATGGATTCAAGGAGGATGATGTATTTCTATTTCTACACATGTATATTCTTTTAGCCTTTCATACCTTGTGACATGCATAGTGGATGATTCAGCATTTCAAATTTCATTTGTCAAAAGGAATTTAGAACAAATGTATATTATGGACTTTGGACTTTATAATTATTCTTTCATGTGAATGTGGTAGTTGTTAGACTTAGTATTATTTAAATTTATATGTGATTCAACATCTTGGGATCCTTAAGAAATGTAACCTATTATGTATGCTTATAGTTGATTATATGTTATTGCTTCCACTACTTTATGTTTGATTTGTATGTTATTCTTTCTTGTTTAAAAAAATGTTGGCAAACTTAGTAAAACTTTAGGTTAATTCTTTTAGATCCCTTGGTGGGGTGTTACATACAGACATGTACAATTTGAGGTGATTGAGATAGAAAGTTAGAAGGAAAATGAATGCAATATCATCAAGGAGGTTCATTTTTGTATTAGTGATGATAGAGTTCATGATAGGAGCTATGTCGCTCATTGTTTTGCAATGTTCTCTGAAGATCTTAGAAATCGTGGAATAAATGTTTCAAAGCAATGGATCTAGTTTGATGGTTGTGCAGGTTAGTGTATGTGTGTGTACATTTTTATTTAACTTTAAATTTAAAACTTATATTGATTTGTATATGTATTTCAATTTGATTTATATAATTACTTTTAATCTCATTTCATGAACTCACAGGACAATTTAAATCTACAAAAAGCATTTAATTGGTTAGCCATGCAACATACTAGAAGCAATGTTAGGCTTTTGTGGAACTTCTTTGAAAGTGGACATGGAAAAGGGGAGCATAATGGAGCAGGATCATGTATAAAGCATGCACTTCGACAACATGAACTCAAAGGTACATATGTAAATACATTTAGTGTGTTCTTTTTCTACTTATAACATATGTACACGTATAGATTCTCTCTAGAGATCCCCACACACACACACACACACACACACACACAGATTTAATGGATGTCACACATTCAGGTAAAATGATAGAGAGTGTGAATGAAATCATTAAATGGTGCAAAGATCATTTTGCTACTTGAGATATTGAATACAATAAGCATTATTTTTGGGAAGTGAAAGGTAAATATTATATATTTATTTATTTGATATAATATAGATGTGTATATTCTTATAATTCAAGTTTTTAATTTTTAATTATATATTTATTCTAAAATGTTATATATATTCTTATAATTATATATTAATTAAATTATATGTATTTGTAATAGATATAGATATATTTAATCCTTGCAATTGCCAAATGATTTTTGGTATTAGAAGTTTACATCAAGTGGTGATTACAGGACACCACAAACCTCTAGTGATTCAAGTATGAGAGAAATCATATTTTTATGATGACTGCATGAAGGACAATCCAACGAGTGTATGTGAAAATATTGCAAATGGATATGTTTCACATTGGGATTTGAAGAACATAGTCAGAAAGCCTCCTTTTGAAGATACTGACATTGACAGTAACATTCATGATCCTATATATTTAGCTGATTATGAGCATGTTATTGATTTAGTTATGGCAGGTTTGTGGCATATGTACATATATATGACACACATGTATGTTCATTAAAATAAACCTATATATATATATATATATATAATTATATTATTTTTCACTTTATAAACACATCTATTTTTATGTACATGTAGGAGATATTTTTGTTGTCCAAGCCTTTGCAAAAAATGTAGACTATTATCTTCTAAAATGCATAAAAGCAAAACACAAGATGCTAAAAGGAACTATAGATGCTGATGGAAAATCATATCCAATTGGATCAGTTGTTATTGAAGGAACGTATTATCAAAAAATAAGGATAATCGATAGTGGTATTGAATTTGTTGAATACATGCCTGGAGAAAAGGTTTTACAATATAGTAACCATGTTATAGTGACAAAGTTGCAATTTGATGCAATACCAAGAAGATGACATTGTGGAAATCAAAAGTGGAAACTGTTTATTGAAGAACATGAAAAGATTCTAGAGATAATTAAAAATAGAGAGGATCCTAACAATATAATGTTTGTAGAGCTCTAGTTCAGCTAGTATTTGTACTTATTTTCTATATGCAACTCTCATGCTTTCATACTTACTACATACAAATCATTTTGGATATATGTTTTATAAATTTATATACATTTGATTATGGGTCTTGGATATATGGTACAAATTATGAACATGTATTGTTATTTATATTTTGTGTATGGTTTGCTGCATATATATGTATACATCCCATTAGGACTTCCCCTTAGGACCTCTCCTTAAGACTTCCCCTTAAGACAACCCCTTAAGACATCCCATTAGGACTTCCCCTTAGGACCTCCCCTTAAGACTTCCCTTTAAGACAACCCCTTAAGACATCCCATTAGGACTTCCCCTTATGACCTCCCCATAAGACCTCCCCTTAAGACTTCCCCTTAAGACATCCCATTCTAGTTCCCCTTAGGACCTCCCCTTAAGAATTCCCCTTAACACATCCCATTAGGACTTCCCCTTACGACCTCCCCTTAAGACTTCCCCTTAAGACAACCCCTTAGGACCTCCTCTTAAGACTTCCCCTTAAGATAACCCCTTATGACATCCCATTAGGACTTCCCCTTATGACCTCCCCTTAAGGCAACCCCTTAAGACATCCCATTAGGACTTCCCCTTAGGATCTCCCCTTAAGACCTCCCCTTAAGACAACCCCTTACGACATCCCATTAGGACTTCCCCTTAGGACCTCCCCTTAAGACTTCCCCTTAAGACAACCCCTTAAGACATCCTATTAGGACTTACCCTTAGGACCTCCCCTTAAGGAAACCCCTTAAGACATCCCATTAGGATGACCCCTTTACTAATTAAATACACTCTTATTAGATTCTATAGAACGTATTACATTCTTTATGTTCATATGTATTATTTGTGTGCTTATAGGTATTAAATTTAGTGATTAAATGTTGTAACACATGCATTCTTTACTAGTACTCTTTATGTTCTTAAATATGTATTAAATTTAGTGATTAAATGTTGTAACACACATACAAAATAACACATGATCTATGAAATAAAAATATGAATATTGAAAACATACATACATTCAACATGAACATCAGACATGAACATAACATGTACATCTACAAAATAACACATCTATGAAATAATGTACCCATGTAAAATGTACCCAAAATACCATATAAAATATCTCCAAAATACCACATCAAATGTCTCTAAAATACCACATCAAATGTCTCTAAAATACCACATCAAATGTATCCAAATAACATATAAACAACATCGATGTCTCCATATCAAAGTATCTGGAATAACATGTATATATATAAAATGTCTCGACATCAATGAAATAGACATCTAAAATAAGATTAACCACATTCCCCTCCTGATCCATGACCCCAAAAGGCTCTACGATCTGGGTCTGAACCCTCTGTCAAATGAAAGAAATTTGTTATTATAAAATTATGTACGTGCATGTATTATATCACATGCATACACACACACACACACACACACACGCACATATATATATATATATATATCTATGTGTGTGTGTGTGTGTGTGTGTGTGTGTGTGTGTAACATACCTGTGACTCATGTCATGCAGGATTTGTTGGGGTTTGAAAATCTTCAAAATGCAACATACTATCACTAAGACCATATAGAACACATGTAAATACACAAGTTAGATTGAATCACTTGAATATATATATATATGTCTCTAAGTACATGTATTTTAGCTCAAGTACATTAAACCTATAAGTGTAAATTATAGTAACAAATAAATTTAAACATATAAATTTATATTTACCATAGCATCATGTAATGATCTGCCAATCTGGCTGGTATTTGAATCGTGTAGTGATAAAGTAGCCTGGTCTATGTCGACCGTCTCATTTGAAAGCATAGTAGTAAATAGACACTGTTGTATTATGGGGGCTTGAGTATTGGGGGGGTGTTGTAGGAGGTGGTACAAGATCCTTAGTAGGTGGGGGGCAGGTGTTGTAGGGCCCTATGTAGGAGTAGGTGCTACAGGATCCTGAGTAGGTGTGGGGGTGAGTGTTGTAGGGCCCTGTGTAGGAGAAGGTGTTGTAGAAGGTGCAAGGCTATCCTCCTATATCTATGAACCCTGTGCACCTACTGTGTGTGAGAGAATATGGCTGATGTGTCTACCAATGTCACTAAGAGGAATCCTCGTGACTATCGATAATGCCTGATATGAACCAAGAAGATAAGATGCTAAGTAGGATGCCATACGACATAATGCATCCACATCTGATATAGCAAAAACCTCTAGTGGAGATGGTATATCTGCTATCCCATACACAACATCAACTCCTATGCTAGAGGATGCAGATGTCAAAATGGTACCATAAGATCATAACAGATATCTGCCACATTGATTTGAAGAAATCTCCTGTAACTGCATATCAATTGTGGCAATGCTAGAATAGATCCGAGTCCTAACTCTATCATCTGGAATAGTCATGCCTGCAACAACCATCTATGGAGCTCTCGACATGACCAAAAGGTTTGGACCCACCATTGCTTGTTTATTAATTCGCGCAGGGGTGTCCGTGGGTCTAAATCTCTCTGATAATCTACTGAGGCCCTATCCAACATGACTTAGAAAATATGTATAATCTACATCATGATGTAAATGAAAATTTGCAAACAATTGTTTGCAGAAACAAAGAGGAAACTCATCCTTCTGTGGCCACTTGTGATGTGTAGCTAACCAGTGAGGATATATAAATGGTGCAACAAGATGATCTGTACATTCTGTAGCCAAATAACCTCTAAACCTCTACCTATCTGTATATAAGGGAAACATACTCTTCACCATAGTGGTGGAGACCTATGTATTAAACTATCTATTCTTTACAACACTATTGACATTGCAAGAAAGGGAAGAGTAAAAAGTCTCAATACTACTATCATCATATGGGTTGTATGTCTCTATCATCTGAATCATACAACATAAATCATCTCTCATAGAAAAAATCTTCTCTCTATTAGGGAGAGTGGTAGAAACCAAAAGTGTAGAATCGAGAAACTCTATAGCATGAGATAACCTAGCAACTATATCTCTAAATAAATGCTATCTCTCTAGAGAGAATGATGTCGATCTACATCCTGTACTTGACTTAACACTATGACCCCCTCCCTGAACACTAGCCACCCCTAAGGACGTAGGTGCATCGCCAGTACCAGATGCCATAATGACATGCAAATAAGATATGTCTATAGATGTAAAGATATGTAAGTATATAAAATTGAAAGTTAACTTTAATTTAAAACATATATATATATATATATATATATATATATATGTACAAAGTTGAATGTAACTAAAAAATATATATCATTTTATTTAACACACATGTTAAATATATATCAACTTGATGCATAGCTCATGTATGTGAACAAAAAATATGCACACGTGTATGTGCGATACAAAACTAATTTGAAATTAAGTCAACTTTCTTCTACCTAATTTTTAACTACATGTTAAAGTACATAGTTTTACTATGTTAATGTTTTCTAAAATGTAACTAATTTTTAGCTAGCTTGAGGTTTGAACAAGTTTTCTAAGTTTGAAATTGGTTAAATTTTAAGTTTTAAAGTTTGAACAACTGGAAGTTATTATAGTTTAGTTCTACTTAATGTTTCACTACATATGTTAGTTAGCTATATAGGTTTGTATTATGCTAATGTTTTCTCGAATGTAATTAATTTAGTTATCTAGGTTTCAACTTGAGTTTTCTATGTTTGATGTAAAATCTATATTTATGATTAAGTAGATATTTAATTTTAAAAAAAAAATTATATAGTTCTCTATTTAACATATGATTTAACTATATAAAAAAATTAACTAATCTAAATAACTAACTACTAAAATACTTAAAATACAATTAATTTAACTAATACTAGCATGTAATAACTAAAAGTAGCTTGACAAAAAAAAAAAAAAAAAAAACCACCTACCACTTACGACTGAAACACCCTAATCTGCTCTTCAAAATCCAGAATCCTCTAAAGTGCAAATGACCTCCAAAATTGATTTTTGGCCTATTTGTAACATCTTGTATGCTTTCGACCATAACCCTTTCGGTTGTAAGGGTTTCAATCATAACCCTGGTAGCCACGTAGGTGCAGGAAAGTGCCACACACGTACGATTGGTAGGTTACGACCAAAACACATTCAACCATAACATGTTCGACCGTAGCTCTCCAGGATATCCCAAAGGGTGACAATTTTGTGCGTTTACCTGAAGATATTGTAGATAACTAACATCACTCATAACATAAGCACCCCTAAAAGTTAATGGTTATCCAATAATCTAATCAAATAAGCTTCAAAAATTGGTAGGAGAAAATAATTTTAATAGAAATAGTATAGCAAAAATAAGATACATATATATTTATAAGCATAATGTTAAACACATTTGGCAGATTTCATCAGTATAGATTAGGATACTTACTGTCTGTCTCTTATGTCTAATATTAGATAGTTTGAATTTATATAATTATAATCATAATGTTAAACACATTTGGAAAATTTCATCAGTACAGATTAGGATACTTACTGTTTCTCTCTTATGTCTAATATTAGATAGTTTGAATTTATATAATTAACTGATAATAATACTGTGCATTAACTATTAATGTGGAGTTTTGAAATGTGGTAAATACAGAATAAGAAGGAAAGGGCAACATATGTAAAGGGTTCTGTTTTGCAGAGCCTTCCAAATGTGTTGTTTGGTTTCTTTTACTCCTCCCATTGTTATTATTACTCTAGCTACTAATCCCCAATTGGAAGATAGTCGTGTTTTATCATGCAAATGTAGGTCAAATCATTTAGTCGTGTTTTATCATGCAAATGTAGGTCAAATCATTTAGTCGTGTTTTATCATGCAAATGTAGGTCAAATCATTACTTAATGGCAGGACATTTGATTCATTAGTCTGATATCTTGTTTATCCTCAAGCACATTGTTCCCCTTTTCCTTGGAAGTTTCTTTGTCATATATTGATACATCAAATTTCACATTGTTCCCCTTTTCCTTGGAAGTTTCTTTGTCATATATTGATACATCAAATTTGTATAAATTTTTAAGAAAGAACTTATATATATACTAGGATATGCCCTTTTAAATTTGTATAATATAAGACTTCGGTCTAAGGCAAGACTAGAGGTTTTCTTACTCAGTGCTTTCCTACCAGTGCCCATTTGAATGGAGAACTCTATAAACTCATTTTTATTCATCTGATATAATACAAAGCTTCGATTGTTTACCAATCAAAAAATAATAATTTTAAATTTAAATTTTTAAATAAAATTTAATTTTAGAAGAAAATTATTTTTGAAACCTTCACTAAAATATCCCAAAAAATAGCAAGTGATTCTACTTTATAAGAGGCCCCCTTCCATAAGACCCGAGCCTTCATCTACAACCTCTTATACAACCTCTTATTTGGTCTCCGACCTAGAATCTCTCCAAAATAATTTATTAAAATTCTTTGTTTTATTCCTCCAAATTAATTTATTAAAATTCTTTGTTTTATTCCATTTTATTTATTAGTATCCTTACCTCTTATTTTGGCCCCTCCATCTTCTCCATTTTATTTTTCATCTCCGTCATGTATAAAAGAAAATTAGAACAATTAATAAAATTAAATGAAATGAATTTTGGAATTCTAAAACAGCATCCACAACCTCACATCTGGAAGCTGTGATCAGTCTCATCTATAATCAATCATTGATGGGTAGAAATATTGTTTGAATCCTAGAACAGTATCCTTAATCTCGTGGAATGTAGAAATCCTATAGCTTTCGAAATCAGTTGAACATTAATCTTTTTACTCTCTCCATTCCAGATGAGAGTAATATCTATTATCCCCACAAAAGAAGGCTTCTAATTCTGCTTTCATTTCCTTTCACTTCAAAAAAAAAAATTAAAAAAAATTCCATACATATACTTCATCTTTTTATAAAGCGAATCCACATTCAAAGTTTGATATTCATCTCATTCTCATTGAATCAATTTTTCCCATTACGAAATATTTATAAAAAATCTTCCCAACCCTCTTCAACATTCCTTGCTCCATTATGAGCAGCGTGCTGAAGTGAGACTATTTATATATTAACCTGTTTTGATTAGATTAATGCTTTCCATACAGATTATCGATCAGAACTATAAATTGCAAAAGATTTTTACAGGATGAATAGAAGATGGTTTTGAAGGTTTTAATCTTGTTTCAAAATATTAAAAAACTACTTTCATTGAAGCGTTTGATAGTTCAGAAACTGGGAAAATGGAAAATAACTTCCATTGATTGTTTTGAAGGTTAATATTGTTTTTTTTGAATTAAGCGAGAACGGTACAGACTAAATGTCTTTAACCAGACCGAAAATCCCAAACAGAGCTAACAAAATGCATTTAAGCCTAGTTAAGTAGAAGCTCGCATTATGCCTACAAAGACAAACGAAGTTCATCATAATACAAACCCTAAAAGAATATAAGAAATATTAAAGTCTTCTACAGACAATATATTAAACGTACAACCAAGCAATATAAATTTAATGTTACTGTGTTCATTTCAATAGTTTGTTCAAAGAACCGGCATTACTCAAATTTTACAGCTTGAAAACCCCTTTTCAGCTTTGAGGATTAGCCTTTCACATGCCTTCACAAAGACTTCATCACGTGTAAGCAGATCTTCAAGACAGCAATTTACATGTTACCCTGCTTTATTAAGCCAGCCCAAAGCAACAGAAGGTTTGGGTGGAGAAACCCTAAGAAAAGGAAGAAGCCCTAAGCAATTAATGGATTTGGAGCTCATGCTGTTTCTTCTGTGTCTCAGCAGCAGCAGTTGCATCAACTTGAATTCTCTGAGCTTGAAGATCCGCTTCAGCCAATTCCTCCTCATTTTTCGCCACCAATTTCTTCCCCTGCAACATCATCAAAAAACAAAAGTTTAGGTAAAAATGAGATTGAATTTAAAAGAACAGAACATAAGTTACAAATGCAAAATACCTGTGCAAGGAAGAAAGCTTTGATGTACTGCAAGATTTCAGTGATGGTGGTGCTTGCGTCTAACAGGCCCTTCTTCAATTTGCTTCCCACAGAAGAATTCCCAGTTTCTCCTTCCATTGTCAAATCTTGCGGAAATCCTGGGTTGCAAATCCTTTTCAAGAGACGAAGAAAAGAGGAGGATCTTTCGCTACGTGTAGCCCATTTTGCCTTCCACCCAAGCATCAAATTCATGCTAACGTGTCATATTAAAGCTATTCTCTTACTTCATTCCTAGTTTTATTATAAATTAAGGGCCCTTTTGGCTGGAGAGAATAGAATATTTGATTTTGTTTTTTGTTAGTTATTATAGCTATTATTATTGTATTCAATTTTAATATCAATTAATAAATAAGAATGGATTATTTTTTAGATAATCAAATATTTGTAAAGTTATTCTATTAATTTGTTATTTAAATATATTATCTATACTATTATTATTGTATTCATTTTTAATATCAATTAATCAATAAGAATGGACTATTTTTTAGATAATCAAATATTTGTAAAGTTATTATATTAATTTGTTATTTGAATATATTATCTATACTATTATTGTTGTATTCATTTTTAATATCAATTAATCAATAAGAATAGACTATTTTTTAGATAATCAAATATTTTGTAAAGTTATTATATTAATTTGTCGTTTAAATATATTATCTATACTATTTGAGATTTATTTTACCCTATTTAAATGCTTACTACCATTTTATAAAGAAAAATAATAATTTAAATTAAACAAATATATAAAATTAATAAAAAGAAACTTTATAGATAATATAATACACAATTCAATACTAATAATAATTTGATTATACATCTATTTTCTAATCTTTGGTTCACTATATCTTTAAGTATTTTTCTTTATTTGATTTTGATTTTCAGTTATATTGTTATTTATTTATTTGTTGGATTGAATTTAGTAGAATGACTTAATTTTTTAAAAAAAAATTAAATATAATTTTGAACTAATTTAGTATCTATTCTATTGATTTATATTAAAATATTTATTTATTTAATAATATATAAAAATTATCAAAACAAGTGTTTATTATTTAGTTGGTAAAATATTAGGAAAATATCATAATTTATTACCATCAAAACAGAATAAAGTTAATTGCACATTTGTACAATGACTTTTAATTTATCACTTAAAGTTATAATCTTGTTTATTAAGAGCTCAATTAAAGAAAATAGAACCTTTATAATTCAACAAATTTCTCAAAAAATATTTCTAGAAACTATCCTTGTGCATGTGAAACTTCAAATATTAATATTCAATCCTTAAAGATTGAATGCAATTTAGACTCTTTAAGAAAGTTGAACAAGAAAATAATAAATTCTTACAAGATATCTAGATTGGAAGGAATTTTGTGTAAAAAAATTATTATAAATAATTTTCATAAAAGAAACTTAATATTCTATTGGACTTATTATCCTTATTGTTGTAAAGTGTGCCATTAGATGTTTAAATTTGATTTGTGGATCTCTTGTTTGGTCTATGGACCTAAACACTTTATTTTTGATATATTTCCTATTGAGATAGTTTTGACCCTTCAATATAGAGTCAAACATGGGATCTTGATGGCTATAAAGCTTGACTATCTTATCTAGTATAAGTTTTATTGTTATTACCTTGTTTATAAAACAACGCTTCATATGAAGGCTAGATATCATCATGTATAAACACTCAGTTGAGTGAAGCTTTGTGTACACACCTTGAGACTCGAGTTGCTTGTAAAGAGATATCAAGGAGTGGGAAACAAAATGTGTGGACCTTGTTTAATCTTGTATCATTCTTATGAGGGATAGAACAACAATTGTTCACTATTTTAAAAGGTGGTAGTATTTTGCATAGTTTGTCCTTTCATTTGTAGTATTGAACTCTTATGAAGGTTTCAAGATTTATATTATACAAGAGTATATTTTTCTTCCTTATGACTATTCTATTGTTTATTTTTACTATTATTTTAAGACTCAAAATAATAAAATTTGTATAGGATGGATAACTTGTTTTTGAAATAAAAAGTGAACAAAACAAGGGGGTCGACCCTTACAACCAAAAAATTGACAACCAGTACTCTGCTAGCAGAAACAAGTAGAGGGAAACCACTGCTGCAGAGAACAACAACTAGTAACCAAAAAACACCACACGATTAAACACGGCTAATAGAGTATCATCTATACTAATTCTAAAACTATAGTACTAAACATACTACATGATTGTTCAAAACATAAACTATTGGCATAAATAAACCAACCCAGCTCAAAAACAACACACGATCATTTACAACTACCAGAGTATCATCTATACTAATTCTAAAGACTATAGTACTAAACATACTATGAATGTTTGGAACATAAAACTATTGGCATAAACAAGCCAACCAAGTCTAAGAATAAGTTGTAAACCAACAAATAAGGCAATTGCAAAAACAAATAAACAAGCTAGGGCTAAAAACCCCTAGAGACCACCATATTATTTCTCATCCTTATCTTTTCCTTTCCCATCCAGAAGCACCCTAGCCCAATCCTTAGCAAGAAACTTATATAGGAGTTTGTTGTCCTCCGTGTCTAGCCCTGCCTCATCCTTCTCTTGCACCAATAATTGGAGGGTAGTAGCAGCAACATGGGTAACCTTCAAGGTAAATTTAGAGGAGTAAAATCCATCCTCTAAAGATTTGACCATTTTCTCCATTTGTGCATTCTTCTTGTTCTGTTCCTCCTCTTTCTCCTTGTTTCCTTTTTCTACATTCTTAAGTGCCTCCTTAATCTTTGTCAATGACTAGTTCTCATCCTGCAAAACCTGGGGGTTAGTAAAAACATTGGTTTTTTCCTTTGTCAGAGAGGAGATGGTGATAGGGGAGGTATCCACTTTATTGTTGTCTTGACAAAAGGTAATAGGCTACAAGGTAAAACTAGTTGACACATGAGTAGTCTCCGTGGTATTGACATTACCAGCAAACACCCAGGTGTTATCAATAGAGTTTTTACTTTTTTTCTTTCTCCTCATTTCCCTTTTCTCTCTTGGAGTCAACATTTTTCTCCTCCTCTAGCTCTCTTTCATTATTCTTAGAATTCTCCTCTTCCAGCTCCTCGACCCTAAATCTATTTGCCTTTTGTTTATACCTTACTTGTGTTTTGGCTAACCTTCCTTACCTTCTCCTACCATTTCCTCCCTCCTCCTCCTCTGAATCCCTAATGTGCACGTCCACTGGCTTTAAAATTTTGATTTTTTTTACTACCCTTCTATTCAATTACCAGGTCTAGGTTTTTCTTTTTCTTATTATCCCTACTAGGGGAAGGGTGAGGTGTGTGGATTCTAGTTCCAGTGCTAGTACTTAGAGGGGAATTTTGGTGGTGGCATTGATTATCAACAACAAAAACCCTAGGGGGATAGAGGGCAAGATGAAATTGGTAAAGTCTAAAAATCAGACCTTGGTGAATGATAGTGAAATTATTAACCTTACTTCTCTTCTCCCTAACATCGCTTATCATGTCCTGAAGGGAATGTAATAGAAATAAAATCTCTTTTTCTAAAATGGTTCAGGAGAGGGAAGTGATAATAATAATAGACTCCAAACTTGCTTTTGAGCATGAGGTACTTCATGATCACCAGACAGACATCATCTCAAGGAGTTGGTAGCTTATCCCTCTGGAAGCCTCCCCTATAGTGAATTATAGGTTCTTCATCCTCAATAAAAAAGCTATTTATGTTGGCCTTGTCCACCGTTTTTGTAACCTTCTTCCATTTTTTCCCCTTCAGAGACAAACCAGTGGCCATAGAAATAACCTCCTCATTTACTTGGAATGTGATACCATTTATGGTAACTTTTCCGTCATTCCACCCATTCACAAACTAAAGAGCACAATTTTCATCGTAACCCACCATTGCCTGCATATAAGGAAGAAATCCCCCTTCCTTTAATAGGAACTAGGTCATCATCCTATCCTTAAAATTTTCTATCTTTGTTGGCTCTAATTGATTCAAATCTCCACCCATTTCTTCTCCACTGATTCTTGAACCCCCAACCTCAGTAATTTGCATCTGAGCCTTCTTACTCTCAAGCTTGCTGACAACGGGGATGTTTTTAATCAATAAAAACACTACGATGTTGAAAATAACATCTCTAGGGCCTTTAAACATCCTACAAACATGGTTTCGAGGTGCTTCAAAATCCAAAACCTTTTCATTATGGGATTCATGCATACTTTGCATCATAACTCTAACATCCTTGAAATCTCTAACAATATCTATAATGATATTTTTTGTACTTTCAAAAAGAAAATATTAAAAATTTCACATTATGTTACCATAGTTACGAAGTAACTCTTGCCTTAAATTGCATCTATTTATTATCCAACCTATACGATGGTGTCTCGTCATCTTTCCTTTGTACTTGTTAAATTTGGCAAGCTTCACCTTCCTAGAGATGATATTGCCAAATTTGGCACTGATTCTTATTTGTTTAGCCATGCTCAATTTTTAATCCCCCACCTTTCCTTGCAAATCAGGCCCTTAATTTCCTCCTTTAGGATATTCAGGCTTCTCCAGCACATCATTTCTTTTAACTCAAACCCCATGGCTGTAGCAGCATCCGCCACCATATTACCTTCCCTATATATGTGTTGTAACTGGACTTTTTCCATCCCATTTAGGATATATCTAATATCCATGATAATGTTTTGGATATTCCAACCTGGCTGAGAGACTCCCTTTTCCATATCAATTATTAATTTAGAATCACCTTCTATAGTTATTTCCTTTATTTGCATATCATTAATCAATTGTAGGCCCCAAAGTAGAGCCATCGCTTCAGCCATGTTATTATTCCTCCACCAATTTTCCCATAATAGACTAGCAACACTTCACCATTTCCATTCCTCAGCACTCCACCCGCAGCCCCAACACCCTCTCTTGTAGCACCATCAAAGTTTAATTTAAGCTGTATTATTGTTGGTGGTTTCCATCTTGTCTGTTGTCTTTTTATTGCCTTAAAGTTATCAAAATGATTAAAGTTCCAGTGGATACCCCATCTTTCCACTATTTGGTATTCTTTCCTTCCTGGTTCTTCCTTCGGTGTCTTACATTTGGTAATCATTATATTTTCCTTTAGTAGTTTCTCCATAATTCCCATTATTACCTCCATAGGCCTTTCCTCTTCCTGAAAGATTCTATTCTTTCTTTCCTTCCATATCTGCCAACAAATGTATGGTGGGACAATTCTCCATAGGAATATTAGCTTGGGGCGATAAAAGGGACAATCCCAGTTTTCAAAAAATTGACTCAAATTTTCCTTCAACACCCAACATAGTCCAAATTTCTCCCACACCAGTGACCATATCTTTAGAGTATACCGACATTCAAGGAATAGGTGAGAGATACTCTCCTCTTTTTCTTTACAGAGATAACATCTGTTTGTGATAAAGAAACCTCCTTTTTTCAGATTGTCCAATGATAGTATCTTACCATGTTGAACAATCCACTAGAAGAAGTTGATTTTGGGCAGAAGATTACTAATCCAGACTTTACTCCATGTTGTGGGACAAAGGTCCTTACAAAAGAGAAGTTTGTAAGCAGATTTGATAGTATAATGGCCACTAGAAGTTATATTCTACACAACTTTATCCTCCTGTATTAGAAGTGGGAGTCTTTGAGCTTCCATCAGCTCTTTTCTTGAAATAGTTGAATATCCTTCAGGGGACATGTATCTTTTCGTAATTTCTTCCACTTCCTTCTAAGGTCAATATAATCCACCACTCTTAGCTCCACCTCTTCCTTCAATGTTTCCTATTGACCATTACTTTGGAAAAGACCTTATAGACTGTGTTACAAAGGCTTATAGGTTTGAAGTCAAGGAGACTCGTGGGTGTTAGAGTCTTAGGGACCAGAGCAATAAAAGTCTTATTTGTCCTTTTTATCATCTTTCCCATTTTAAAGAAATCCTTGGTTACCCAAATCAACTCATTTTTAATAACCTCCCAGAATTGTTGGAAAAATGCTGGAGGGAAACCATTTGGTCCTGGGGCCTTGTAAGCTTTCATAGAAAACATTGCCTATTTCACTTCCTCTTTTGTGATATTTCCTAGAATGCTATTATTTTCTACTTCTCCTAGCACTTGTGGGATTGTGTTTATTAAGCTTCTTCTTATTACCTAATTTCCTATTCTATTTTCCTTTTTATAAGCCTTGCAAAAGTACTCCACATGTCTTCCCATCTCCTCCTAGTCCTTGTATTCCCTTCCCCCTTCTCCTTCCAACCTGTTGATTGTGTTTCTTCTCTTATGGTTCGAGGCCGACCTGTGGAAAAAGGTAGTGTTCCTGTCACCTTCAGTTAACCATTGAACTCTCGATCTTTGCTTCCAAAATATTTCCTCTCTCAAAATGATGTCCTTCCATTTTTTTCTGTACTCTTCTTCTTCTTGTGTAGCTTCTTCCAAATTATTACCCTCAGCAATATCCCCTTGCAATTTTTTAAGTTTCTCCTCCACTTCTCTTTTGACTTTGAACAAATCTCCAAAGGAACTCTTAGCCCAACCCTTAACATTTCTCCTTATTGTCTAATTTTTGAGTTAGTTTGTACATTTTAGTACTGTCTATCCTAATGTTCCACCATTCTTGGATTTGATCTTTAAATTATGGGTGGGATTACCACATTATTTCATACTTGAAAGGTTTTAGACCTCCTTTTATGCCATCTTCCCAATGGAAGATTAAAGGGGAATGGTCAAAAATAATTCTTGTGAGGTTCTCTAGAAAGGAATTACCTAGCCGATTCCAATTCCCCATCACCATCAGTCTATCTAGTCTTACTTGAATAAGATCATTCCCTTTTCTATTATTAGTCTAGGTGAATGGGTTTCCTCTCAAGTCTACATCTATTAAATCCATTTTTCCCATAAAATCATGAAGATCTTGCAAACTTTCAAGGCACTCTCTATTTCCACCTAACTTTTTCGAGTGGTAGAGGGGGTATTAAAATCTTCCATACACATTATCTATTTTTCCTTCATAGTATCCATTATCCTTTCTAGCTTTCCATAGGTTTCTTTTCTCCCCATCTTATTATTAGAAGCATAGATATTGATAAGCCCCCATCTTTGATTACTAGTTTAAAACTCAATTATTAGAAATTTTTTGTATTCCCATAACTCAAATCCAGTCATATAACACGGGTTCCACATGGTAGCAATACCCCCTGAGGCTCCGTCAACATCCACATGCATGAAGGCAACCCTAGGCCAAATATGACCCATAAGTCTACCAAAATTAACACTAGACATTTTGGTTTCTTGGATTAACACACAATCAACCTTTTCTTAGATTATACACTACTTTAAAGCATATTGTTTTTGGGGGTTATTTAGCCCCCTTAAGTTCCAAGAAAGAAAATTCATTTCTTACCTCTTGTTATAGTTTCCAGTGTAAGCTGCTTACCACTGGCCACGTCTCTTGTTGCTTGTTTTGTCATGGTTGCTCTGCTACTTGTTCTTCTAGCTGTACCACATGTTCCTACATCTAGTTTCATACATGGGAACATAAGAATGCATTCATTCCTTTGCATATTTTCAATTTTAATTTGTAATCCTTTGAATCTAAAACTAGAACTTATGTCAAAGAAATTTCCCGTATGCTTCAATGCACTTCCTAGGTTCTTTGCAATTCTCATAAAACTTCAAACTTGTACACATCGTTAGTCATGAGGCTATACTTATTTATATGTTATGATTGATTTTGGGAGTAAGAGCTATTTCAAATCATTATGGAATAAATTTGCATTTTTTCTTTCATTTGCTTTATTCAAATTTCCTTTTTAATTTTTAAATCGATAGATTAGAAAGTGAAACTTTGTTTTATGAGAGTTAAAAATTCCATATTGATTATGGAGCTGTGATGAATTATAACTCTATATATTTGGGATTAATTATAAATGTAGCTTCTAGATTAAAAAAATTTAAATTGATGTATTACTACAAAATCTTGATGCGAGAATAAATGAGATATCAATGATTATGGAGAACAAAACATTCTAAAGCTATATTTAGTAGATACAAGTCTACAAGAGTACAATATTATTAAGTGCTAGACTATTAGTTGTATGAAGGAGAAGTGTTATGAAGTGCAACATGTTACTTTGATGTTCCCTTAATCAAGTTTGTATTACTAAATAATATTGTTGTGTTTGCTTGAAATTCCTGACAGATTATTTATCATGTAATGTTTAGATGCAAAATCTAGACTTCTATTTGATAGTGTTTCTTAGTTTTCCTTAAAAAGAAATACCTGGATTCACTAAAATTTTAAAGAAAATTATGCCAGGACACTAACAATAGTGCAACCAAAATTTCTTAATTATTTATAGCAGAGTAACATTTACAAGAGTCCCTAACTAAATAACATACAAGAGGATATTAAGAGGCACCTAAGTTAAACTTTCAGAATCTGATGACAAAGGCCAAAAACTAACTTGTCCCATTATATATTAGAGAACATATACAAAAATATAAATACACAATGCAAACTGAGATCCTCCACCCTCTATCCTATCTTTACTAAGCAATACTATGTTATCTCGAGGTTTACACAAGATAATGCTAAACTGTACAATATTAATATCTTGAATGTAGTGGATCTAAAAGGACTTCCTCCTACTGTTTGGACTTATGCCATAATTATTATGACAATGACCTCATCGGAGTCATAATCATAGTTCAGAGTATGTAGATCAAGTCCTCACCTTCTACCCCTTTATTGGCTAGTGCATCTTCTTCTCTATTGCCCTCTCTATAAATGTGACCAATTCTTATTTCTTGAAGCTTATCCATGAATTCTAGGGCTACTTCTAATCTAGAGTTAATAATCTAGTTTGGAGTATTCCTCTTCTGTAAAGCATTAAGAATTATTTGAGAATCTCCTTTGATGTATAACTTGGGAATACCTAATTGTATGTTGATTTTTAGTCCCTCCACTACTGTTTCTAACCCAGTCATATTATTCGAAAATATGCCTAGTTGTTTGGCTTTTTTGGCTATCCAGTCTCCTTTGTCATTACAAACAATACAACCTAATCCCACTTGATCCGGGTTTCCTCTTGAGGCACCATCAAAGTTAATTTTGTGCCATCCACTTGGTGGAGCTTCATATTTACATTCGGCTCTTGCAATCATGTTGGCTTTGGAGTTGTACATTTGAGGAATGACTAAACTACTCCATTTTTTTCTCATTTCAGAATCCCAAATTGAGAATGAGCCTTCCTCTTTAGAAGTATTCCTAAGATGATTTTTAAAATTTCAATAATGCTAGCCTCTATTTTGTTTAATAGAGATTCTAGATTCATTTTAGAATTAGTAAAAATTCTTTTGTTTCAATCTTTCCATATCTCCCAAACAAGAATTGATAGAGCAATTTGCCATAATTTGTTGCAAGTCCTGGATGTGTTATGTTGTGGCCAACTCCTGAGAAAATTGATTTTTAAATAGAATATTATCATGATAGGAAATGCTTATTTTTTCTAATATCAAGAAAATAAAAATTGGTTAGATAACGTTTATATAAAATGTGATATTTTTATAAAAAAATAAAAATTAAGAGATCAAAACATGTTTTTATTATTTAATTTATAGAAATAAAGTTCAAATCTAAAAAGCTCCCAACCCATACAATTTCACGTAAAATAGAAGTGACGAAGCATTTGGAGTATCACATTATATGTTTAAGCATGTTATGCATGTTACTAGAGAACCATAAGTAGTTGGAAAAACCCCCCAACGATCAATACATATAAATTTGATGTTGATGAATAAATATGATGTAATAAATAAGAAATAGAATATAACTATTTAATTTTAATACATAGTTTATAAAAACTTAATAATAATTTACATATCTTTTCGAATTGAACTATTTCATTTTTGTGGTTATTTCCTTTAGTATGTTTTTTTATGTAAAATATAATTATTAATTTAATATCAAAATATATATTTAAGTTTTAAATATATTTAAACTAAATAATAAATTGTTTAAATATAAAATATTAATAATAATAAATGATATAATTTACAAATTGTAACACTTATCAATTATACATATTACAAACACTATTATAAAATATAATTAAAAAATAATATTGTTTAATTTATTTGTACAAAAGTAAAATAATACTAATAATTTAACAACTTTTATTAAAAAATTAAAATTTTAAAAAAATTAGAAATTCAAATAGAAAGATATAAAATATTGAAATTATATTTTTATTGAGAATTAATATTGATGAGACATGTGTGGGGTGGAAGATAAAATAATTGAAAAAAAAAAATCTTATCAACTTGTCACAAATGTGGAAAGGATAAAGTTGTAATTAATGCATTCATTAATGCAAATGAAGTTGTTAGAAAATATTTGTATTTTTGTTGAGGAAAACTAATTTTCTCCCCCACCAAAAATAGTATGGACCAATAGAATGATTGAAAAATGTGATTTATAAATAATGAAAAATTTAAAAAATATATAAACATTTGAAATTTCATATAATGTTTTAAATTCTTTGATTTGATTGGTTAGTGTAAACGTCATATTAGCATGACATGAATGCGTAAGTATTCCTCGTTTGGCAGGCACTAATAATTAACTTAGACAATTGCATATATTTTTAAATGTGTACAACAATTACATTTATTGTAACTTCATTGTATCTATACACCTACAAAAGGTGGCCTTATAAAGTTATCACCTTAATTTTATAATTAATTAATATAAAGACATTTAAGATTTATAAGTATATAGAATTAGTTTATTTATATATGAAAAATGACTAATGAAAAAGTTTGACACACAACAAGATCAATCAACGATTGAAAAAAAATCGAAGACGAAGAAATCAGTGATGATGATCCCGTGAGTGATGAAAATATGCGTTCCATGCATTCATTGCTTCCAACATTATTATATCCACGTCAGTGTCATTTAAGGTGGAGATATTTTTTGTGAGAGGGCCCACCGAACATATAATTGAAGCCGCCCCACTGGAATCTGATATTTTCGTGCGAATTAGACACTGAAGGAGTAGTATTTTTGGTTAACTGAATAACGTCGTTCCAGAGAAAGATAAGGCGAATATTTAGAATAGTATGTTAAATATATATATTTTGTTTAATCTTAAATAATTTTAATAGAAAGAATAATTTTTTTTTTAAATATTAAAAAAATCATTATATTAGAAAAAGTTAATTTAGTTTTAAGGTTATATATGCTAATTTCTAATTATTATTTGACGAGTACAACAAGTCAAATTGTGATAGTACATTTAAAAATTAGAATGATAAATTTAAGAAATGATATCTAATTAATAAAGAAAATCATTAAATATTTTTAATATTTTTAATATTGGTATCATAATAATACTCAAAATTTAACTTTTAAATATTAAATATGTAAACTTCAATTTCAAAACAATTTTTTTTTAAATAATATTATATAGTAATAAATTTAAGTAAGCTAAAACCTTACTACTAAATAAACTATTTAAAAATAAATAAAATATTTTTTATTAAAACAAGAAAAAAAAAACTTAGTTTTAATATTATATCTACATTTTTATTTTTAATTCTAATTTAGCCAACATTTTCTATACTATTTCGTAATGATTTAAGTTTTATTAAATACATAACTAAGGACTTATTATTAAATAAATTATTTAAAATAAAATAAAATTTAACTTATTAAATATGTCCATTTAAATTTTAAAACAAAAGAATATATTATTTTTTTTCAATATATTTTTTTATCTGTCTAATTTCTTATAATATTGTAAACTAACAAATCTAAGTAATTTCAACCTATTATTTTATTGTGGATTATTGCATCCAACTAAATCATGGTTTCAACGACATTAAAAATTCCCTTGGGTAAAATTCTCGTGTTTTAATTATTTTTATTAGTAAAAAAATATTTGCACGTTGCATGTAAGAGGAGGATAGTAGACGTGCACAAAGATGAGTAGCAGTTGGGTGCAAATATGTTGCACCATAGCCGGGCACTAGCTACGGTGCAACTTATTTGCACTATAGAAAGCCATGCCAATACTTTCTCGGGACTAGCTATCCTCCGTCAAAATCATGCATCCTTAGACCATAAATTTACTACCATACATCCATTGTCAGTGTGTCAGTCGGGAGTTTCGTCTCATTAGTCCAAACGTGTCAGTCCCCCTCCCCACAATTGGTCCATTGTCATCCATCGAAAAATGGACCTATAACGTACCGTGACCGAACACGGGCAATTAATTGTTACATAACTGTGACAATTAACCTCACTGTGGCTAGGTAACTGCAAAGAAACCATTTTGGTTGTTGACCGGTAGCTGTGGTTTGAATTCTTGACCAGTAGAAAGAAATTACAATGGAATGAGTTTTAAAGTCTGGTGGTATACTAGGGTTCAAGTCCATTGATATTTTCATTGTTCTTTTGGTTGCCGACTGCGTGGGAGATAATTTTTGGGCTATTCCAACTTCTTGAGTGTGGTGTTCTTTTGGTTGCCGACTGTGTGGGAGATAATTTTTGGGCTATTCCAACTTCCTGAGTGTGTGCGTGGCTTTGTCTACAGTGGTATGTATGATTTTTTATTGTTTAAGTTAGTTTTAGATTTAAATTTAATGTTAAATTTGGTAATGAAAAGTAGATTTCTCCAAAATCTAGAAATGGAAGTTGGTTTCTTTCAAATATGCAACAAATGTCATTTCATTAGATTTGAGGAGACTTAATAGATTTGACTCATATCCCTTTATACTCTGCAGCTTCCTTCCCGCCTTGAATCTCCACTGAAGGCCCTTCTTCGACGACGTCATTCCTATCCCTTTACAGTCTGCAGCTTCCTCCGCACCTTGAATTTCCACTGAAGGCCCTTCTTCAACAATGGTGGTGGCATTAGCTAGGTCTGCTTTGTCATCCTCAACATCCACATTGTCTTCCTTCAAGTAAGTTTCAAACTAGTTTTTATGGTTGGGCCTCTTTACATGCATTAATTATCTACATGAACTAGAACCCTAGCTAGGCCTACCAAGATATCTATTTTGAAGATGTTCTGGCATAATTTCTCTACTGCCTCACTATCCTTTTCAAAATGCATGGAAATAGCTACAAAGATAGCAGGAATATCAAGATTTTCTCTATGCCTATCATCATTTTTGATGTAATTGTCTTCTAGAATTGTCAAAACAACCTTAACCACAAGGTTATGAGGAAGCATAATGATTCTTAAGCTTGTCAATCTTGATCTCTCCTAAGAAGGCCATTTGCCTCTTCCTACCCTTCAACCTCATGGGAGTTTCCATGAAAAACTACTATAAATCTAGGTAACATTGTAACACACAATCAATTATGTTGGTCTTGTATAGTTTAAATAAAATCCCATTGAAGACTAGAATGTTTCGGTAGGGTTAATTAAGCATTCTTGGTGGTATGAGGCTTGGTTACTTCAACTGTAACTAGCTAGTTATCATTGAAATGTCATTTAAGTGTGTCCTTTGTAAGTGCCACAATGGCTTAGATCATGCTATCTATGCTCTTGAATTAATTTTGTAATTAGTCATTTATGTATCATGATTCACAATTTAATCCTTTCGATCGTTTGTTTATCTTAATTTAGAAATAAATGCAATGCTTGCTTTCGAGACTATTTTCAATTAATGTCAGTTTATGCTTTTATTTTGCCTTATGCACTCAATTTTGACAATATAGCCAATTAACATTCTTGTAATCTTGTTGCCAATTCCTCATTATTATCTTAACTATGATATAAAACTTTAATAAATTCATGCTATAGACTTACCCATATCAGTTGATCATTCAACCCATCTTTCAGAAAATAGAGCGTAACATAAACTAGTTATTAAATTAAGAAACCTAATGTTCCTTACCTTTAATTTTAACCTTTTCTATAATATGTATGATTTCTCTCAACATTTGAGCCAAAATCACCCTCATTACTATGAAATATTTGGTAGCAATCAAGCCTTATCTTGAACCATGGCTTTTACTTTAATTGAAAAACTATTACTAGACATCTTAGGGATATATATACCGAGACCATTTTTTATACTAGTGCTCAATTTTAGCTTCAAGATTCATTGATATAGCTTCCAAATTTAGATCTAGAAATATTTGTGAAATTAATCATCTCAAAGCAATGCCTAGTTCATAAACTAAGAATAACATATTTCCAGTTTATACATGTTAAATAGACACTATGTTAATCGGTAGCTTTCCAAAGTTTACTGTTGAGAATCCATATTGTCCATCTGTGCATCATATCTAGTATCATTTATATAATCTATTATGTCCAGAGTATTTCATTATTGATATTCTTGATACACCTATATAAGTTAATATCCTCTAAAAAAAACTAGTATTGTCTTACTACCCTTATAGTACCATCTTGCTACATAATTAATTCTATAAACAAAATCATACCACTTCTTTCTAAAATCGTAGTAACAAACCCAAATAACCTAGATCAAACCCTAAACATATCTCAATCTTCTAGCAAGCTTTTGTCAGTGAGTTCACTAGCCCTTTCCACAATCACAAATGAGCACAACCCAACTTTCTTCATTGCCAATGCAAAGTTAAACTTTGAGGTTTGATTTTTTTAAGGGCTTACTCGGCTTCTGCTAGCCCTCATCATTACCAGAGGTAGAAATTGATATTTTTTGACCTCCACAACTTGCAAGATTTCAAGGCATGTGGATCCTTCAACTAAGAGATACTCTATCCAACAATAATTCCCATTGTGGGTTTCAGATGAAGCCATTTTTTAAGGAACTCAATATTCTTAGCTATATCTGGCTTCCTTTCTATGAAATGTTTCTTCTCCTTAATCACCAATACCAAGTGTTTAATAACCTTCCTTGTAGGATCATATTTCAACAAATAGTAAACAATTCTCAAGAAAGTCCCAACTAGAGCACTGTAGACAACATCAAAATGCAAGAAAAAAAAAAACCCTGTTATAAGAATGCTAGAACAAGTCCTCATGAAATACCAAATTCAAAAAAAAGCTCTATATTATGTGTTCTCTTATTAGAAGGAAAATAATAACATAAACCTAACACAAACAATTATAAAATGCAAGAGACTCAGAAATCCTTGCTTTAATAGAGCCAAGGATTTGGATGTTAGTTATAAACTAGTGTAAGATCGGCATTGGGGTGCGATATAATGAGTTTCTAGGATAGGGGGAGAAAGGCCTCAATTTTGGGATGATGGGGTATGGTGAGGAGTCAACAGTGGGAGGGAAGGGGGTGTTGTATACCATACATATGGAGCTTGAAATACTATTTATTATGAAATAATGTTTCAGTATAACATACCAAATTGAAATACTTGAACATAGGAAAATTGCTACACGAACCAAAATGGTTGAACATTCAACTTAGTAACATAACACATATCCAATAGTATCATTAAAAAATAAAAATTCAAATAGAAATTGACATATTCTTCATGGTGGCAACATGGTTACAGAATGGCAGAGGTGGGGGTACTTGGGCACTCTTGGTTGTGAGGACATCTTGGGGACTGGTATTTCGAGGTTTTGGGTGGGGCATTGTGGTCGGTGGGTATGAGTCCCCAAGTTTCACTATTATATACTAACACTAGATTACTCAAATAGGTCTAGATTGATTATTTTATAAAGATATTAAGATTGTAAAATAAACTTATACAAAAGCATGAAAACCCATGCTTCAGCACAACAAGAAGTGGAAGTTGTTATATGCCAAATTCAAAAGTACTTCTACACTATGTGCTATTTATGACATACTAAGATAGTAATAAAATTTTCAATACAAGCAATTGTAAGTATCCATGAGAAACTAAATAGGCTTGTTGACACATTAATTGTGAATGTTTTGATCCAAGTGAAGGGGGCTTACCTTAAATGGATTCTTTTCTATTGCAGAGCACTAGAAAAATATCCCAGAAGGTTGAATTGTTATCTTGAATGGAATTTTTTTCTTTTGAACACTAATATAATTTATTCTCTATAGCACTGGATGGAAAAAGAAATGCAAAACTGTCCATGACAATCACCTAGTTGTTCTTTCCCTCCGAACAAGAAGATCACAAAACACCAAAACATACAAAAATCCAAAAGTAGAAACCATGTGATCCATCAATAAATGAGGGAAGCCATTGTATAGTGCACAGTGGGCCTTGTAGTTTTAGTGGTATAAGAAACATTTAATATCCATTGAATGTATCTACCAACAACCTCAATTGTCAATAGAAATCTCCAAAGAATTCATTTGTGATAGAAAGACTTCCATCAACTTATTCTTCAACTACACTCTGATCCAGCTTTAACTCCTTTATAACTTCAACAAATCTTGTTCCTAGAATGGTAGCAGTAACTCAAATACTGGTAAATACAACAACCTACCATCTAACTAAGCTTGGTGACAATAACTCTAGTATTCTTAAATATGGAAACCAACCATTATAGCAAATAAATCTTACCACACATTCCTAAGATGCCTTGCCAAAGTAAATGGTTTTCTCTCCAGAGAGCAAGTAGAGACTATCAAAGAGTTCAAACACCTCATTGCTTGGTTGATGAACTCCCTAGCCAAACTTCTTGATGTTTGGGTAACAAAAAATGCAGATGCGTTGCAATTAACAATTCACCACATATCAATACATGTAATTTTGAATTAGTCATAATCAATAGTCTACCCAATTATTCATAACCAGTAGTAGTTAGTATTTTGTGGTCTACAAAGAACAATAAATTCATTAATGGAGTATTATGTGGTCTATGAGGAAAAATTAAAAAAAACATTAAAAGCATCTCTTATGTTATTCTAGATTCAGGATTTGCCACTAATTCAGAATTAGAGTGACTAATTCTTACCTGTATAAACCACTTATCTGTTCATCTAGAAACAAAAATCTTGGCCTCATGAGGATTTCCAAGCTAATGCTAACTCTTCTCTTTTCTCCACCACTGATTCCCCTCAAGTGCCAATTTCCAATGGGAGTGTTGGCATATTCTTGAAGACCCATTTCAACAAGTGTAGACTCCATTAGTGGCAATTTCTCTAACCAGGGCATCTTATTAGGGAGTCTCAAACAAGAAAAGTATGCTATAATCTCCCTCACGGTCAAGGTCCCAATCAAAGTATCATCTTGAGTTACATATGCCTACAACCAAATGTAGGAGAATAAAAACTATTTAACATCAAACATCAATAGTTCACCCAAAAATAACTCGGCCCCTGTTAAGGACTATTAAGGAGCAACCTATGATTAAATCATACTGTTGTTCCAAAGGAGAGCTTTTTCTTGTGATTACTCAACTTGATAGATCTAGAATGAAATACATTAGCTACCAATCTACTTGATTTTCGCCAAAAAATAAAAAAATGTAAAAGGAATCAATAATAGTACATTATGCAACAAAATTCCATCAAGAATGCAGCTCCATATAGATAGATAAAAATTTGAATAAGTTTAAATATAGATAGATATAAAAGATTGGATTAACTCCATATTTAATGTTGTAGACAATAAAGCAATAATTTCTATTGTGTTCTATTAAAAGACCAGCATTATGAAACTATTAGGATTTGCAAGGCACTAAATGTATCAAGAAGCTGTGTTTAGTAACAGTCCTGTTATATTATTGTAGACCATATAGGATGTTAAAATTAAGCAAGAAATTAAAATAACTCAGTGATTCACTTTAGGTGTCCTACATACTAGAAAGAGTGAAGCCTTCTGTGGATATGAAAGAGGTGCTCTACAGTAGGGAAAGAGCAGATATGTAAAAGACACCAGTAAGATGTAGTGGTTTGAAAACACCCAAAAGTAGATCATCCTCTGAGTATAGAGAACAATGTTGAAAATGTCTAATTCTTTTTATTTCCTTTCTTAGGAAAACAAGGTTGTTGTGTGGAGGACTTCTTCTAGGTTTGTCAGAGATGGTCTTGTGAGTGTGACAATTGAAGTCATTATCATTTATAGTCATTTTGACATCGTATAGCTTGAATGAATGGTGTGTCAATAGTTCCATTGACTTACAATTAATTTGAGATTCAAAGTGAGAAACCCAGAGCAATGATTTTTCCATTAAGGGAAGTAGTAGGATATGCCTACAATTTGCAAGTGTGATATTGATGTTGCTGGTGACACGCCCATCAGTTGTATTAAGGTTCAAATTTTGTATTCATTGTTGTTAAATGATGTAATCTATAGAAAGATGATAGTCATATGTATTTAGTATCATGCTGTAAGTTTTTTTTGTATGGTAATGTTTATATTTGTGTTATGGTCCCGTCTGTGTCGGGGTTGGATACAATTGTTCAATTGTGTGTTGTTTGTGATGTTAGACAAATGTCATATTAGTTATTAGAACAAAGTCTATTGAGCTCAGTTGGTCAGCAAAGAAAATTCCAGAGCCCACTGAGCATTCCTCTTTGGAAACAATTTCTACCAAGCTCACTCGAGCGACAAAGGTTTCTGTGGTAGAAGTCAGTTTCTATTGAGCTCATAAGGTCAACAAAGGAAAGTCAGTATTTATCGAGTTCACTTGGTCTCCAAAGGATTTTGCAGAGTTCACAGTGTTCACCAAGCTTCAATTGGTTAACATTGGAAATCATTTCTGGAGCAGCGTTTATCAAGCAGGGTTGACCAATGAAGGATTTCATTATTTTGGGAAATAAATTTTAATTGTTTCATGTAATAATTGTAGCCAACTGATGTAATGATTATTGGTAATTATAACTTGTAAATGAGTTGACTTGACAATTTGTAAGGTATAAATAAAAGGTCAAGTTATGAATTCTAAAATGAATGAGTGAGCATGCAAGTGCATTAATTGTGAAGAAGGTGTGAGAAAATTTTGTAGAAGGATCAGATATCCTTGAGGAGCAGCAAAGTTGTATTCAATCAGAGAGGATCTAGTGAAGCAGAATGGAGATCTGTATCAGCAAAGGTCAACTCATTGTTACTTTTTCACCATCGTAGCAGTGATTTCTAAATCTCTTAACAGAGTTGGTTTAACATCCATTTTGTAAATCCTCTAACAAGGTGGATAGTTCTATTGAATTTTTCTAAAGTCCTCTAGCAAGGCCACTCCTAATAGGGTGATTAAATCCTCTAACAGGGTCACACCTAACAATGTGTTTTGTAACCTTTAACAAGGTTGGCTCCTAACAGGGCCCACTTCAAAAGAGTGAAAATTAGTAGTTAGTTATTTGGTGGTTTTTCCCATATTGGGTTTCCACGTTAAATTTGGTGTCTCTTGTGTTCATGTTATTTTATTTTATGCATGCATGCTAATCACTGTGAATTCTTAAAGATCAATAATAAGTTAACATGTAGTACATCTACCGAGTTACAACATTTTTCTATACAGTTATCAAGTGACAACAGTAACTAGTTTTATAAAACATCTAAGGGATCTATGGATTTGTTTTTGTGGTGATTGATTCACCTCCCCCTCTCAGTTACTCCATCTATATTTCCAACAATTAGTATAAGATCTTTTGGTGCTTGCAGGAAGGATTTCAAGGATCTAAGCTAAAGATCAAGATGTCTTACAAGAGGGAAATTCCAAGGCTTAACAGGGATAACTTTTTAGCATAGCAAGGTCTCATGAGACTCCATCTGGCTTCCATTGGAGATACATGATTGAAATATCTTGATGAAGCATATGTAATTCCTTCTAGTACACTATCTATCAATGATATTGTTGAGAAAAAGACTCATAACACCATGATGATACACATTGCATCAGCCCTAAGCTATGAAGAATTTGATGATATCAAGGACTGCAAAACTGCCTTTGAAATGTGGAACAAGCTGAAGGAAATCTATGGAGGTGATGATAATGTGAGGAGAGCCAAAGTAGAAAGTCTAAGAGGAAAATTTGATCAGATGATGATGAGAGAGGATGAGAACATTGCCAAGTATGTTGAAAGAGTCAAAGAAAGCGTCAGTGCAATCAAAGCTTCTGGAAAAGATATCAAAGAGGAAATAGTTGTAAGTAAAGTTCTTAGAACATTGCTTCCCATTTATGCAATTAGAGTTTCTGAAATTCAAGAAAGAAGATGTGAAGCAAATCATAACATAAATTTAGAGGCCATAGTAGGAAGACTGATTGCATTTGAGCTAGATAACTATGACAACTATGTTCTAGCTTCCAAGAACATTGAATCAGCATTTGAAGCCAAGCTTTCACTCAAAGAAAAGGGCATGAAGATAAAGGATTCTCAGTTAGAAAGTGAAGAAGAATTAGAATAGAGTTCTAACAGTGATCTTGAGGTGGTTGAAGCTCTGCTTGTAAAGAAATATTCTAGAGGCAAAGGAAAATACAAAGGTAAGGTTCCTCTAATCTATTTTTCATGTGAGAAAATTGGTCATATTATTGCTAGGTGCCCAAACAAGAAAAACAAGGATGAGAAGAAAGGTCACAAGTGCAATGGCAAGAAAGATTTCAAATCATTCAAGGAAAAAGGTAAGAAAACATGTTTCATGGCTAAGGATTCTAAGGATTTTGAAAATAGTGAAGATGAAATTGTTTACATTGATGTGAAAGATGAATCTGACAATGATGAGGAAGACAAGATGGCACTTATCTCTCATGTAAGCAAAAATGATACATGGATCATAGATAGTGGTTGCTCTCATCATATGAATGGTGACAAAACAATTTTTGAACATTTTGAAGACTATGATGGTGGTAGTGTGAGGTTTGGTAATAATGAACCTTGTTGCATAAAAGGAAGAGGAAGAATATCACTAACCAAAGAGCTTGTATGTGGTAATGCCTATTGGGTTGAAGGACTAAAACACAATCTTTGAGTGTGGAACAACTACTCAATAATGGATTCAAAGTAAAATTCACACATGGAAAAGCAAGATTGCTGGATGATAAAGGAAAGCTGATTGGATCAGTTATACAGACAAAAGATAACTTGTTCTGTCTTGAACTTGGTGAATGCTTATGTTTTATTGCTCAAGTTGAAGAAATTTGGTTATGGTACAAAAGGTTATGTCATGTGAATTTTGATAACCTAGTGAAAATAAGCAAATTCAGGAAGGTAAGAGGCATTCCTAGTATAAAGAAACCTAAGGTTGGTCTATGCAAGAATTGTCATATTGGTAAGATGGGAAAGACTAGCTTTAAAAGTAAGAACTATCAGTCTGAAGAAGTTTTGAAAATTGTGCATACTGATTTGTGTGGACCTATTGGAATTGAGAGCTATACTAGAGAAAATTTCTTCATTCTTTTTGTTGATGATTACTTTAGAATGATGACTGCCATGTATTTGAGAGAGAAATCAGAAGCATTTGAGAAGTTCAAATGGTATTTGGCCAAAATAGAAAAGAAAACAGGGAAAAGACTAAAATGCTTGAGATCAGACAAAGGTGGTGAATTCATCTCCCATGAGTTCAATAACTTTTGTATTGAAAGAGGAATTAAAAGATAGGTATTAACACTTGGTACTCTCGAGTCTTTAGTCACCAAGTTGTAAGAAGTTCAAACCAAGTTGCAGGGATGTGAGTCACATTCAGATGCTACCGAGCCAATACCTACTAAGTCTGAAGGACCCGAGGAACAGTCAGATCAACCAGAGCCAGAAGTTGAAACTCAAAATGAAGATAGTGGAACTCAGTCAAAAGGCAAGGAACTTGTATTAGCCAAGTATTTTAAGAGACATCATGCACCAAATCAGATCATTGGAGACAAATATGAAGGTTTTGTTGATCCAGACAAGAAAGACATGGTCTGCAAATTACACAAAGCATTGTATGGTCTGAAACAAGCCCCTAGAGCATGGTATGGAAGATTACATAACTATCTTATTCAGATTGGTTTTCAGAGAACTAATAATAACAGTAGCTTGTATATCAAGGAAGGACTAGATAACAAAATTATTTTCGCAGAAATATTTGTGGATGATACTTTGTTTACAGGGAATGATGATTTATGAAAAGAATTTTCAAAGCAAATGAACAAGGAATTTGAGATGTCAATGTTCGGTGAGATTAAATTCTTTGTTGGTCTTCAAATTTAGCAAAGCAAGAATGATATCTACATCACTTAGTCTAAATACATCAAGGAGATACTCAAAAAGTCTGGTATGGAAGATTGTAAACCAGTTGGGACTCCTATGTGTATTGGACTAAAGCTTACCAAGGATGATGAATCAAAAGACGTAGATCAAACCTTATATAGATCAATGATTGGAAAGTTGCAGTATGTAGTTCATACAAGGCCAGATATTGCTCTTGCAATTGGTATTGCAGTAAGATTTTTAGAAAAACCAAGATAAAATCACATGATGGAAATCAAAAGGATCATGAGATACTTGAAATGCATTGAAGATTATGGATTGTGGTACAAATTTGGAGGTAATTTGGATTTGAAAGTATTTACTGATGCAGATTGGGCAGGAAACATTGATGACAAAAAGAGTACAAGTGGAGGATCATTCTTTCTTGGAAAGAGGTTGGTTTCTTGGACAAGTAAAAAATGAAATTGTACATCCAAATCTATACCAGAAATAGAGTATGTTGGTGCAATAGTGAATTGTTCTAATATTGTTTGGTTCAAGCAATTATTGGAAGGCATGAAGGTGGAAATCAAAGAACCTATGGTTATGTTTTGTGGCAATACAAGTGCAATCAACATATCTAAAAATCCAGTAATGTATTAAAAAACCAAGTACATTGCAATAAAGTATCACTTTGTTAGAGAATTGGTGTAGGATAAGGAGATCAAATTGGAATATGTCCATACAAAGGAACAAATTACCAACATATTCACCAAGCCATTACCTAAGGATGCATTCTTGTATCTAAGAGGCAAGTTAGGGGTCATTCCCCCATCTAAAGCTCACTAAAATGAAGTTTTAGTGATTCATCAATAGGAAACAAGTTGAAGATTTTTCAGTTGATGTAGCATAGTCATGGAAACATTGCATATGAATCAGTACTCAAGGTACATTGTTACTCATTTGGCTTGTGTTGTCTTTGGCATGTGTTGTCAAAAAGGGAGAGTGTATTGTCATATCTTTCTAAAATTTGAAATTGTTTATGGAGAGTTTACTGCATTAGAGAAGTTTGTGGCATAAAATCTAAGATGAAGAAATATTCTGTCAGAAAAAGACTTGTTCTCAAATTTCATTGTTCTATGACATGTTGTGTTTCCATCAATGCCAAAGGGGGAGATTGTTGGATATAATAGTTCAATTGTGTGTTGTCTTTGATGTTACACAAATGTCATATTAATTATTAGAATAGAGTCTACCAAGTTCAGTTGGTCAGAAAAGCAAATTTCAGAGTCTACCGAGCATTCCTCTATGGAAATAGTTTCTATCGAGCTCACTCGGGCGACAAAGGTTTTTGTGGCAGAAGTCAGTTTCTACTGAGCTCACAAGGTTAGTGAAGAAAATTTAGTATTTGCTGAGTTCACTTAGTCTCCAAAGGATTTTGCAGTGTTCATCGAGCTTTAGTTGGTTAACACTGGAAATCATTTCTGGAGTAGTGTTTATCGAGCAAGGTCGACCAATGAAGGATTTCATTGTTTTGAAAAATAAAGTTTAATTGTTTCATGTAATAATTGTAGCTAGCTGATGTAATGATTATTAGTAATTGTAACTTTTAAATGAGCCAACTTGATAATTTTTAAGGTATAAATAAAAGGGGAAGTTGTGAATTCTAAAATGAATGAGCGAGCATGCAAGTGCATTGATTGAGAAGAAGGTGTGAGAAAATTTTGTAGAAGGATCAGATATCCTTGAGGAGCAACAAAGTTGTATTCGATCAGAGAGGATCTAGTGAAGCAGAATAGAGATTTGTATCAACAAATTAGTTGCATCTCATTTAGGTAAACTCATTGTTACTTTTTTACCATTGCAGCAGTGATTTCTAAATCTCTTAACAAATTTGGTTTAACAGCCATTTTGTAAATCCTCTAACAAGGTGGATAGTTCTATTGAATTGTTCTAAAGTCCTCTAGCAAGGCCACTCCTAACAGGGTGATTAAATCCTCTAACAGGGTCACACCTAATAGTGTGTTTTGTAACCTTTAACAATGTTGTCTCCTAATAGGGCTCACTTTAGAAGAGTGAAAATCAGTAGGTAGTTACTTGGTGGTTTTTCCCATATTGGGTTTCCACATTAAATTTGGTGTCTCTTGTGTTCATGTTATTTTCTTTTATGCATGCATGCTAATCATTGTGAATGCTTAAAGATCAATAATAAGTTAACATACAGTACACCTACCAAGTTACAACATTTTTCTATAGAGTTACTGAGTGACAATAGTAACTAGTTTTATAAGACATCTAAGGGATTTGTGGATTTTTTTTTTGTGGTAATTGATTCACCTCCCCCCCCTTAGTTTCTCCATCTATATTTCCAATAGAGGGGTGGATATAGAATTGAAATGTCCACCCAAAGGAGGATATATTACTTTCTTGTTGGAAGTTTCTATGTTGGTGGGGGAAAGAAGTTTTGGGACATTGCAAGGCTGAACCTACATAGGATGCAAATTCACAATCTCCCATTTATTGAGGCACCTTGTTGTGGGTGACCTTTTGTAAGGAATAGCAAGAGATGTTATTATGAGTCAAAATAAATAAGATATGTATTTAAGAGGGCCACACGTGTTGATTACCACATGAGGATAAGGTCTGATGCCTAAAGAAGGCATTTAGAACAACAAATATGCAAACTATACAAGGTCTCCTCAGTTGAACTCCTTCTGGAAGAGAATCTAGCCAAGATTGAAGAAGAAATGTGTTACTACAAGAGTGATGAGATGAGGAAGGGGAGATTGAAAAGGGTTGTAGCATTGGTGAAGAGAAGAGAGATCATGGTATGATCAATTTGATATAATAGTTTGTTCTATACATAAAAAATCCATGCAAACATGTGAACCACTTTAGAGCAATCTGTTGATATTCATTAAATGTACCGCTGACAGGGCACTCCATCTTTAGCCAATATGGGTTTTGTGGATGGTGTTGTTGAAAGATCAACATATGCACCACCTTCTACCTCATTTGTAGGTGATAAGAGTTGTGTTCAATGATCTTGTGCATGACAGAATAAGTCTAGTAGAGGGAAAAGAACCTTTGTAAGTGCTAAACAATTATTGAATTTGAGGATGATATAAGGGGAATCCCTTCTGTTGCCAAAAGTGAGAGGGTAGAGGTAATGAGGAACAAAACATGTTATTTTTCTATTTCTGTAAGATTGAATAACATATAAAAAAATTTATTTTCACCAGTCATACATTTTGTTGTTGTGAACATTTTGGTTTGATATCTAAAAAATGGAACAAATGTTTTATTCTATGTCAGTTGTCTTCCAAGAAAGACACTGTTGCAAAAGTAGTTGAGTGTGAAGACAGGTATGTCCTTTATCTCCTAGCTTCTGCATGTGAGTGTGTTAAATTGACATCAACAAAATGCAAGAGTGCTAGTAAGTCTATGTTAGGAAAACCCAGACAAGAAATGTTGGTTGACGAAAATGAGATTGAATTTTAGGTAAGTAGTATGTGGTTGGCATAGGTAATGCGTTATGAGGAACATATGTTATTGTATTCTAAATTTTATTATGACCCACTCTTAATGGTAATGGTGGTGTTTAGAGGTGTGCAGGACAATAGCCCACAGTTGAACATCTTGAAGAAGTAGTATGTGTACACTAGAAATGTGGCACACTCTAAACCATTCTATCCAAACGATTCCATGAGTTGGAATGCTTGGATGCCGGCTTAGAGCTCCCTATCCATGGATTGCAAGGAGTTAGTATTTCAGCATGAAGGCTCTTAGCCAAGCCTTAGAAATGTACTTGCTAGTAAACCATGCAACGGGAGGTTCTTTGAGACAAGAGAAAGAGTGCAAATATCTTCAAGGAATCCCTCAAGAATGCAATGCAAGTATGGAAACTAAGCTAAGATGATAATGAAAAATGCAGCTATACTAAGCATGTATAAGATTGTTACAAAACCAAATATTTAAACTATGTGAGATTATTGCAAGAAATCAAAGTTAAACTAAAATGCAACTATGCTAAGAATGCCATATGATCTTATGCTAATGTGATGGAATGAGAGAATGAGACAAGAAATGAGAAGTTCTCCACAAAGCTCCAAAGAAACCTGTTAGAAAACCTACAGCATAAAAATATTCAAATGAGGATGGATTGAGGGGGAAAATTCTCTCCCTTTTAAAGATGTATGGAAGGTAGAGATCGAGATGAAGATGGTGGATGATCAACGGTGGAATTTGAAAAGAGGAGTGATCCACGTGCACACACAAGTCAACCAATAGAATATAAGTTGACTTGTCATATAAGACAAAAGTCTCACAAGCCTTTTCTTTTAATTGTAAAATAGAAAAAGGACTTTATGTGTGCACTTTAAGTGGGTTAGAAGAATGGGGTCTTTTATTTATTTAAAAGGGGACATGTTCTTTTAATCAAATAATGAACTTAGGATAGCATAGTCAAACTATAGGTTATAATCAAATAAATTGATTATTAGCAATTTGGTCTAGGTAAATGATTAAATTAATTTAGCCAAAATGTTGAAAAGGGGGCTAATAGTCTAGATGACCATTTTTAGGTGATTACAGTATGCTTACATTCAATTTAGTGATTGATAGAGACTTTGTTGTACAAAATGTTGATAGCAGCGTCCATGTGACTTAATACCTATACTATTTGGTTATATGTAATGTAGGTCAATAGTGGTGGTGTTTTCTTTAACACTCCATCAATGATGGAGGCCCCATATGGAGATGTACATAATGTATTTTGATTTATTGCCCAAAGAAAGATTGGTTTAGAGTTACTGTAATTTGAGAAAGCATTTTTCTACTTTTTGTGGGCTAGTACATAATGAGGAGATATTTTGCAGTGTATCATGATTCTTTGGTTAAGTGATCCATAAGGTTGGTTGGAACTATAATCTTCCACCCATCTAACAATAAAAAACTTGCAACTTTGGAAATGGGCATGGAAAGTCAGATAGATGCATAGGATAAGTCATAGAGTCCTCGTGAATTAGTAAAAGTGACAGATGTATCCTTTCTTTCTGTTTGTAAGCAACAATATAATCATAATTGGGATAGACAACCAAGGTTCTTGACTCAACTACGAGGCTACCGTATCCTCTCTTTTTTTCTAAAGTTTTAAGTGACTCGTTAAATTTGTTTGAAGTATGGAACATCTATGACCTGTCCTCTAATACAGATTTGGAGAAGCATAAGGTATTATTGTCTCTCTTTTGTTTTTTTCCTAAGCTAATAGTTTATTGATGTTTGCATATATTGATGTCACTTATTTGGAGGTTGCACTCATCCAACTTGTGTGCATAACTTTAGGGTAAAAAGTAGGACTAATTGAAGGTGGCCAAAGAATCCAACAATCCCCTTCCTACCCTTAAAAGATGTAGCCTCAAAATTCACATGTTAGATATCACCCCTCCAATGGTGCACAAGGACCTCAAGAGGTGTTGTAGATTTTATGAAAGAGTTTTCTGTGTTTCCCAAAATAGATAGTGGAGGATGGGTAAGCCAACATCAAAACATTAAGGATTTCTTTATATATCATCATAACTGGCAATGGTCTCCAATTTTTTTATTGAATAGTGTACATAGTGTTGTTACTAGGGTTACTAAGCATTTTTGATGCCACTGGTCAAAATATACCGTTCTTTAATGAAATGGAACTAATGCTTATTCCAAATATATGTCATATTTGTAATAATTAGTTGTTGTCATATTGCGGTTGTTCTATGGTGTGATTCTACTTTAGTTATAATTATTGTCTTTTTAGTTGTGTTTAGTCTATCAGTGAAAATTGAATAGGATCAACTATTTTTATAGAGTATTATTTCAATTTATAATATATCAAATGTTTATTTTAAATGTATAGTAACTTCTATCATAAATTTTTGAATATTTTTCTTCAATTTGATGGATGTTTTAATAAGTTGGAGATGATTCGATCTTATCAGTGTATTAAGTGGATACTCCTACTTCCACTGAACAATATTGACCAGGTATTCTGCTAGTTTGTGGCACCTTTTCAATTCATTATGTTCGCAAAATGCAAATTTGTTTTATTTCTAAGCAAATTTTTTTAGTAAACTTCATTATTGGAAGGTAAGCATAGTTCTTATATGTTGATGTAGTCATGGGTAGTTGCAAAAATTTCCATAGAAAGGAAGCTCTCAATCAATCACCACCTGATATCCCCATGACTACAACTGTAGGATTGTCAAAGTTTGCTACTTCTGGGAAGCATGGAAAGATGAATGACTCATCGACTAGGAGGCAATGACAAAGTTCAAATGAAGTACCTCCGTTGGGTGTATTAGATATTGGTTGTGCGGTGGGGCTAGTCAATAGTCATGAGAATGTAGGTTCAGACGATCCCACCCTGGATGATAGCTTCAATAGCTCACTTCAAGAGAAACACAGTCAGCTTCAAGAGAAACATATATCTTTGTTGTCAGAGAATTTGGCTGCATGTGAAGTAGATAATAAGCACCTAAATTTGCAAAATGCGGAATTGGAGATGAAACATGCTCATTGGAGATGAAAAAAGAGAGCTTGACATGTTGCTTATAAAGGTTAAGGAGAAAAATATGGAGTACTATCTTCAACTACATGAATAATAGTTGATCAATCACAATCTAGATGATTCACTTGCTACAAACAAGAAGATGTACTTTGACTCAACCCGTATGTACAAGGACATGTTAAATGTCTTTAGAGGTCATAATGAATGGTGGAAGGTGAAGTACATTGACGTGGCTAGTTTACCTTCTGATAGAGGGTAACAACCAACTTCCACCCTGTCCTTAATGTGTGGATGTGAAGGTGCATGAAAACGTTGTTAGATACACATATGTAATTGAATATTTTGAGCCACATGTGGTTGTTAATCATTTCAATGACAAATCCCAGTTGTAAAAAATAATGTCATATGAAACTAATGTTTGGATATATAAATTAATGTCTTCTAGAAAAAAAGAGACCATTGACCCTTACATTTGACAATTTGGTGCACTGCTAATTGATATTTGAAATATATTTTGTACACTGTTAATATTTATAAATCATTACAGATCCACTTTATTCATCAATATTTTAAAGGAATGCCATTGTTATATACATACTGTTGCTCTTATTTTCCAAGGACTAAATGCAATAAATTTCATGGATGGATTGAAGTTTTTTTCTTATTAAGTAAATCTTTCATATCAGATGACTTTCAATCGTAATGTCATATGATCTGCAATTTATTAAACTGAGGTGCATTGCTTATCATTTCACTTCATACACTATGTAATGCAAGAAATCTGATGAATGGATGTAACAAATTGAAAATGAAGTATTCATTTGCTATGAAATTGGTATGTGTTACTTTTTTTTCTATGGTTGGTTGAATGTAGACATTATTTTCCTTTTTAAAAATGTTTACATGCTTTTGAGGCTAGAAGAAACCAATAATAGTTGACATGAAATGGAATATTTCTTCTATAGAAGTGGACAATTACAATTCAATTTATTTCAATTAGATGTTATCAACATACAATAAAGGCAAGTATTACTTTGTGGAGAGAAACCATATAAAAATTGATTCAACAATACCTTTAGAAGAAACTATTGTAATTGCGAAACTGATCCTTACCACTAAATAGGAATTACACTTGTAGGCAAAATTCACCCAAGAACTAAGAACTCAAACACAAGCACAATTGTAGACCAGAAAGGAGTATGATTAGAATATCGATGTATTCAATTCAATATGCCATTAAGAGTACACTAGGAGTGCCTGTATATCAAGGCCTCTAAGATGCATCTAGAATACCTAAGAATTAGCTATATGATAAGTCATACAACTAGGCACATGTCCACCAGATATGGGTTATCCTCCATTAAGCATAGAAGTAAGTGTGATGATAAGAGGATAAGCTTATATGGGTGTAACATGCAAATCAGTGTTGTAGACAACATGTGCTAAAATAGAGTTGCATACTTTTGTGTTCTCAACATAACAACTCAAAAAGGTGTGCAAACTCCTAAGTGTCTCACAAAATAAAATAATAAAATAATGCAATATAATCAAATAATGCATTAACCTAAGTAAACTTAAGTAAGTGTAAATAGTAAATACGCATTTACACCAACAACACCAAATTCATAAGTAGACTTTTAATTTGTAAATGAGTTTTTCTGTGTGCAACTTTTATATACATGGTTGACAATGGGATGCATTCCCTTTTTGTGGCTCTAATAATAGAACAGACATAATGTCAACAATCTCTACATATATTGCAAAAAATCATCATTACTGCCCTTTCAATCTGCTAAGAATTTAGATACATTACACAAATGTTTGGCATGATTGTCATCCTTGTAAATGCACACATATTTTGTTGACACTTCCATTGAAAATTCCTATCAGGCCATTTTTTTAGTTATCATTGACATGTGATCAAGCATGTCATCTGTGGTCTTCAATTCTGAGAGACCATCCAAGAAACTATTAGCAAACAATGATCTCCATTTATGTACTAGCATTGGCAACCCATCTTTGAGGATGATGGGAAATACATGTGTAACATCACTCTTGAGTTTCATCATATCAAAGTGTAACTTCTTAGCCCAATCTGCATGTTGTTTCAGGATTTCATGTCCAAACCATTCATACCCTGAGTTTAGAGGTTCATTTATCTTCGAGTCTTCTTTAATGCTAACCTTTAATCTCTTGTTCTCTCATATAGCTTTGAACGTGCTTGAGTAAATGTAGTGCCTCTCTCATTTGACTTCTATAAGTCAACCTGATGGATGCAACCTTGCTGATCTTTTGTTGTGATGGGATCATGATTGTGACCCTGAGTGGTCTACACTGTCGAGGTGTTTCGATTTATGTTTCTGTATCAGTTGCTTTGTTTATGCTTTTGACTGATCTATGAGATTATGATGTGATTTATGGTTCACTGAGGTTTGTACCAGTGATTACCAGGATTGATGTGGTATCATGAGGTTGTTCTGTGATTACCTTGAGATGTGTGCAGAGATTGCACTTTGTACTTTTTACCATGCTATACTAGACTAGGTTCCTGTAGCAGTGGTTAGTCATGTTTATGACTGTGTTTTCTTATGTGTTTTAAATGCCTTTTTAATGCAGAGTAATCAATCATTATTAAATGCGTAAGTAATTAAATGGATTGTTCATCTGAGATTATTTGGTTATGTGCTGCAGACATTTACATTGTTACATTTCTGATTAGAGAGATATTTGTTACTCATGTTATGTTTATATTTGAGAGGACCTGAGGGTCAGATGTTACATCTTGATTCTAGTATCATAGATTTTAGACTACTATACTATTTAGTTAATCATATTGCATGATGATGCCATTTTGAGATGACAGTGTGTTTTATGATGATATCTGGTTATCTAGTATTTGGACATACCTCTGATTTTGTTATGTGATGGATTTAATGCTATGGTTATTTACTTCATTCCTGTGTTGTTATGCTTTATGCAATCGTGAGTGATGTAAATAGATTAGTTTAATATAATTACATAAATGGTTAAATTAGGTGATTTAATGCATTTATTGCTTCGGCTATATTATTATATGCAATTGCACTTGATCGTGTTGTTTAGTGTGCAGGATTTATATCTCTGGCAGTGGCACATGGAGTTAGTGATTCAGCCATTCATATTTTACCAATGTCATCCTTATATGGTCGACGTATCCTTTATTAAAATGTTTAAATTAAACCTTTTGATGATTATTAAATCCAAACTCATTTACATTATGTGATTAGACCAGTAAGCGTGTCTGTGCATTTAGAGGTTCGCATTGTCGTGAACGTTATTAAGGAGATTTCTGTGTTTTTGGGTTTTTGGGCTTTTAAACTAATTTATTTTAATTTTTGGAAGTTTTTCCATAGATGAATTCCTATTTATAGGAATAGCCTATTTTCGTTTTGGTCGATTCGAGGTTTAACTAGATTGGCTGGTTAAATGCCCTAATCGATTATTCACCTGAAAAGTGAATAAGTATCCAAAGAGGAATTTAATTCCTCACTTCTCACTTTCAAATTGGAAAGTTGGAGAGTAAAACCCAGAATCCTCTTCATGAGGATTTACTATTTTGTTTGTTGTGGGAGCTACAGGCGTGGGATCGTTGCGAGGTTGAGCTCGTTGGATCCAGCTCGGGGAAACCTTGGATTGCCGCTATTTTCAGCCACTTCTGCGGGCGTTTTATTTTCTGGTTCAGTTTTCTGTTTTTGCCCTTTTGGCTGTGAGGTAGGGCTTTCCTGTTTTATTATTTCTGCTCCATTTCTGCTTCTATTTTTGGTAGCCGTTTGTTTGGAGGCTGAGAACGAGTGTTCCCCTCCGTTTCTGTATGTTAGTTCTACCCAGTTGGGCGGGTATGAACATTTCCCTATTTTTTGGGATGAGGGTTTGGGATTTTGCATCGTTATGCTGGCCGTTTTTGCATACGGTGTCCGATTCCATTTATTTTTGGATTGTTGGGGTTTTTGAACCCAAAGGCCAAATGGGTTTTAATTTTGAAATTTTCAAAATTTTTGGAGTTTTTACCTCATTTTGTGTGCTGCCCTATTTTCTCAAGTTTTCTTGGCACAATGTGGGTCATGGACTTGGATGATTTGTTTGGATATCAGTCAGACCACTATTGCACCTTTTTTTTCATTGGGATGCGTGTCGCACCTGTACTCTCGACTTTGTGTTCGGTTGAGTGATTTGTTACCTGTTATGGTTTCTTTTGGACCTTTACTTTTGTTTCGTGAATGCTAGGATTTGTGTAGAATCCATACTCTTGGATTGAGGCCAGTTAAGTAAGTTCATGATGTTTGGTCTTGTTACATCATTGGGATTCGTGTAGAATCTGTACTCTCAGATTGAGGCCGGTTGAGTGATTCATGATGTATGCTTTTATTGGCTTTGGGATTCATGTAGAATCTGTCCTTTCCATGTTGCTTTTAGTTGGGTGTTTTCTTTTCATTGTGTTCTCATTCCTATCCTTGTGTTATGATCTTTGTGATAGTGGTGCGCCACACAAGAGTACGTGCACGTACATTTGTTGGGTGACTTGTGAGGCCCGATCTTTCATGGATTTTCCAGAAGTTATGATCATTAGGGTTGGGATGGGAGTATGCATGCCCATGGGCACTTGTTGTAGGATGAGCATGGGTAGGGTAGGGTAGCATCTGGAGGGGGCTTCTATCTCGCAGCTTGGCGTTCATGGCACCGGAGTTTGACGAAGGATAAGAAGTTTTAAGCAAGTGATAACTAAATAAAATGTGTGTTTGTTAATATAACTTAAGATAAGTAAAATGTGTGAGCACCTGATTAAGTTCGAGGACACAATGTGTGAGCACCTGTTTAAGTTTGAGGACACATGATCCGAGCTTGGGCTTTTCAATGCCAAGCGACTCTCCAGGATGTCAGCCCCTACTTAGTAGCCTTTTGAGTGTCTGACCAGGACCTTTACTCCTTGCATTATCTTAGGTTCTTGGTTGCAGCCATCATACTGTCTGGCGTGAGTGTTAGCCTTGGATGTTGTGCTTTATGTGTGTTTGTGGTTGGATCATTATCTCCATCAGCATGGCAGGTGTGGACCTACGGGTGCCACGTGGTTGGGAGGCATAGCTACCTTCACCACTGCTAGGGATCGGTGTACAGAGACGATCTTTTGTCCTAGTGCGACCGTTGCTGGATGTCTTCACTTGGTACTTCGGGTTTTAGAGTATGCTTTCTTGTGATTTATGCTTTCATTGGGATGCCTGTATATCATGTTTAGATGATGTTATTTTATTTGGTGCATTCCCTTATTATGATGTTTATCATATGATTAGATGATGTGATTTGCTTTAGTGGTATATCTGTTGCTTACTATTGTTTAGCATGTGATAGGTGATGTTATCTACTGTAGGATTATCTTATGCGTTATCACTAGCATGTTAGATTTTCTTATGTTGTTATTGTGCATGTTTTAGTAGTGACGTCCCTATTACGACAGTACTGACGATTTGGTTAGTGGCTTGAGATGTTATGCATAGGGGATGGCTAGGACCCATGATGGTCTTATGATGCTATTGACAGTTGGGAGGAACCGTGCACTTAGTTTGGTTGTTCAGTTCACTGCGATGTTGATTTTCAGTGTGTTCTTTACTGCTGTAGTTTAGATGGATAGATGTTCTCCTTTCTGTGTTGTTCTTGCACTTGAGTGTTCATTCCTCGAGCCTTTGTGGATTTGGTACTCCCTGGTGTGGAGGTTCTTTGCTCTAATTTTGGTCCTTTTTGCTTCTGGGAGTGTTTTCGTGTTTCTATGGGCGACATTTGTTCAGCATGGTGCGACACTTTAAAAGTATTGCACACCCATGCAAACTATATCATACGACACTGTAAAGTATCACACGCCTTCTTGAGAAATGTCGTACGACACTGGAAGAGTGTCGCACACCTTCTTGAGAAATGTCGTACGATGCTAAAAAGTGTCGCATGCCTTCATGAGAAATGTCATACGACACTGGAAGAGTGTCGCACGCCTTAAGGAGAAGTGTTGCCCTCCCTTAGTAAAAAGTGTCACACGATTTTTGTGAAAAACCTATGCGTACCATCAGCGGGCACTTTTCTTTGGGATCCGTGCTTTCTGAGAGTTTTTTTGGATACCCTTTTGGGCGTTCTTTGACCCTATGTTGTTGCATTTTGTATTCTATCAGTTTCTCTTGTAATCCAATTTTCGAGTTTCTATTTTAGTCTCTTGGGGTTTAAAATATATTGTTTAAGTATAAGTTGACGTATGTTTAATTTCTTATACTTAAGATATATTTTAATATATGCGACAAATATTTTGAGATAGGTTTCAGACCTCTCAGAGATAAGCTATGGATTCTAGGAAATTTTCAGGGCTTCAGGATTTCAGGCTTAGCCAAATTTTGAGATTTTGCATTTTATCCCAGCTTGGTGTTTTGTTGATGAGTGGTTGTTTCTTGTGCCCTCATCAAGTGTGTTGTCATTGTTGGTTTTGTTTGTGTGTGTCAGTTTGGTAGTGATGTTTGGAGATTCATTGGTTGTCGGGATGGTGGTGAAGTCTTCCGTTGCGATCGTTGTGATCCCTGTATGATGTTGTCATGTGCATTCATACTTGTAAAAAAAAAATTCTTGGCTTGTATTTCATCCTTGTTTCCAAGGATCTCTGGGCGGGGCATTACAGTAAAGGACCCAATACTTGTACACCATCTTCATTAACTTATGACATCTATTTTTAACAATTCTAATTGCCAAGTCATCCAACTGATTATGTCTTTTCATAAGTATGTTATCCAATTTCTGTGCTTTATTGTGCCAGAAACTTACATCCTCCATTCCATCCATATCTCTTTGTCCCCGATCATGAAGTTTCAAGATTAAACTCTTTGCATTTCCCTCCCTCCAACATAATAAATTTTTGTTTCCATGCTTCCTTTTCAACCTCTAAATTTTCAAACAATGATTTGTACTTGTATTTAAATGTGTACAACTCAAGTCAACAAGTACTACTAGAATCCATTTTGAAATTTAATTATGTAATATTCAATGCTTAATATTATAGCTACATATTTAAACCAAATTTATATTCACAGTTCCATAAATGAAGAAATTTATTAATAGAATTCATGTCGATCATGTCTAGATTATGGGTGTTTATGGAAACAAATTCAATCAAGATCTATTATCTACTTTTGTAAAGCAATATTTCATATATGTAATAGTCATTGCATGTGAGAAATATAAGTTAAATATAAGTCTAAAATGAAGTGATAAATTGCTGAGAATGTTGTATAATATTAATTTCTATAATAATAAAAGTAAAAGTGAAAGTGAAAATAATTATTTTAAAGTTTTTTTTAATGATAATCGAGAGGTCAAATCAATTGATTAAATTAAAATATAAATATAACCCAACTCATGGGGCACTAAGAGGATCGAGTTGGGTAAAATTCCTTTAGTCTTGCATTATATAAGTACAATTCAACCTTTTAAAGGTTTTGCTCTATAATTTCTTGGGAAACATAAAACATGGATGCCAATTTTTTAATGATTCAATTATCTTCGATTTTCCCTTCTTCTAATCAATCCTAAAATAACATAGCACCAACCACCAAAAATATACTCTATCCTACTTGTTAGGAGGTTAGTAAAAAAACAAGATTAAAAGCACACATTAGAATCCAAATTAGGAGAAATGAAAATAAAAATGGAACCACAATGCTAATAGAATAAAGAGGATTTAGATCAATGTTACAAAACCATCAGTTTACATTCCAAATAAAATATATACAAGGCCCAAACAAATATGTCAATCAAATCCATTCAAAGGACACAAACAAAGTTTGGACTAAAAAACCCCAACATTCCTTCTAATTAGGAGGAGATTAGAGGAGAAATTAATCTACAAGCATGTGGGCCGAGGATGATATTTCCTTCTCTTCTGAAAAACCTTCTTCCTTTGAAAATGACAGTTTCAGACACTCCATAATCACCTCTATTTTGGTTTCCCATGATCTAATATATTATTCTATTGCGTATTTTCTCTAACGAATCCCTAACTCAGGTTCTTTTAACATGCATAAAATAGAGAAAACAATATCCATTTCTATAAATAATAGGAAACCATTCTATTACTCTTGTCAGATCAAAAGATGAGATTATCGGATATAGAGAAACAAATTTCCTCCCATACTAAGGAATCTCCTAGTGATAGGGCCTAAAATTAGGAGGTTATCTCTCATATTAGCTAGGACTTTCTCAAGGTTACCTAAATATTATGACTTAAACATGCATTTGCAAAGCATATTGACATTGTCTTTATCAATATCTATTAGCCTAGTCATTTCTAAGAATGTCATGGGGATATCACAATGAACCTTGTACCATCTATGTTTTTAATAAATTCTTTACTCAAAATCTTGAAAACTACTTGAACTGCTAAAAAGTGAGTATTAAGGAGGACTTCCCTAAAATGCATACTAGTAATGGGTTCGTTGAAGGCAATTTGAGGAGGGCCTTTTTAGTTTTGTAATGGTATTTATCCTAAAATTCCCACATGTTCTACCACATGAATTCTATATAAAGCCTCATGAGAGACTTCTTATTTCCTTTTCCTAAAATAATTCAAATACAAACATGTCAATTAGCTTTCTGGTTCAGCGTAACCATTACTTTCTTGAAATGCAATCAAAAGAAAACCTTTTAGATTAAAAATGATTAAAATTGGATAAGAAAACACAAAAGAAAAAACATCAAATTACTAATGTTCTTACTTTTGAAACACATGTTAGCTTATAAGTTTGAAAAAACATAAACATAATTAAAAAATCTCTTAGAATATACACATAATTTTATACTTTCAAGAAGGAAAGACAAGAAAATGCTAATCCTTAATTCTATTTGCATAGAGATATGTCAAGAAACCCAACATAATTATGTATAAATTAGCTTATATTTATGTTATATATTCATGGAAATACATACTACATAGATAAGAGCAATACTATTTTTGCTACTAGAAAAATACTGCCCCCTTAACTACTTCATATCCACTCATCTAAACTGCTTACCATTATTAAGAGAATCCACATTATTTTTTATACTAACACCATAGATATACAAAGATAACAAAATAGGACTACCCACTTCTATTGTGTAAATAAGCCCTAGCTAATTCACTAATTTAAAAATATACGACCGAAAAAAGGGGATTTTCTCTTCAAGTTGTTGTTGGACCCTTACCCTTTGGATCCATCTTTCTAGAAGTCAGACCCATGACATCATCTACCTTTTATTATTTAGTCTTCATCTTTCCTAGGATCAAGTCTTCTTCTAAATCATCTAGTTCATCCTTAGAGTCCAAACAAGTGACATTAACATACTGTGGAATTTCTTCAAAACCCACAACACCTTCCCCTTTTAAATAATTTTTTAAACCAATTAGGATAGTTAGGATGCTTTACATGGAATAATATTATTAGGAAATTTAAAAGCTACATTTTCTCATAAATCTTATCCCTAAAGGAATCCTAGTCACCAAGATACAAAATGGAGAATTTAGGGACCAACTTACTATCTACCTCCACTTTGTCATAATTCCTAGATTTTAGAGGCATAAGATTACAATATATGTTGCATAGAAAAACATCCATATCAACCAAATATTTCTTTAGGAACACAATCTTGCACAAAATTTTCATTATTTCCCTATCCCTTTTAAAGAATATCATCAATGCTGGGAACATTTATGTAATGTCCAAATCCACATGGTTCTATTTGTATTTTCCAAATGCTCCTCCCCTAGTATCTTCATGATAGAATCCAACACCAAGGAATGAGGAAAGCATAAAATAAATCTTAGCTCTCCCTAGTTACAAACTCCTTAACCTTAATCTGCCTTTTCTTGCCCCTCAAATGCAAGATTGTGTCCATGTTCAAGTTCTAGAAAATTTGAAGAATGAGAATGATATTGCCTATAAAAAATGGAAGGGTTGACGATGTTATGATTATAAGGTGAAATTTGGAACATGTTGGTTGTAATCAATAATCATCCTCCAAGGAAAAATATTGAATGAGTACACCTCCTACTTTATGAACAAAATTAATGAGATTTGTTATCATCTTACAAACAATCCACTTCCATCATAGGAAGGACTAAAATATATGAAAATGTGATCTTTCATAATGTGAAGGAAGAAGTAACAATCAACTATTAGATATATAAGGCCAAGCATGATTCACCTTATTCTCTCCTTAATTGTATAATGACTTTTTTTAATAAGTAGAAAGGGAATAATTATCAATTTTTAAATTGCAAGCTCATCCACCCTCATATTTCCCTCCTAATATATATGTGGTTGAATAATAATTTGTTGAAGGATTTATGAATCTCCAAATCCTTTGAGAGATTCATGTCTGATCTCCAATTAGTGAGAGAGCCTTTCCTTAGAGCATTTATAATTATGGTCAAATCTCCTTCTATTTATAGCTTATTGAGCCCTAGCTCTTTCCATAAAGTGATTCCTTCTACCAAGAATAAGACTTTTACCCATTTATTTGTGGGCTCACCTATGTATTTTTCTATTTTTGTTATCTCTTCCTCTTTTTCATTGTATATACTACAACCAATACCTGCCTCACCTAGATTTCTATTGGAAGCTCCATTAAAGTTTATCTTAAATGAACCTTTCTTTGGTGACTTCCATACACAATATATCCTATTATTAATTCCTTAGGTTCCCCCCTTACAAAGAAAAGGAGGAATTTTCAAACCTATGTTGGAAATATTCAAGATATGATAGGTTACTGAGAGGGGAGGGGTGAATTAGTAACCTCAAAACTTTAATACAATTCAATACTTTAATCATACATAGTATTCACCATTCATTCATCTAATCTACTATATGTATGAGAGATCAAACATTCATAACACATGTACACAATGATTTGGTGACCTAGAAGCCTTCCAAATAGAAAGTAAAACTGGGGTAGGGATGATACCCACAAAACTTTAATACTGCAGTATAAAGTTGGCCTGTTAAGGCTTACATTGACCACTTCTGGTGATTTGCCCTATTAGGAGCACAAAGGACTACTAGGTCCACCTTGTTAGAAGATTTATAAACATACAATGAAGTATGCACTCAGTTAAGAGATTTACAAAAGACTGTTAAGTCTACCTTGTTAAAGGATTTAGAAACTGGTTCACCTGTTAGGATGAAACAATAGATTTGACTTACAAGTTGATTGCTGATTAGATCGTTGAAGTACATATCACCTTTTGTGATTGATGAATCTTTACTATTCCTTATTGACCTTGCTGAGTATTCTGCTCTGTTGCTGATTCACATTTACACTTCTCAAAACATTATATGTCTATTTCTTGATACTCTCATGCATGCATTGTAAATGATATAATACATTACATATATATCATTCCAATAATTATAATTGCAAGGTCGGCTAAAACACAAGTGAACAAAACATTACTAAGTTGGCCCAATACTAAATAACTCAGGTTCATTGAATTGACTCAGTGACCTTCTGATACTCAACATCCACTACATTACTCGGCATCATCATGCACTCAGTAGAAGTGAAGGCTCAGTCCATACTAATCACTCGATGTAGTTCTAAACTCAGTGACCACTAGTGACTCGGTAGATACTCCATGCTGAGTTTACCTTGCTTTACTCGGTAAACATTATAACTTCCATGCTTAGTTTACATTGAATTCTCATGACACAGTTTGACTGCTCGGTAGGCACTGAGGTGCCCGGTGGATACTGAGATGCTCGGTGTAAACTACTGAACACTTCTAAGCTTAGTGAGTGTAGGAAACTGAATGCTAAGATCAGTAGCTATACTGATATAGATAAGTGTTGTCACTAATGACAATAGTAACTTAATGCCAACAACCTATCCATCAGCTACACATCTTCTCATCCCAATGAGTCATGGGTGATGATTTAAGGTTAGAATTTAACAATCTATTATTAGTTAATTCAATAAAAAATATTTCTATTTTGTTGATTAGATGTTTAACCTCCATTTTCCTACCTTGGAAGATTATTCTATTTCTTTTCTTCCATAGTTCCCAAAGAACTATGGAAGAAGAGGAGATTCAAAGATAATGAAAGATACTATCAAAGCAGAAGAAGGGTCAAGTCATAAGCATACTAATAATAGAGCTAGGGAATGTTGTACTCCAACCCAGCTGAGACCATATTTATTTCCACTAATAAGAGGAATAAGGATAATGAAGGAAGTGATGGTCAACATTTTTCTCCTCCTATTCACACAAAGGATAACTACTTGGACCCTAATAGCCCATCTTCTTAAGTCTTTCCACTATAAGGGCCCTCTTATGAAGTATAATCCAAGTAAATAGTTGGAATAAGTATATGGGAAACAAGATAAAGAGAAGGGGCGGGGAAGGGGGGGGGGGGGGGGGGGGGGTGTGTGGATCACGATCTTTAACTTTTATCTTCAAAACCAATAACATAAATCCATACCTAATTCATCTCATAGATCTAACATTAAAAGTGAAATGCTAATACATAAATGAAATACATCACATTTTGTAAAGAGTTCAACACTATATTCACCTAAAAATGGCCATCTAGACTATTAGCCCTCTTCTCAACATTTTGGCTAAATTATTTAATCATTTTCCTAGACCAAATTACTAAAAATCAATTTATTTGGTTTTAACCTATAGTTTGACTATATTATCCTAGGTCCATATTTGATTAAAAGAATATGCCCCCTTTTAATTAAATAAAAAACCCCATTCTTCTAACCCACTCAATGTGCACACATAAAGAAATTTTTCTAATTATAGATTAAAAGAAAAGGCTTTTGTATCACATAAAAAGTCAACTCTTTTTCATTGGTTGACTTGTTCTTACCCATGGATCATGCCAAAAGTCAATCCCCACCCTTGATTTTCCACTTCCTTGATCTTGACCTGAACTTTCTATCTACATTTAAAAGAGGGAGCTCCCTCCTCCTCAAAGGATCCACTTCTTGAGTATTGTTATGTTGTAGGTTTCTTGATAGATTTCTTGGAGCTTTGTGGAGAACTTCTCATTTCTTGTCTAATTCTCTCATCACCACTCTCATACTAGCTTAATATTATGTTGCAAGTAGCTTAGTTCATTTTGTAATAGCATAAATCACCTAGTTTAACTAGCTTGGTTTGGTAACACTATCATTTTGTAGCATAGTTTCATTGTGCATATCATCCTAGCTTAGATCATATTTACATTGCATGCTTGAGGACATTCTTGTTCTTGTCTATGGAACCTCCCATTGCATGGTTTACTAGAAATAGATACATCTCTAACATTCATTTGAGAGCTCATTTCATACTTTTTTAAATTTTCCTTGCACTCCATGGATAGTGAGCTCTAAGCCAGCATTCAAGCATTCCAATTCATGGGATATCTTGACTAGAAGGGTTTAGAGTAGTGCACTTTCTAAGTGTACATTTTTGGCACCCACTATGGGGCAGAACATTTTGGTTTTGCTCCTAATCTACTTTTTTTTCTTACATTTTTTGCTTGTTGTCTGGTCTTTTTTTTTTTTTTTTTTTTGCAGTCTTGAATATCAAGTGATGCTTTCTCAGTATTGTATAATATTTATTAGCACTGTCGTGCAATACTTTTCTAATAAAAGTATCGCACACCCATATAGACCTCTATTGCACTAGTATACAAGAAAGTATCACCTGGGTATGGTGCAAAGTATCGTACGATAAATGTTAGCAAAAAGATATTTCCCAGCCTGAAACTTGTTGCTATTTGGATTCTATGATAAGTTTTTGGTCTACAACAGTCTATTTTTTGGGTTTTTAGGTCTATTATTGTTTGACAGAGGCCTTATTATAGGTTTTCATATTGTTTTTGGGACTAACTCTTGTTGGACTAACAGTTGTGCTTGTAGGTCTTACCTTAAACACTTGAAAAATTTCCTTAAAAGAATGCATGTCAAAGATTCAAATGTAAAAAGGCTACTAACAATTGTTTCCAAGGCTACTTAAAATCATAAAATCCAAATAAGTGCTTATATTTTTCCTTATTTTGTGTGTGGAAATCTTACTAATTATTTATCTTTCATAGACACATAAGACTTGTGATTGTGGTCTCTTGGTGGTAGGAAAGTATAACTCCTCACCCTTGTGCTGAATCAAGAATCTTGACCCACCTTTAGATTTCCAAAGCAAGAGGGTTAATTGAACTTGCTTGGCATGTTTTGGGGAAGAAATTAGGATAGGAGAGTATGCTCTTCACCCTCATAGGGAATTAGAAATATTGACCCCCATGAATGGATCTAATCTGTTTTAGTCTAGGATCCTATAGAGGGATTTCTCTTGAGTAATCAAGAGGAACGACCCAAGTGGGGACAAGCAAACCCAACTATTTTGACTCACTATAAACTCAAGGCTACCAAGGACACAAAACCTTGGTAGACATAGTGCTTGTCTTCTCTTAGTGTGAGTACTTGTGGGATTGGGACCATGTGTAAAATTCTAAGAAAGAATGCTTAAGGTTCTCTTGTGACCATGAGGTTCATCACTTTTTGCAAGGCAAGGTGTCCTATAATTGGGTGCAAGAGGATTATTATGAAGGAAGCCTAATCTAAACACTCTAGGTTAGTAACTACCTTATTTTGCCACTCAACATCTTGGTGTAAGGATTGATCCTAGTGGATTACCTAGATCACCCCAAGATTTTACTCTCACCATTTGTGTCCCCTTGGTTATGCTAATGACATCTCCATGACAAAGCCAATATCACTTTTGGGAAACCACTAGGTGTGAGGTGAAGGGGCACTTAGTGTGGGCCAAGTTGTTGAGTAATGAACCTTAACTCTTAGGTAGATCTTCTTGGATTTTTTTTTTGAATGTGCTAGACCTGTGTAAATGTTCTTGCAAATCAAAATCTCATTTAGCATTGACAAGAATTTGCTTTGATATCATAATTGTGTGTTTGCAAGGTTTCTTTGTCCCTTGTCCAACTATTTGAGACATGCGAATAACCCTTACTATTTTCAAACCATGTTGTTCTCTAAGAAAGACTGAGGTCCTATACTATTTGCATAACACTTTGGTCTAAAAAAATTTGACAATCAACCTAAAACTTAAGTTTTTTTGCTTAAAACTATCTTTTTCATAGTTCATTGTCACTCTATCGTACGACCTTTTGAGAAAAAATATGCGACATTTTTTTTTGAAATTGTATCGCTTGCCTACGATAAAGTCTCTCTAGTGAATTTTATCACCCTCCTTGAGGAAAAATATTGTTTGACAAGAAAGTATCACCCAACTACTGTCACCTCTATCATACAATATATTTTGTTGTCCAAATATTGCTTGCTTCTTAGAGAAATATCACTTAGTTTTATTACTTGTAAAACATAGTAAAAAATTGTGTCTTAGCTGGTCTAGGGGTGTCATCACTTCATCCTACTTGAATTTGGTAAAAAATCTCCATGTTAGGTATTGTTCTAAGTTGAAAAGATGGGTTTAGTCTATCATATGTAAGCTAAAAAAAATCACTAATGGTTACTTATCAAAATCTGGTTACTTTTCTATGCTAGCTATTTTTTATCAAGCTTCTTGCTCACTCTCTTGGGTTGAGTCACTAGTGTTTTAAATGCTTGAGCACTCTTGACAAGTCACTTTCTTATTCTATCTTTGATAAGTGATCATTTTTGACCCTATAACCTTCCAATTTGAAACACTTTTATCATCCTATTAAAAAAAGACATACCCTTACATCTTGGTCGTGACTAAGTTCCAAGTTGATAAAGGTAGCCATCCTTCTTTCACCTTCAAACAATCAGAAACTTTAACTAGGAAACCTCATGGAAAACCTTGTGTGGGGGATCTCATATTTGATAAACCACAAGTAGCTAATACTTGGAATAACCCACTCTATATCTTTGAGAATCCATTCAGTACACCCTTTGATATACCTAGGGGTGAAAAAATAGTCTCACTCATTATTCATCTTGAGGAGAGGAAATGCCACTTAGAAGAACAAGCTCACATAAAAAAAGAAAAACTCAAAGAAGTCGTACACATGGCCACTAGAGAAAGAGCCTATCATCAAGCTGAGTCTGATGCTCATGCATATAATGAAAAAAAATAGGAAAAGCCACTATAGTAACCCCTTTGATAACATCCCTATTCATGGAAATGATGGAAATAATATGCCTCATAGGAATCCTAGAGTCAATGCAGGAGCATGCCCATCACTACCTAGACACTCACAATCACACGATGATAGTGAGACTAATGTCAAAATCACTAGTGAAGATCTAATGAGATCTCAACAAGATGAGGTCTCCCAAAGGCTAATGCTCAAAGCCTTAGAACAAAATGGGGACCAATACTTTCAATGCATGACAATGAAGGGATGGAAACTTCCTCAAGACTTTGATGTGCAAAGGATAATCCAAAAATGAGAACCTATCGAAACTAAGATCTCGAGGGATGAAATGAAAGAATTCAAAAATCAACTTGCATAACTATAAGTTTCCAAGGAACAACCCAAGGTATCCTTTGTTGAATCAGTATGTTTTGATAGGAGTCTCTACATGCTTCCATTTCTTAGAGATATAGAGGTTCCCAAATATGATAAATATGATGGAAATGGTGATCCTCACAATCATGTGAGACACTTCTATGCTCTTAGTATGGACTTAATGCATGAAGACATGTACCTTATAAGGTTGTTTCCTAGGATCTTGAGAGGCCAAGCTATGGAATGGTTCATGAAACTATATCCTTGTCTCAAAAAATTTGATGAACTTTCACAACACTTCATCCAAAAATACTCTTACAACATTCACCATCCTATTACTATGTTGGATTTGTGCAACATTAAATAGAAACAAGGTGAACCCTTTGCAACATACCTCCAATGATGGAGATATTTACATTCTAGATACCCTCAAAAAATTCCTAAGATCGAGAAGATTGAAATTTTTGTCAATACACTTGTACCGGATATCTACTTTGACCTTAGAAAAAAAGTTCCACATCCTTCAATGCCATGGTTGAAAGAATATACCACATTGAAGATGTTGCTATTAGAAAAGGTGACACTATCTTGAAAAAGACAAAAATGGCAATGTAAATGGAAAAGACAAAAACAAGCCTTGGAATAAGATCAACTATGTTGTTAATGACAGAGTAGTGGATGTTCCTAAGAACAAGGAGTCTTCCTTTAACCATTCCAATGCTATTTATGCTGCAAAACAACAAGAGACTTCAAAGTCTCAAACATTTGATAAAAAAAAAAACAAAATTAAGCCAACATGTGTTTACACACCTATGGTAGAACCTTACAAAGTGGTCTTCAAGACCTTGCAAATAAACTAGTCATGCTTCCAGACAACTCTTGACCCAATGACCCACCCATCAGACCTACTTGGTGGAGAGAGGACCATGTTTACAATTACCATAGGAGCAAAGGCCATAACATTGAAGACTTCTTTAAACTCAAAAATTTTATCCAAGATCTCATCGTTGCTAACAAAGTCGTAACACATGGATTAGTACAAAAAATATGATAAAAAAGCCTTCAAACAACCATTACCAAAATATGAAAAAAGGAATCATCTAAGACTAACAATAAAAATCATGATGCAAAGATCAACTATACCTACACTGACACTGACAATGTCATAAACATGCTAGAACCTGTTGAATATCTTTGCATGATGGGTCCAAAGTTTGATAAGGAACCCAATTATGATATAGATGATGAAAGACCTGAGTAAGGTAGTCCTCAAAATGTGCAATGCTTCACAATAACATAGGGGTGCTTGACCTAAGGTAGTTCTTAGAGTGGTAGAACCTTCCTCCTCACATGGTGAGACACTTAATGCTATCACTAGGGGGCAATTTATAGTTGTCCTTTAAGTTGAAAATGCTCTAAAGAATGCCTCATCATCCAAACAAGAAGCTACCCCAACTATATCTAACTATGACCTTGTTAGATAGTTGCAAAGAACCCTGACACAAATAACAATCTTTGAGTTACTAGAACTATCTCCTTTGCCCAAGGAAATTCTAGAGAAAGTTTTACTCACAACCAATGTCTCCACAGATATTGATGCTGAGTGATTTCAAGCTATGGCAAACCATATCTCTTTACCACATTATCTCACATTCTTTGAAGAAGATGATAAATCACCCTATCATCCTCATAATCTAGCCCTACACATAGAAGTCCAAATCTTTCGTACTCATGTTGATTGAGTCTTGATGGACAATGGTGTAGGTTTAAACATCATATCTTTCAATGTTATCTAACAACACTATAGGTCTGAATTTTCTATTGACCCTAAGTGAAAGATCACCATCAAAGCCTATGATGAAGTTGAAATACCTTCTAAAGGTCTTATTGTGCTACCAATCCGTGTTGGTCTTGTTAGAAAAATGTGGTATTCCAAATTTTAGACATCCCACTAGCGTATAATTTGTTTCTAGGAAGACCTTGGATTCATGACATGCAAGTAGTGTTGTCTATGTACTATAATCACCAAAAAAAAACCATCTAGACTATTAGCCCCCTTCTCTACATTTTGGCTAAATTAATCAATCATTTAGCTAGACCAAATTGCTAAAAATCAATCAATCTGATTATAACCTATAGTTTGAATATATTATTCGAAGTCCATATTTGTTTAAAATAACATGTCCTCTTTTGATTAAATAAAAGACCCCATTCTTATAGCCCACTCAATGTGCACACATAAAGCCTTTTTCCTATTTACAAATTAAAAGAAAATGCTTTTGTCTCACATGAAAAGTCAACTACTTTTCATTGGTTAACTTGCTCTTCAACATGGATCATGCCAAAATTCAATCCCCACCTTTGATTGTCCACATCTTGATCTTCATCTCAACCATCCATCTATCTTTAAAGGTGAGAGTTCTCTCATTCTCAAAGGATCCATCTTCTTGAGTATTGTTATGTTGTAGGTTTCTTGATCAATTTCTTGGAGCTTTGTGGAGAACTTCTCTTTTCTTGTCTAAATTCTCTCATCACGATTGCATATTAGCTTAGATTCATATAGTTTAGCTTTTCCTTTTGCTATAGGTTAAATCACATAGTTTAACTAAGATGGATTTTGTAACATTCTCATTTTCTTAATCTAGTTGCATTTTGCATCTCATTCTAGTATAGATCATACTTGCATTGCATATTTGAGAGTTCTTTTGGACACTTGCATTCGCATTGTTAAATTGTAAGGGTTATGTCTCTAACGCTCTCAGTTGAGAGATATTCATATTGCTCAAAACACTCCTTTGCACTCCATGGATAGGGATCTCTAGGTTGCTATTCAAGCATTCCAACTCATGGGATGACTTGGATAGAAGGATTTAGAGTGGTGCACATTTCTCGTGTACATTTTGGGCATCCACCGTGGGGTAGAACATTCTAGTTTTTCTCCTAATCTACATTTTTTCCCTACATTTTCCATTTTTTGTCTACTCTATTTTTTTACACTTGTAAATATCATGCAATACTTTCTCAGTATCATATGATATTTGTTAGTACTATTGGGTGATACTTTTAGAGTAAAAGTATCATGTGTCCATACTAAACTATATAAAACCAGTATACTAAGTTGTATTGCATGGTTATAGGAAAAAATATTACATGAGGAAAAAGTATCGTACTACTATACTAAAAAGTATTGTACGATACTATTCTAACATAAAATGTTATCCAACCTAAAATTTCTTGTGTTTCAAGTTCTTTGATCATTTTTTAGTCTTTTATTGTTTATTTGTCAGGTTTTTTTAGGTCCATTATAGTTTCATTGATATCTCATTGTAGGTTTTTGTATGATTTTTGGGACTAATTCATGTTGGAATAATAGTTGTGCTTGTAGGTTTTTTCCCTAAATGCTTGAATATTTACCTTAAAAGAATACATGTCAAAGTTTCAAATGCAAAAATGCCACTAATGATTGTTTGAAGGGCTACCTAAAAGAATAAAAAAACAAACAAGTGCTTGCATTTTCATTATTTTGTGTGTGGAAATCCTACTAATTGTTCATTTTTCTTAGGCACATAAGACTTGTGATTGTGATCTCTTGGTGGTAAGAAAGTAAGCTCTGCACCGTTGTGGTGAATCAAAAATCTTGACCCGCCTTTAGATTTCAAAATCAAGAGGATTAATTGAACTTGTTTGACATTATTGGGGGAAAAAATTGAGATAGGAGAGTATGCTCTTCACCCTCATAGTGAATCAAAAATCTTGACTTTGGATACTGGATCCAATATGTTTTAGTTTAGAATCTTTTAGAGGGCCCACTCTTAAGAAATCAAGAAGAATGGCCCAAGTGGGGACAAGAAAACCTAACTATTCCAACCCACTATAAACTCAAGGCTACCAAGGACACAAAACCTTAGTAGACATAGTGTTTGTCTTTGCATAGTGTAAGTACTTGTGGGATTGGTATCATGAGGAAAATGCTAGGTAAGAATGCTTAAGGTGCTCTTGTGGCTGCAAGGTTTGTTACCTGCCACAAGGCAAGGTATCCCATAATTGGGTGCAAGAGGAACATTATGAATGTAAGCCATTTCTAAACACTCTAGGTTAGTAACTACCTTATTTTGATGCTCAACTTCTTGGTGCAAGGATCGATCCTAGTGGATTTCCGAGATAACCCAAAATTTTACACTCACCCTCTCTGTCCCCTTGGTTATGCTTATGGCATCTCCATGACAAAGCCAATATCTCTTGTGGGAAACCACTTGGTGTGAGGCAAAGGGGAACTTAGTGTGGGCCAAGTGGTTGAGTAATGAACCTTGAATCTTAGGTAGATCTACTTGTCAAGTGTTTTCAAATGTGCTAGACCTATGTAAACATTCTTGCAAATCAAACATCTCATTAGCATTAGTAAGAATTTGTGTTGATATCAAAATTGTGTGTTGGCAAGGTTTCTTTGTGCCTCGTTCAACTACTTAAGACATAAAAAATACCCTTTTTATTTGTAAACCATATTGTTGTTTGATGAAAACTGAGGTCCTATACTCTCCACATAACATTTTGGTCTAAAAATATTTGACAGTCAACCTGAAACATAAGTTTTTTTTGTCAAAACTTCTCTTTTCCACAGTTCATTGGCACACTATCATACGACTATTGGAGAAATATCGTACAATATTATTTTCCTAAAATTGTATCGCCTAACTATTATAATATCTATCATATGGCTATAGTAAACTATATTGCCCTCCTTAAGGAAAAGTATTGCCTGAGAAAAAAGTGTCATCTGGTTATTGTCAACTCTATCATATGATAGTTTTTGTTTTCCTAATACTTCCTAGTTCTTTGAGAAATATTGCTTGGTTTCTATTGCTTCCAAAACATAGTCTAAACTCCATTTTAGCTGATCTAGGGGTATTGCCACTTCATCCTATCTAAACTTGGTAAAAAATCTACATGTTATTTAATATTCTAAGTTGAAAAGATGGGTTTAGTCTATCAGATGTAAGATAAGAATGATTAGTAATGGTCACTTGTCAAAATCTAGTTACCTTTCTATTTAACTAATTGCTATCAAGCTTCTTGCTCACTCTTGGATCAATTCACTAATGTTGTAAATACTTGAGAACTCTTGACAAACTACTCACTTATTCTATCTTTGACAAGTGATCATTCTTGACCCCACAAGCTTCAAATCTGAAACACTTCTCTTATCTTATTAAACAAAGACATTTCCTTACATTTCCTTTGAACAATTAGAAACTCCAACTAGGCACCCTCATGGACAATCTTGTGTGGAGGATCTCATCTCTAATAAGTAACAAGAAGATAATATTTGGTATAACCTGCTATATAGCTTTGAGAATCCATTCGGTAGAACTAGGGGTGAAAACAATGTCCCACTCACCATGCATCTTAGGAAGATAAAAAATTGCTTAGAAAAATAAGCATGAGAAAATGAAAGACTCAAAGAGGCCATACACATGACCACTAGAGAAAGAGCCTATCATCAAGATGACTCTGATTCTCATGCACACAATGACAAAAATAGGCAAGCCTACTATAGCAACCCATTTGATAACATCTCTCTTGGTGGAAATGATGGAAACAATATGCCTCCTAGGACTCCTAGAGTATATGCATGAGAATGACCATCACCACCAAGAAATTCACAATCACACCATGAAAGTGAAACCAATGATGAAATCACTAGTGAAGACTTGATGAGATTTCAACAAGATGAGGTCACCCAAAGGCTAATGCTCAAATCCTTGGAACACAATGGGGACCAATACTTTCGATACATGAAAAAAAGGGGATGGAAACTCCCTCAAGACTTTGATGTGAAAAGGATAATAAAAAAATGAGAACCATCTGAGGCTAATACTTTGAGAGAAGAAATGTAAGAACTTAGATATTAACTTGCACAACTACAAGTCTCCAAAGAACAACCTAAAACCTCCTTTTTTGAATTGATATGTGCTCTTCCTTTTGATAGGAGTCTAAGAGGACAAGCCATAGAATGGCTCACAAAATTGACGCCTCCTCTCAAAATGTTTGGTGAAATTGCACAATATTTCATCCAACAATGTTCCTACAACATTCAACATCCTGTTACCGTGTTGGATTTCTGCAACACCAAACAAAAATAAGGAGAATCCTTTGCAAGACTCTCCAACAATGAACATCTTTACATTCTAGATACCCTCAATGAGTTCTTGAGACCAATGAGATTGAAATCTTTGTGAATACACTTGTATCAGAACTCTAGTTTGACCTTAGAAAATAATTGTTCACATCCTTTAATTTCATGGTTGAAAGTGCATACCGCATTGTGGATGTTGCTATCAAAAAAGGTGACATTGTCTTAAATAAATACAAAATGGAAATGTAAATGGAAAAGATGATAACAAGCCTTGGAATAAAAATAAATATGTTATCAATGATGGAGTAGTGGATTCTCCTAAGCATGGAATTTTCCTTTAATCTTTCCAATGATATTTACGTTGTGAAACAACAAGAGATTTCAAAGTTTCAACCTTTTGACACAAACAAAAAATTTTCTAAGAAAAGATGTGTTTACACATCTATGGTAGAACCTTATGAAGTGGTCTTTCAAAAATCAATTTCAAAGAAACTAGTAATACTTCTAGACAACTCTGGGCCGTATGACCCACCCATCAGACCTACTTGGTGGATAGAGGACCATGTCTATAGTTACCATAGCAGAAAAGACCACAACACTAAAAATTGCTTTAAGCTCAAAGATTTCATTCAAGATCTCATCGATTTTGTCAAATTTTAATAGATGGATTAGTCAAAAAAATTGATAAAAAAGATTTCAAACAACCATTACTAGAGTACAAAATAGGCAAATCATCCAAGGCTAACAAGAAAAACCATGATGCAAAGATCAACTACACATACATTGACACTAACAATGTCATAAATAAGATAGAACCCATTGAATATATTTTCATGATGGGTCCTAACTTTGGCAAGGAACCTAATTATGATATAGATGATGAAAGGCCCAAGGTTGTCCTAAAAATCCAAAATGCTCAACAACAACATAGGGACACGTGACCTAAGGTAGTTCTTAGAGTGGCAAAATATTCCTCCTCGCATGGTAAGACACTTAATGTTGTCACTAAGGGGAAATCAAAATTTGTCCTTAAATTTAAAAATGATCCTAAAAATTCCTAATCATATAAACAAGTAGTTGCCCCAACAATCTATAGTTATGACATTTTTAGTCAGCTACAAAAAACCTCGACACAAATATCCATCTTTGAATTGTTAGAGCTATCTCCTTTGCACAAGGATATCCTTCAAAAATCTATATGCTCCACCAACCTCCCAATGGATATTGACGTAGAGAAGTTCCAAGCTATGATGAATCGCATTTCTTTACCACATTACCTCACATTCTTAAAAGAAGATGATAGATCCCTCAGTCATCCTCATAATCTAGCCTCACATATAGAAGTCCAAATATTTCATACTTGTATCTACTGAGTCTTGAAAGAAAATGGTGCAAGGTTAAACATTATTTCTTTCAATGTTATTCAATAGCTTAGAATGTCCAAATTTTCTATCAACCCTAGGAGAATGTCATCATCGAAGCCTATGATGAGGTTGAAAGGCCTTCTAAAGGTCTTATTTTGCTACCAATCTATGTTGGTCCTGTTTAAAAAGATGTGGTCTTCCAAGTTCTAAACATCCCACTAGCATATAATTTTCTTCTCAAAAGACCTTGGATTTATGACACATAGGTAGTACTATCTACGTACCACCAATGTATAAAGTTTCCCTCCATTAGTAGTAAAATAGTCATTCCTGGAGACTCTATCGATGCACTATTTACTACTGACACACTTGTCCCTCATAATCACTCTTCTCATGGGCTTAAACCATCCCTAAAAGAGTGTAAACAAAAATTGAAAATTATGATCCTAGGTATGGGTGGGTACACTTTGGGTTCTTTTGTTTTGGTACTGGTTTCTCCTTGATCTTATGAGAAACCTTCTGCAAAATTGAAGCCCTCAACTTTCACTATGACCATTTTTGGTACTTCTGTTTAGTCCTCAATTTCCCTAGAAGTAAAAAAATAAGACCAAGCTATTAGCTAGAAAGGTTGATTAGGCAAGGCTACCCAATTGCCCCTTTGTTGTTTGTCATTGCAACAGATGCCTTGTTTTACATTATTAGGGAAAATGAGTTGGGTCCACCACTAAAAGGTATTTCCTTGCCTAATGGGGAGGTTTTTCTTAATGCTCAGTTTGTATATGATACTTCTTTGTTCTTAGGGCTTTCAGAGGAGAATTTTGAGAATTCTTATAAAAGGATTAATTTCTTTTGTATGGCCTCCTAGTCCAATATTTCACCTTCAAATTCTAATGTGTTGGGTTGGTCTGTTGATCCTCTAGATTGGTTAGTCAGTAAGGGTTGGCATTGGTCTGGTCCTAATCAAATTGTTAGATACTTGAGTATCCCCTTCTCAGTTGATCCAAAATTCAATAGGATGTGGGATTGGGTCTATGAAAAAATTAATAAGAAGCATCTAAAATGGCAAACCCATTCCTTGTCTTTTGCTAGGAGATTGCAAGTTGTGCAGAAAGTTCTTTCCTCTCATCATATTTTTTATGCTTTGGCTTAGATGTTTCTTAACTCTCATGTGAATATGTTAGAAAGAATATTGCAGGATTTTCTTTGGTCGAATGGAAAAGGGAGTAAGAAGAGACATTGTGTTAAGTGGGAATGGTGTTGTCAAGTAAGAAGTTAGTGAGGTTTGGGGTTGAAGGATCTTAAAGCCCAAGGTATGACTCTTGCATCCAAATGGGTGTTAAAATCCCTATGGGGAGATGAGCCATGGAAAATCCTTATTAGAAATAACCTTTTAAAATCAGTCATTAGGAAAGGCAAGAATTGGAAGGATATTCCAATGATTGATATTTTTTTAGGGGAGTTTAAGATGAGATTGTTTGGGTCAAAAAAATTTCAGACCTTTTGGAAGGCTTAGATCCAGGTGAGGAAGTTTATATAGGAAAGAGAAGTAGCAGGAGGACCTCCTTATTTCCTTGTGAAGGATAGATCCATTTGGTGGGGGCTTTCATATAATAATAAAGCTTTGGCCCTTACTCAGAGTTGTTCTGCCAAAGCTTGGAGCTTGAAGGGGATTTCATTGATTCAGGATATCTTGATGGGTGGGAGGTTAGGGGTGTGGGAGGAGTTAAAAGGAAAATTTAATATTCCTAATTTTTAAAAAAAGACTTACACTTTGATTAAGAAAGAAATTAATTTTAATAGCCCTTCTGATATTATTGATTCAAAGGTCTTTCTTGATAAAGCTAAATGGGTTGATGGTGTTCTATTGAAAGATACTACTACTAAAGGGTTGTATCTGTGTATGAAGAATGATTCTTCTCTCATGTCTAGAGTGATCTAGTGCTAGGGGAAAATTAACCCATTCTCTGATTGGTATTTCTTTTTTGATGGTTTTTGGAAGGGTAAAACTGAGCCTAAAAAGATTTTTAAAAAAAATGGTTGCTATTGCTAAAAAAGTTAGCCGTTGGTCAAATTCTTTCTTCTATTGGTTTATCCCCTGTGTCTTGCAGTTTGTGTAATGTGACTTAATCTTTTGAACATTTATTTTTCAATTGTGTTTATGCTTGTAAGTTGTGATCTATTTTTCTTGGCTCCTCTAGTCTTTTGAATTGTGAAGGTAGTATCTCTTAGAATGAAATTCTTGCTTGTTATGTAGAGAAATTTGATTCTAAACTTAACACTTTTTGGTTTGCTCTTTCTACTAAGATTTTATGGACTCTTTGGAAGGACAAGAACAAAGAAATCTTTTATGAGGAGAGAAAGGTACTTACCGAGTTTAATTTTGAACTCACCCATTTTCACATTATGTCTCAAGTTGCTTTGGTATTACATATCTCTAGGAGTGATTTCATGATACTTATGAGAGAAGGCAACGTGCTGATCAATAAGGATAATGTTCATTCAACAAATTATATTGTTGAGTATCAGATTTTGTTAGCTCCTTCAGAAGCAACACATTTGAACAATGTAAGTAATGTGTTGCAAGGATATAGTTCAGCTAGTCAAGAGGAGGCAACTACTGATGTAATTCAGAACCTTAATGAAGTTCCAGGGGCTCAACCCAATCATGACAACTAGAATAATGGTTGGAGCTACCTTGTTCCTTCAGTTTAATTTTTGTTATGATATATATATATATATAAAGTTGTAATCAATGAATGTAAATGTAAAATTTGATAGTACTCCGATCCTTTAAGTTTTATTATCATCCCCCCAAAATTTTTGTAATTGTATATGTATTTGGGGGTGTGATCTGCTATTTTATCTCAAACTCTAGGATATACTTGTAAATGTTTAAACTATCTTAATAGAAAAAAAAAGGACCAAGCTATTGGAGATTGGATATATAGGGAAGAGGAAGATGTGGAAGAAGTCACAGTCACTACTCCTATCTCTCCTAAGTGTTATGGCAAAGGATACAAATTTCTAAAAAAATGGGTTATCAGGGCCATAGGTCCTTAACTAGTGATGCAGAAGCATCCTGGGTTGCCTTGTTATCCTTCTCATTTTGTTCATCCTACAGTTGGTGCTAAGTTACTTAGTTGGTGCCAAGTTCTTATAGCACTCTTCATGTGCCGAGTTATTCCTTCATGTGTCGAGTTATGCAGTGTGTGTTGAGTTATTCCTTCATGTGCCGAGTTACCCAGTGCATGCCGTGTTATTCCTTCATGTGCTGAGTTACCCAGTGCATGTCGAATGTTTCTTCATGTGCAAAGTTACTTAGTTGATGCCAAGTGCCAGTTTCCAGTGGATGCTGAGTGATGTTGAGCACTAGTTTCTAGTTGATGCTGAGTGCTAGTATCCTAGTGGGTGTCGAGTTGTCTAGTGGGTGCTGAGTTGTCTATTTTTGGTTCTTAGTGGGAGCTAACTTGCATATTTAATTTTGATCATGAATTTAATGATAGTATCTTGTGTCAGCCTTTCTATTATGTAATGTCTGGAATGTTCTGTAACCCATTTTGGCAAGTATAAATAGAGAATTTAGGTTTAGAGTTAAGGAGGTTTTTTGGGAAGAGAAGTTTTTGGGAAGATTGGAAGAGAAGAAGTTTGATCTTTGAATGCATAGGTATTTGTAATTGGATGTAACCCAGAAGGCCTTATAGTTGGGCATGTATGAAGATAATTTGATGAATCAATAGAAGTATTTTCTCTTCTCTCTCCTTTGGTTGCTGTTCTTTGTGTTCATTTCTATTGTGTTAACTCTTGCAGGGTGGTTTGGATAGTCGGGTGTGCCTTTGGCCCTAGTTATTCTTCCTCTTGCTTGCTTTAGTTGGTATCAAAGCTTGAGGTTCATCCTTGTGGAGATTGGATCATGTAGAACCCTAATTTGGATTTGGTTGTAGGGTGGCAGATTTGCAGATTTGACCTATAACTTGCAGAGGGTTACGATCTTGCAGGAACCTGATTTGTAAAGATGGTTGGTGGTAGAGGAAATAATGTTGATAATGCTATATTGGATCAATTGAGACAAATTGTAGCTAGATTAGATGCTGTGAAGATAGCCTAGAGGAGAGGAGCATATCTTGATGATGTAAGTGATGATGAAGCAGCAACACCAAACCATAATCCACAACCTCAAGAAGATCAAGATGAAGAAAGATTGTTGAGACTATTGGCTAGAGAAAATTCAAAGCTTGTTGTAGAAGTTGTTCCTTATGATTGAAAATTGGACACCAATGCTGTGTTGGATTGAATCTTTGATATGGAGAAGTTCTTTGAGTATGAAAACAAACCTGATAATAGAAAGGTGAATATTGTAGTCACTAGGCTGAAAGGTCATGCATCACTATGGTGGGAGCACTTACAAACTAATAGACAAAGGAGAGGAAAGGAGAAGATCAGAACTTGGCCAAAGATGGTGAACAAGGTAAATAAAAAATTCCTTCCTGCTGATTACCAAGTTAGCTTGTTGAGAAAGATGCACAATTTGAAACAAAAGGACATGACTTTAAAAAAATATACCGAGGAATTCTATAGATTAGACATTAGATCTGGACATGTGGATGATGATGTTGAGAAAATAGCAAGGTACATTAATGAATTGAGATTTGGAATAAAAGATGAAATAAGTTTTGTGAAGCTGGAAAGTATAGAAGAAGCATATCAATATGCCTTGAAAGCTAAGGAGATCTTGACGAAGAAGCATAAACAAAGACAGAGATGTAGAGGTGGTAGATTTCAAAGAGGTAGAGGTATATCTTATGGAGAAAGTGGTAGATATGATAGTTCTATGCAGGATAAAGGCAAATCTAAATGGAAGAATGATGAAAAAGGAAAGACTGAATGGAAAAGTAGTAATTCTTACCAAGGAGGCACTAATTCTTATCGAGGAAGAGGTAATTCTTATTCTAGAGGTGGATTTCATGGTAATTGTTTGGGATGTGGCAAAGAAGGGCATAGATCCTTTCAATGTAGATTTTCTGAAGGTGGGAAAAATAATAGAAATGCTATGATTCAAGAAGACATTGAGAGTTCACCAAGTGGACCTGAGGCTGGAGAAAATTTGATGGTGAGAAGAACCTTATGTAATAAGGGAGGTGATGAGGAACTTGTTTTAAGGAGAAGTCTTTTCAAGACAAGATGTAAGATGGCTAGAAAATGCTACAAAGTGATCATTGACAGTGGAAGTTCTACAAAGCTAGCATCAAAAGAGTTGGTTACCAAGCTACAGTTGCAGATGTTGAAACATCCCAAACCTTATCATGTTTCATGGATCAAAGATGAGCATAAGATATTGGTAAGTGAGCAATGCCTTGTGAAGTTCAAAATTGGACATTACTTTGATGAAGTTTTTTGTGATATTATGCCCATGGATTGTTGTCATATTTTGTTGGGTAGACCTTGGCAATATGATAGATATGCTATACATGATGGAAGATTGAATCAATATACTCTTTGGGTAAATGGGAAGAAACAAAGATTGTTGTCTTTGATCGAAAGTCCAGATGAGGTTAATTGTACTACTATAAAAATTTTCATAGTTAATGAGAAACAATTTGAAAAGGAAATGAAGAAGAATCAGGTTTGTTTTGCTATAATTCCAAAAAAATTGAGTTTTTTCAATGGAGACCAAGGGCCAAAAAGAAATGTTAACCGAGTGCTAGTCAGTGGTGACCGAGTGACAGATGGTAGTATTGACCAAGTGCCAAAAAAAATTGCAGAGTTGTTGAATGAGTATAACTAAATTATTGTTGATGATATTCCTGATGATTTACCTCTAGTAAGAAGTATAAGTCATTGTATGGATCTGATCCCTGGAGCTAGTTTGCCAAACAAAGCACCATATAGATTGACACCTGCAGAGAATGAAGAACTTAACAAACAAGTGCATGAATTGTTACAAAAAGGTTTGATTAGAGAAATCTTTAGTCCATGTGCTGTACCTGCTATATTAGCACCTAAAAAGAATGGAGAATGGAGAATGTGTAGTGATTCTATAGCCATTAACAAGATAACAATGAAATATAGGTTTCTTATGCTGAGGATGGATGATATAATAGATTGTTTGAGTGGAGAAAATGATTTTACCAAGATTGATTTGAAGAGTGACTATCATCAGATCAAAATCAGAGAAGGTGATAAATGGAAGACTGCTTTCAAGACAAAAGATGGTTTGTATGAATGGTTGGTTATGCCTTTTGGTTTTACTAATGCACCTAGTACTTTCATGAGGTTGATGAATGAAGTTCTGAAAAGATTCTTGGGTAAGTTTGTGATTGTTTATTTGGATGATATTCTAATATTCAGCAAGACTAAGGAAGAACATCTCGAGCATATTAGACAAGTATTGCAAAAGTTGAAAGAGGAAAAGTTGTTGATCAATTTGAAAAAGTGTTCTTTTATGCAAGAGGAGATTGTGTATCTAGGAATTGTGATTTCAGCTGATGGTTTGAAGATGGATCCTAAGAAGGTTAAAGCAATTTTGGAATGGCCTACACCTGAGAATGTGAGTGAGGTAAGATCATTTCATGGTTTGGCTACCTTTTATAGAAAGTTTATAAAGAATTTCAGTGCTGTTTGTAATGCTATGACTGAAACAATGAGGGGAGATAAAAAGGAATTCAAATGGACACATGGAGCTGATAAGAGTTTTAAGACTTTGAAACAAAAGGTTACTAAATTACCTATATTGGCTTTACCTGATTTCAGCAAAGTATTTCAAGTTGAATGTGATACAAGTGGTAATGCAATAGGAGCTATATTAAGTCAAGAAGGTAAGCTTGTTGCTTTCTTTAGTGAAAAATTGAATGATGCTAAAAGGAAATATTCTGTGTATGATCAAGAATTTTATGCCATTGTTCAAGCATTGAAGAAATGGAGACATTATTTGATGCCTAAGGAGTTTGTGTTGTATACTGATCATAAATCTTTACAATACTTGGGAAGTCAACATAAATTGAATCAAAGACATATAAAGTGGGTTGAGTATATGCAAATTTTTACATTTGTGATCAAGCATAAGAGTGGAGTTACTAACAAAGTTGTTGATGCATTGAGTAGAAGACATTCTTTGTTGACTGAAATGAAGGTTGAAGTTCTTGGTTTTGATGAGATGAAAGTGTTATATGATGCTGATCCTAATTTTTTTGAGGCATGGAGATAGTGCAGAGCACCAAATTTGATAGATTACATAAGTAAGTATGATGAGTATTTCATTCAAGAAGGTATGTTGTTCAAAGGCATCCAGTTGTGTATTCCTAGAAGTCCTATGAGGTTGAATTTGATTAAGGAAAAGCATAGTGGTGGATTAGCTGGACATTTTGGAATTGATAAGACATTGAGTTTGCTGAAAGAGAAGTATTATTGGCCACAAATGTATAAGGATATTCAAAAATTTGTAAAGATTTGTGGAGTTTGTCAAGTTGCAAAAGGAGTGAATCAAAATATTGATTTGTATACACCTATTATTGTTCATGATAAACCTTGGACTAATATCAGTATGGATTTTGTTCTTGGATTGCCTAAAATAGTGAAAGGGTATGATTCCATATTTTTTGTAGTGGATAGATTTTCTAAGATGGCCCATTTTATACTATGTAAGAAGACATCAGATGTTGAGCATGTTGCTGAACTTTTCTTTAAAGAGATTGTGAGATTGCATGGATTACTGAGAAGCATTATTTCGGATAGACACAATAATTTTGTTGGTTATTTTTGGAAGACTTTGTGGAAGAAGATGGGTACTGAATTGAAGTTTAGTTCTACATTCCATCCACAAACAGATGGATAGACAGAGGTTGTGAATAGAAGCTTGGGTAATTTGCTGAGATGTTTAGTTGGAAATAAGTCGAGTAATTGGGACATGGTATTGGCACAAGCTAAATTTTTGTATAACATTTCTGTGAATAAGAGTACAGGGAAGACACCTTTTGCGATTGTTACTAGAATGCATCCTAGAGGTATATTAGATTTGAGAGATGTTGCTGGTGAAGAAAAGAGAAGTCTTGCACGAGAAGAATTTGTTGATTTCATAGAATATTTGCATAAAGAAGTGAAGTTGAGGTTGGAACAAAGTAATCAAAAGTATAAGGAGAATGCTGATAAGTCTAGAAGAGACCATGATTTTTAAGTTGGTGATGAGGTGATGGTTCATCTAAAGAAAGGAAGATTCCTAGTTGGAACATATAGTGAGCTGAAGATGAAGAAATTTGGACCTTGTAAGGTCCTGAAGAAGTTTGACAGTGGTAATGCTTATGAAGTTGAGTTACCTAATGACATGGATATATCTCCTATGTTTAATATTGCTGATTTGTATAAGTATCATGAGTCAGAGGATGAAGTTGTTATACCAGATGATTACCCTAAGAAATAGATTGAGGAAGTTGAATAGATACTGGATCAGAGAGTTGGAAAGAGTACAAGAGGATAATATTACTATGAATATTTGGTGAAGTGGAAGAATAGACCTATTGAAGATGCTTCATGGATTTCTCAGTTTGAGTTGGATTCAGCTCAGGTTGGGACATCTCAATGATTCCAAAGAATCATTTCTTTCAACCCCAGTTGTCTAATGTAGGAGCATCTTGGGTTGCCTTGTTATCCAGCTCATTTTGTTCATCCTTTAGTTGGTGTCGAGTTCCTGTAGCACTCTTCTTGTGTTGAGTTATTCCTTCATGTGTCGAGTTACCCAGTGCATGCTGAGTGTTTCTTCATGTGCTAAGTTACTTAGTTGATGCCAAGTGCCAGTTTCTAGTGGATGTCGAGTGATGTAGAGCCCTAGTTTCCAGTTGATGTTGAGTGCCAATTGATGTTGAGTGCCAGTTTCCTAGTGGGTACTAAGTTGTCCAGTGGGTGTCGAGTTGTCTATTTTTGGTTCTTAGTGGGAGTTGACTTGCGTATTTAATTTTGATCATGAATTTAATGATAGGATCTTGTGTTAGCCTTTCTATTATGTAATGTATGGAATTTTCTATAAGCCATTTTGGCAAGTATAAATAGAGAATTTAGGCTTAGAGTTAAGGAGGTTTTTTGGGAAGATTGGAAGAGAAGAATTTTGATCTTTGAATGCGTAGGTATTTGTAATTGGCCGTAACCCAAAAGGCCTTACCACTGGGCATGTATGAAGATATTTTGATGAATCAATAGAAGTATTTGCTCTTCTCTCTCATTTGGGTGGTATTCTTTGTGTTCATTTCCATTGTGTTAACTCTTACAGGGTGTTTGGATAGTTGGGTGTGCCTTTGGCCCTAGTTATTCATCCTCTTGCCTACGTCAACTAGTAACAAAAAAGCTCTTGTAGAACCCTTAAATTATACTAAGGGTCACAAAAATAGAGATACTACTAGCCTAGGTTGTAGGCTAGAAGATGAATTACCAAGATTTGATAGGAGAACTCCCATGATTCAAACCATCCTTTTCCAACTATTCTAAAAGAAGAGGATTTTATGCCTCCTACTTCTCTCATGTCACCAAAGATGACTCCTATTGCATCAACAATATTGAAGCCCCCATATCCCTCTCATTTATCCATCCTAATCTCATAGATTGGTATACTTAAATGCCCAAACTACCATCTTTCCAAAATGATTATGAGATCGCCTGCTAGTTCAACACTATTGAACCTATGATATCTTGGACTAGTGAACCTGTAGTTAACATGATAGAAACAAATATCAAGTACATCAATAATAAAATCAAAATAAAAAATAAGTGTTCAAATAGAAAAAACCACTTTGTGGCAGTATCTGAACCCCAAAAAAGTAAAAATAAAGACGTATATAAAGGTGAAAACCTCCTTGAGGCGCCTGCAGATGAGGTTCTTGGTAGTCTGCCAAGCTATTTTGTGGATAGATCATCGGTTCTCATTGAACCCACACAACCTATAAAATTGTGTACACAATAGTCTCCTAAAATCATTCATGTACCTTAGTCTCTATTAGCTAAAGAAAAGGAGAACTTTTCTACGTTCTTTCAAGAAACGAAAATCAATTTTGCCTAGACCTACTCAAATATGCCTAGTCTTGACACTGATCTAATTTATGCATGATCTATCTATTTCTCTTGGTGTTAAGCCTATTAAATATAAGCTGAGGAAGATGCACCCACATGTGGCTCTTTTGGTTAAGGAAAAACTAGAAAAACTCCTAAGTGAAAACTTTATTAGAGGCATTGATTATGTAGAATGGATCTCCAATATTGTACCTCTGTATAAACATAATAATTCCATTTGTGTGTGTACCAATTTTAGAGAGTTAAAAAAAGAATACCCTAAGGATGATTTTCCACTGCCTAACATATACATAATAGCGGACATGACTGGAGGTTATGGGATGTACTCTTTAATGGATGACTTCTTTGGGTACAACTAAATCAAAACATTCTTGGAGATTAGGAAAAAACAACTTTTACATGTGCATGGGTCACCTTTTGTTGGAATGTCATGCCCTTTGGGCTAAAGAATGTAGAAGCTATGTATCAATGAGCCATAACCACCATCTTCCATGACATGATGCACAAAAATATGGAAGACTATGTTGATGATACATTGGCCAAATATAAACAAAGAAATACACATCTTGATGACTTAGTTTGATATTGGATTGTATGGAACAATTTTAGCTTAGGATAAATCCCAAGAAGTGTGCCCTTGGTGTCACTTGAGGAAAATTGTTAGCCTACATCATATCAACAAAAATCATTGAAGTTGACCCCAAAAAGGTGCAAGCCATCATGGAAATTCTTCCTCCTAGAAATATTAGTCAATTAAGAAGTCTTCAGGGACATCTGCAATCCATTAAGAGGTACTTTTCTTAGCTAGCTGATAAAGCTCAATATTTCAATAAGAACTTGCATAAAGGCTTCACATATATCTATAATGAAGAGTAGCAACTAAGCTTACATCAAATCAAAGGTTATTTGGCTAAACCTTCAATATTGATGCCACCCATACCAAGAAATCCTTTGATACTATACATATCCACTATAGATTCTTTTGTAGGAGCACTGTTAGCATAAAGTGACAAGATTGGAAAAGAGCGTGCTATTTACTACATCAGCCACAATTTGGTGGCTTATGAGATGAACTACAACAATATTGAGAAGACTTTCCTTGCATCGATATTTGCCTCCCAAAAAATTTGGCATTACATGTTGGCTCACACAGTGCATCTCATTGCAAAAATTTATCCCCTCAAATATCTATTGAGTAAGGCTGCACTTACCATCGATCTAGCTATATGGATGATGATTCTCTCTAAATTTTATATTTATTATGTCTAACAAAAAGCTATCACGGGGCAAGCCATAACTGATCATCTTTCTAGTTTTCCATTGTAAGATACAACTCCTATGCAAATTGAATTTCCTTATGCTTCCATCATGTATATCACTAAAAGAACCTAGAAGATGTTCTTTGATGGTTCTCACACATAGAATGGGTCTAGTATAGGCATTCCATTTATCACACCTTATGGTTGCACAATCACTAAGTCCTAAAAACTCATGTTTCCTTGCACTAATAATATCACAAAATATGAGGCCTTAACAAATGAGATTAAAATGGCTTTAGAATAGAGGATCACAGAGCTACATATCTGTGGAGATTCTCAACTTGTCATAAACCAAGTAAATAATGATTATCAAACCAAAGATGACAAGTTGGTACCCTATAAGAAATTGATTGATTCTCTATAGAATTACTTCACATTTGTGACATTTCAAGAAATTCCTAGAGTAGAAAATAAGGCTATAGATACTATGACTACCCTAGCATCTATTCTTCAATAATGTTTATCGTGGTTCAAGTTCTTGGTGGAAGAATTATGTCACCTTGATTATGAATCCTCCAAAAATCATGTGATCAACATTTTTGTCATCCACAACTCCTCATGTTACTCCACCATTTTCTCCTACATGCATGACCAGATCATTCCTAAAGATCTCATGCAAAACCAAAAGTGCCAACTCCTTCACAATGCCTCATACTACACCTTGGTCTTTGGTGAATTGTATAGGAAGGTTCTAGATGAAACACTTCTTAGGTTTCTAGAACTAGAAGAGTTTTAAAAGGCTTAAGCTAAAGTCCATGGTGATATTTGCAAGGCAGACTCTAATGGTCTTGCACTTTCTTGGAAATTACTTAGGGTAGGCTACTATTGGTTGACCATGCAAGAAGATGTTGTTAGAAATGCTAAATCTTGTAGGAAATGTTAGCTAAATGGTAAATTGATCCATGCTTCTAGACATGAGCTTATATCTTCTATCACATATTGGCCTTTTCAATAGTGGGCCTTTGATTTGGTAGGGAATATCATCCAAGTTCGTCTAGTGGTCATAAATTTAACATCATAGTGACATAATATTTCACAAAATGGGTTGAAGCTCTAGCTTTATATGCTACTATAGGAAAACATGTTGCCTTATTTATTCTCAACCACATTATCTACTACTATGGCATTCCATCCTCCATCGTTATTGATAATGGAGGACAATTAAAAAATAAGGACCTAAAATAGCTATCTAAGAAATTCAATATCAAAAAATATTGGTCCTAAATCTATTATCCCTAAGGGAACAACCAAGTTGAGCCCTCTAATAAGACATTTCTCAAAATCCTACATTGAATAGTTCACAAATTAGGTAGAGATTAGTACCTGTAGATCAATCTGACACTATGGGCTTACAAGAACACCATATGTACTCCTATAGGGGCTATACCTTTTTCATTAGTCTATGGTTCTAAGGTTGTCTTAACTACAGAAGTCAAGATTCTCTCATCACAAGTCTCACTGCATGGGTTGATAACTGATGAAGACCATATGGCTATGAGGATACAAGAGATAGAAACCCTTGATGAGCACTCCAAGGCTACTTTTGATCATATGAGGGCTTATAAAAAATGGATATCTACTACCTACAACAAAAATTTCATCCCCATAAGTTCCAAGTGGGTGAGCTTGTGCTTCAAGAAAATCTCAAAAACCAGCAAAACAAGGAACAAAAAGGGAGATTTGAGCCTAACTCATTGGGTCCTAACATTAATATAATAACATTTAGATCTGATGTATATCAACTTTCTACTCCTAAAGGGGAATAACTTGTTGAGCCTATGAATATTCTACATCTAAATAAATTCTATGCTTAAGCCTCACAACTTGGTTATTTGTATATATCTATTGATCCTAAAAAAATCCTAAAAATCAGAAAATGTCCTGAAAAAATGACCATCTTAGTGAATACCTAGTAATAGGAACTTTGATGTATCACCAAAAAAATTTAAAAAATAAAAATGAATTTAAGAAAGTCTTGAAAACATCTGCCAAGTGGTGAAAACCTAGAAACAGGCACCACTAGAGACCCTTTCACCTATGTCTATCAATTGCACTCATGCACTCCACAATGCATTTCCTAGCTTTGAATTGTCTCTTGTCCTCTTCTCAAGGGCACAACTGGTTATCTTATCAGGGTCTCCTTGTGTATTAGGGTTTCCTTCTCAACTCATACAAAATAATGTTTCTCAACAATACTCCTCTTGACATCGAGTGTTATTCAACACTTATCAAATACTTTACCTATAGTCTAGGATGCTATAATATCTCACTATCAGATACAAGTCCTAAAGAAATGGCCATATGAATTACACACACACACACACACACACACACACTTAAACATTAAACTCGCTAAGCTATGATGAAATTTATCTTTTTTGTGTATTATTTATGACAATTTCTTTGCTAAGCATTCTCTTCCTAATAGTCCTTTTGAGGATGTCTTGGACTAGAATACTAGGAGCATGGGGCATGTTTAATTTCTTTCTTCTTGTGGGTATAATTTTTTAGTCTAACATTTATACAAAATTCATGCTTTTCCTACTTGGCACTTTGACTTACAACATATCATCCTTGTCTATTTTCACAAGACTACACTCGGGGGTTATCCTGGTGCTTATGCCTTGATACAGGTGTAATCTCGCTATACTAAACTTAGGGAATCTAATTGCATTAGTCATCTTGAACTACATGTATTTGATTCTTAGGTTTGATTCCCACATTTCTATGTGACATAGATAATAATTATATCCTCATAGTTATACTAGTGATGATTGTATGATCTTTTGATGTCCCTAATAATGCTCAATGATGAAATTAGAGTCTAAATGTTTTGCATCCCTTGCAAGTAAACCATTTTGCATCTTGGTTTTTATTATAGGCTCATTTTAGGTTAGTCTTAAATTTTTCATATGGGGAGAGCTCTCTCTTCATCTTTCATGGATGTGTCAGCTAACTGCATTCATATCTTCTTTGCTTTCTTCTCAATCATATCTTTTCATTTTCTTGATCTTTCATATCGCCTCTTTGGTATCCTATCATCACAAGGGGCTAATCTAAAACATCACATATAATCTATCCAAGTATCACATTTTCAAAACATGAGTCTATATCACAAACATGAGAGCTAAACATAACCGTAAGAGAGATCCACGAGCATATAAAGATGAACATAAAACTGAGCATACATAAACATGAGTAGAAGCTAAAACATCACATGGAAAAATATACCCAAATGCTATAATATCCATATATAACATCAAACAAATGAGAATAAAGATAAGACAAATAAAAAAAATTCATTGATCAAATCTAGTATCTCATATATATCAAATGTGTCAAAGTATATATACAATATGAGAATGAAAACCTGGATCAATGTCTCAAAATACATATGATACAAAAAAATGTCACAAGGACATCAACCTAGACCTAGACCTAAGAGTGGCTTCCAACCTCATGTGTAGGTTTTGCCTAAGGAGGATTCATTGGTTCCCTCAATGGTGGCTGATTTGATTTGTCAGCCCTCTCCAAATACATAGGTACTCGTCTATCAACTTGAACTAGAACAATGTACACCTCATGGTAGTAGGCTTCTCTAGAAATTTATTGGTCCACTTCCTATCATGCCTCTGCTAAGTCATCCCTTAGTGTTCTCTCTTTCCTATGTGCCTCTTCTTGATCATCCACTTGTTGGTGGTTTCTAACCGCTATGGTCATCCTTAATCCCTGTAGCTCTACCTCCAAGGTCTGAATCCTCACATCTCAATCATCCTCTCTATCTTCCCTGATAGGCTGCTCCTATCATGGCTCTGCCTACTCTACCCTCCTACATCTTGGTGGATGCTCCTCCTCCTCCTCCCCCTCCTCTTCCTCACTCTCCTCTCTCATGGCTTGGGCACGTGTCCACCTTGTCCCATCTATTCAAGAACTACTCTCGATGTCCATGTGTCTACCACCCCTATCTCTACCTCCTCTGTCATCTCCACCATCCCTCTTGTCCTACTATCATAGGTGGTGCATCTGGTCATGTGAACCTTAGAAAAGGATGCCTCTACATCTCATAAAAATATGACAGGTCTCTTCTTGCATCTACTAAGTTTGGGCGATAATTCCAGGGCTTTGGTATGAGTTCTATTGTATCACTCAGGGTTGTCTGACAATCCAACATAGGTAACCAACCATGCACCTCCTCACTATGAAATTGAGCATAAGTGGTGGTCTCCATCAACATCACTTGGATCTAAGAAAAATTCCACCATTCTTGGTTAACCACAAATCTCTCAAAAATCTCTAAATGTCTCCTAACCAGTGGCTGACTGTAGCTCATGTACTCAAGCTCCCATTTGTTGGACCATTTGTGAAACTGTCAATAATGTTGCCAAACATAAGAGGCTAGCTCATAAAAAATGCACAAATAGTAAGTCACATTCCCATTGTGACTCTATAGGATGAACCCTATGTATCTAAAAATGAAGGGCTCATTGCACTCCCATGGCTACACCCACAGTCGGATCACTCAAATGTGCTCCCAAGTCCATATCTGGGCCAACACTATAACATATGCCCAAATCCACCCAGATCATTAAACTATCTCATGAAGCTCATGATACATATTCGCAAGGATAGTGGGTCCCCAGGCCATCCTTCAGGGATGCCCAATCAGGTTTTCTACCAATTTACCCCATCCTAGTAGGAATCCCTTTTGGCCCCTATCAATGATAAGAACCTAGGAAACTAGTGAGGAAAGTAGGAAAGGTAATGAATACTCATCTCCATATTCATCCATGAGCATCTCCTAGCTCAAGTGGTGATCCAAGAGGTTAGATCCTAAAATATGTAATGTACTACTAATCTTTCCTCAATTGAGGTCTAATCATTATGAACCTATCACATACAAAAACTCACGTCAATACATTTCATATGGATATCACAAAGTTAACAACAAATGAACAACCAAACATAAAAATTCATCGAATCTTTGTGGCATGGTACCCAAAGGATGCGATATATATCCTCTAATGTGATGGTGGCCTTGCCAGTACGAAAATGAATGGTGTTGTGCTCACTATGCCACCACCTAGCTAAAGCATTCAACAACCTATAGTTTGCCTATATATGGGGCATGTGTGTCATCCATCTCAATCCCATGCTTGATATGGCATCCTTCTCATCATCATCTAGATGATAAAGGATGTGTAACCCCACCACCTTGGGGGCTCTAATTAGAATGGTAGAAAAGATAATCTACAAAATCAAATCAAACATCCAAAACATTAGTATCAGCTATGAACATCATCAACCAAGCCAAATAATGAAAAAAAGTGCTCATACATGAAAAATTTAACTCTAAACATGCAAAACAACCCAAAAATAGACCGTATGACACTTTTTCGTTATAGGAAGGTGATACTTTTTTTATACGATACTTTTAATACTGCTTGGGTGATACTTTTTGCTTGGGTGATAGTTTGCACACCATGCCATGCGATATATAGGTAGGGTTGATACAACATAACCTCTTAAAGGCGTGTGATACATTATGTCTATCAAAAGTATCACATGATACTTCTTAAAGTATAGGTGTGACACTATTGAAGTATCACACAATATTTTTGTCAAAACCCCTAAAAACCTCATAAAAATGTGTTAAATGCTTAAAACAAGTGAAAATATTTCTATAAAAATGTGTTAAATGGTCAAAAAAAGTGAAAATATTTCTACAACATACTGGGACCTTGTACTCGAGTTACTGATTGTGCAAATGGCTATGTTTGAAATGGTGTTTATGGGTCAAAATGCCAGCTAACACCATGATCTCTCTCAAAATCACTCAAGATCTCTTTAAAATCACAAAATAAAACAAAATGACCCTTGGACCCCTTATATAGTTCTCCAACCTCATTTTGACTCATTTTTCAAACTCCTCAAAATTTTGTGAAAATTACAACCCTAGCTAATTTTGACGTCCTAGATCCATTTTTGGGATCCAAATCAAAATTTGAGTTCATCTTGATAGTCAAAATTTCATTTCAAAATTCTACCTTCCTCTATGTAGTTAGTGTTGGAATTACAATAAGAAAGGTAAACTTCTAAGGGGGGGTGAATCAATAGTTTAAAATTGGACCCATAAAACTTTCACCACACATCTATCTCATACATTCAATGAGTAAATTGAAATAACATGTAAAGCACATACATCTAAATCATGTAAAATATATAAACAATCACACACATATGACACTAGATATGATTACCCAGAAACCCTCCAAGTGAGAAGGTAAAACTGGGGTGGGGATGACACCCACAAATATTCACTACTATAGTAATAAAGTGTATCCAATAAAGGCTACAATGTCTTGATCATGAGACATGATCTACCCTATGAAAGGTATGCCCTATTAAAGGCTTACAAAGACTATTAGGTCTCACCTTGTTAGAGGATTTCAACACTCTGTTAGAAGTGTGCCTTGCTAAAGGACTTTAACCCACAACTAAGTAAGCACCCTATTAAAGGATTTCATACAACCTATTAGGACTACTCTGTTAAGAGATTTTGATTGAAATCACCTGTTAGAATATCTCAACTTTGATCTTGTAGTTAGCACTTGATTGATTGATAATAGATCACCTCTAAATAATGTCTTCTTGATCCTTCTTGATCAGATGTCCCTTTTTTTAATTCTTTTCCCTATCCTCTATTCTTCTCTAACTAATTCTATAATGTAGTTTCACTTCATAACTTCTAAGCCACCATGAATGCTCTGTTTGTGCATACAAACTATTCTTTTCACTCGTTCTACACCTTACACACTCACTAAAGAGTTTAGGGATTGTCCTCCTTATAAAGACTTAGGTGACTTAGGGTTAGGTATGAATCTATAGTTAAGATTCATCCATTTTGTTGCTTAATCCTTCCCATTTTCTAACTGGTTGCATGTAATTGCATAGGGAATCCAATTTGAAATTTGTCCTTATCTCCAAAATATCAAAATTCAATCTTAAATCAGCTCAAAAATGGTTTACATAGTTGTTTGTGCATTTACAAACAAATATGTCAAAACTATTTTACTTGACATCTGAAGTCTCTAGTGCCTGGTATACACTAATCTTTATACTATGACTTAGCATGTGTATTGCTTGGCATGCATTGTTCACTCGGCTCCTACATCACTCAACATATATTATCCTATAGTTTGACTATATTATCCTAAGTCCATATTTGATTAAAAAACTTTTCCACTTTTAATTTAATAAAAGACCGCATTCTTCCAACCCACTCAATGTGCACACGTAAAGTCCTTTTTCTATTTACAAATTAAAAGAAAAGACTTTTGTCTCACATGAAAAAGTCCAACTCATTTTCATTCGTTTACTTTCTCTTACCAATGTATCATGCCAAAAGTCAACCCCCACCCTTGATTATCCACTTAATTGATCTTAACCTCAACTATCCATCTACCTTTAAAAGAGGGAGCTCTCTCCTTCTCAAAGAAACCACTTATTGAGTATTGTTACACTGTAGGTTTCTTGATAGATTTCTTGGAGCTTTATGAAGAACTTCTCATTTCTTGTCTAATTATCTCATCATCACTCTCATACTAGCTTAGATTCATGTTGCAAGTAGCTTAGTTCATTTTTAATAGCTTAAATAACCTAGTTTAACTAGCTTGGTTTTCAATGCAATGGAGCTTGATGGAGTAGTCCTTTGATGAACAACTAGTCCTTAGATCCTCTTCACCGAAGATTTAAAAAGTGTCCTTTATCTTGTCCAAATGTGCTTAAGCACCAATCACTATAATCACCTAAAAATGGTCATCTAGACTATTAGCCCCCTTTTCAACATTTTGGCTAAATTAATTTAATCATTTACCTAGACCAAATTGCTAATAATCAATTTATTTGATTATAACCTATAGTTTGACTATGCTATCCTAAGTTCATTATTTGATTAAAAGAACATGTCCCCTTTTAATTAAATAAAATACCCCATTCTTCTAACCCACTTAAAGTGCACACATAAAGTCCTTTTTCTATTTTGCAATTAAAAGAAAAGGCTTTGTGACTTTTTTCTTATATGACAAGTCAACTTATATTCTATTGGTTGACTTGTGTGTGCACATGGATCACTCCTCTTTTCAAATTCCACCGTTTATCATCCACCATCTTCATCTTGATCTCTACCATCCATATGACTTTAAAAGGGAGAGAGCTTTCCCCCTCAATCCATCCATCTTTTGAATATTGTCATGCTGTAGGTTTTCTAACAGGTTTCTTTGGAGCTTTGTGGAGAACTTCTCATTTCTTGTCTCATTCTCTCATTCCATCATATTAGTCTTAAGATCATATTGCATGTTAGTGTAGTTTTTTCTTTGCAAATAATTAGATCACATAGCTTAATAGTTGGATTTGTAACATTCTCATCTCATTTTAGTATAGCTTGCATTGTGCATCTCATCCTAATATAGTTTCATTTTTGCATTGCATGATCCAAGAGTTCTTTGACACTAGCACTCTTGTTCTTGTCTAAAGAATCTCCCATTTTGTGGTTTACTAGCAAGGGCTGCATTTCTAAAGCTCAGCTGAGAGCTCTTATGTGTTCATTTGTATGCCCCTTGCACTCCATGACTAGGGAGCTCTAAGTCGGCATTCAAGCTTTCCAATCTATGGAGAACCTCAGATAGAATGATTTAGAGAAGTGCACCTTTTTGAGTGTACATTTTTGGCGCCCACCGTGGGGCAGGACTGAATGTTTTGCCCTACCTTTTCTTATTTTCGCTTACATTTTCTGTATTGCTTTGTATTTTCTTTTTTTTTACAGTCGCAGTGTTGGGCGACATTTTTCCAGTATTGCGCGATAGTTCATAGTACTGTCATGCGACACTTTTTTGGAAATAGTGTCACGCTCACAGCCTGTATATTATCGACCTCAGTGCAGAACTCTATTGCACGACTGAAGTAAAACTGTCGCCTAAACAAAAACTATCGCCTTCCTTTACTGCGAAGTATCGCGTGACATTTGTTCAGCAAAAAGTATCGCCTGACATTTTTTTTTGCTTGTTCCTTGAAGGATTTGATCAAATTTCTTCTTAGCTGGCTGACTATCATTTTTAAGAAGGTTTCTAGGTTGTCTTACAGAGGTTTAATTCACAATTTTTGTGATTATTTTGTGCTAACTTGTGGGCTAATGAGTTGTAATTGTAGGTTGCCCTCTTTGTGAAGAAAATATTGAAACCTTGCATACAAAAAGAACGTATGTCAAAGCTTCAAATGCGCAAGGGCTACTAACATTGTTTGCAGGGCTGCCCAAAGCATAAAAACCCAAACTTGCTTGATTTTTTGTTTCCATGTGTGGCATTAAATAATTGTTCATTTTTATAGGCACATAAAACTTGTGATTGGAGTCTTTTGGTAATAGGAGAGTATGCTCTTCACCCTTGTGGTGAATCAAAAATCTTGACTTACCATTTGGTTTCAAAAGCAAGGGGTAACTGAATCTTCTTGGCGTGTTTGGGAGAAAATGATTGGAATAGGAGAGTATGCTCTTCACCCTTGTGGTGAACCAGAAATCTTGACTTCCGAAAGTTGATCCACTTTGTATAGTTAGAATCTTTTAGAGGGCCTGCTCTCGGACAACTTGAGAGGGATGACCCAAGTGGGGACAAGCCAATTACCTGGCTCTTCCAACCCACTATAAACTCAAGGCTACCAAGGACACAAAACTTTGGTAGACGTAGTGTTTGTCTTCGCCTAGTGTGATCGCTTATGGGATTTTGACCATAGGGAGATCACTAGGCAAGAATGCTTAAGGTACTCTTGTGATCATGAGATTGGTTACTCATCGCAAGGTGAGGCATCCCATAATTGGGAGCAAGAGGGGCACTATGAACGGAAGCCTAATCTAAAAACCCTAAGTTAGTAACTACCCTTTTTAGCCGCTCAACTTCTTGGTGCAAGGATCGATCCTAGTGGACTACCCGGATCACCCCAAGATTTACACTCACCATATGTGTTCCCTTGGTTGTGCTTATGGCACTTCCATGAGAAAGCCAATATCTCTTGTGGGCAACCACTTGGTGTGAGGCGAAGGAGCATCAAGCGTGGGCTAAGTTGTTGAGTAATGAACCGTGACTCTAAGGTAGATTGCTTGGCTATTATTTTCGATGTTTTGACCAGTATTAATTTTCTTGCAACATAAACATTCCGATAAAAAGTTGTTAGGAAGGCTATTCTGATATCCCAAGTGTGTATTGACAAGGTTGTTTTTACCCTTGATCAATTGTTTTGAAGACATGTTACAACACTTACTATTTGCAAACCTTGTTGTTTACTGATACAAGCTGAAACGAAACGCTGTCTGATTGAAACGACTGTCTGATTAACAAATTGAAATGAACTTCAAACCAAAAAATTGACTTTTTTACACAAAATTGGCACTCTGTCGCACGCTTTCAAGAGAAATATCGTGCAACATTTTTTTCAAAAATTATGTCACACGTCAGTAGTAAATTATGTCGCACTGTGTCTGATATTCTGTCACACTTGGTATAAATATCTGTCGCTTAGAAAAAAAGTATCGCACTATTCCTAAAATTCTATTGCACGACATTATTTGCTGAACTTATGTCGCCCTCCTTTTGAGAAAGTATCACCTAGAGTTATTTTGGGTCAAAAACAAAGTTTGCAGTTGGATTTATTTGGTCTAAGGAGCGTTACACTGGTTACCCTTGATCCTGGCCACGTATCAGTGTGTGAAGAATTCGTCCTAAGTTGAAAAGATGGGTTTAGTCCATCGAATGTAAGTCTTGAAACGTCTTGATAAATCACTTGTCAAAATTTAGCTATTATTTTTCTTGCTATCTGCTATTGAGCTTCTCGCTTGTCCGCTCGGCTTGAGTCACCCGTGCTGTAAGATCTTGAGCACTATTTGACAAGCCATCTATCACATTTTGACAAGTGACTAGTCCTGATTGTAAAAGCTTCAAATTCAGCTCGCTCTTCTTGTCCTACTAAACAAAGAAAACTCTTTACATGCCGGTCACAACTAGATATCAAGTTGGTAACGGTAGCCACACGCCTTTCATTTTCAAGCAATTGGAAACACCACCCAAACATCCTCACAAACAACCTTGTGATAAGAATCTCGAATTTGCTCAAACACAAACAGCTAACGTTTGACACAACCCACTTTATAGTTTTGAAAATCCATTTGGTACACCCTTTGAGACACCCAAGGATACGAGTGGTATAGTCACTATGGTGCATCCTAATGAAATTAAATGTCGCTTAGAAGAACAAGCACGTGAAACCCAAAAGACTTTGGAGGCTATATACGCTACGGAGAGAGAAAATCAACAAGTTGAAACTGACAATCAGGCACGCTACGAAGGATATAAAGGAACTTGTCCTTGAAATCCCTTTGAAAATAATGATGGTAGTCACACGCCTCCAAGGACTCCTAGAGCTGCCGCTGGCACATGTCCTTCACCTAAACCATCTCATCATGATAGCGGTGAAGAAGTAACTAGCGAAGACATGATCAAATTTCAACAAGATGGCTTCGCCCAAAAATTAATGCTCAGAGCTTTAGAGGAAAATGGAGACCAATACTTCCGATACATGATAGCTAGGGGATGGAAACTCCATCAAGGTTTTAATGTTGAACATATTATTCCAAAGCGAGAACCCACTGAGGCTGAAATCTTAAGGGAAGAAATACAAGAACTAAGGAAACAATTTGCACAACTACAAACTTCAAAGGAGCCACCTAAGACATCATTTGTTGACTCGATTTGCGCTCTTCCATTCGATAGGAGTCTATACATGCTTCCATTTCCTAAGGATATAGAGGTTCCTAAGTATGACAAATACGATGGAAATGGTGACCCTCACAACCATGTGAGACATTTCTATGCTATTAGCATGGACTTTATGCATGAAGACACCTTTCTTATGCATTTGTTTCCTAGAAGTCAAAGAGGACAAGCTATGGAATGGTTCACAAAATTGAGTCCTCCTCTTAAAATATTTGACAAACTTGCGCAACGCTTCATCCAACAATATTCATACAACATTCAACATCCTGTGACTGTGCTAGACTTATGCAACATCAAACAAAAACTAGGAGAATCTTTTGCAATATACCTCCAACGATGGAGATCTTTATACTCTTGGTATCCTCGAAAAGTGCCTGAGGTTGAAAAAATTGACATTTTTGTCAATACGCTTGTACCCGAATTATACTTTGATCTAAGAAAATAGTTATTCACATCCTTCAACGCCATGGTAGAAACTGCATATCACATTGAGGATGTTGCTATCAAAAAAGGTGATTCCATAAACAAGGACAAAATTAACAACGGAAACAGTAAAGACAAAGGCAAACCTTGGAACAAAAACAAGTATGTTGTCAATGACGGAGTAGTGGACACTCCTAAGACTAAGGAACCTGCATTTAACCTTTCCAATGCCATCTATGCAGCAAAGCAACAAGAAGGTTCGAAACTACAAACCTTTGACAAAGGCTCTAAATTTGCAAAGAAGCGACGTGTTTACACACCTATGGTCAAACCTTATGAAGTGGTTTTAAAAACCTTAATTGCAAACAAATTGGTCACCTTGCTAGACAACTCATGTCCTTACGATCCACCCATTAGACCTCCATGGTGGAGAGAAGATCATACTTGCAGCTATCACCGAAGTAAGGGACATAACACAAAGAATTGCTTCAAACTCAAAGATGTAATTCAAGACCTCATCGAAGCTGGAAAAGTTGTTACAGATGGCCTTGTTAAGAATACTGATCATAAGGCTTTCCAAAAACCATTACCTGAATATGAAAAGGGTGAGACCTCAAGGGTAGCTGCCAAAAATAATCATGACGCCAAAATCAGTTATGCTTACGCTGACACTGATAATGTTATAAGCATGCTTGAGCCCATTGAATACATATGTATGGCAAGCTCCAAGAATGACAACTGGAAAAATTATGATGCTGAAGATGAATGACCAAGAGTGGTCTTAAGGACATGATCCACTCCTCAAAATCATACTGATACTAGACCCAGGGTGGTACTCCGGGTGGCTGGGTCTTCATCTTCTCAAGGTGAACCACTCAACGCTGTCACTAGGGGGCAATCTAAGGTTGTCCTAAAAGTTACTAATGATCCTAAAAATGCTTCATCATCTAAACAACCAATTACTTCCAAAATCTCCAACTATGATCTTGTTAGCCAACTACAACGCACGCAAGCACAAATCTCCATTTTCGAATTGCTAGAGTTATCTCCTTTGCATAGGGATATCCTTGAGAAAGCTTTACGTGCTGCCAATGTTCCCATAGATATTGATGCGAAACAATTCCAATCTATGGAGAACCTCGGATAGAATGATTTAGAGAAGTGCACCTTTTCGAGTGTACATTTTTGGCACCCACCGTAAATTTTTGAGTGTAAATTTTGAGAAGATTTAAAAAGTGTCCTTTATCTTGTCCAAATGTGCTTAAGTACCAATCACAAGTGCCCAAATAGAATTTTAGGTTATCACACCCAATCTCCCAAACAAGGAAATCCCAATCACAAGGAAGACCCTCTCAAATAAGATAATTTATCACAAATTGCCCAAATTTGCACATATTGATAATTTTTGACACAAGACCCCAAAACACAAAATAGGACTAGGGAAGACTCAAGGATGGACTTGTAGTTTATTTAGATCTAACATAAGGTGGATTGTGTTAGAAGTAGGGAATACTGGGGGGGGAGTGGGGTGAATCAGTATTCTACAAACTTTTGTTGCCAATTGGATATTATTAATTACTTTGAATCATGCATAACAAAGTAAAAAAATAATTTTGAATAGCAAAAGTAACCATACATAAGGAGAACTCATAATACCATATTTTATTAACTAGGGAAACCCTGGCCAAGGGAAAACCCAGGTGGGAATGATGCCCACAAAGATATATTGATATATATGTTCCTTGTTAGAGGATGGACCTTATTAGGAGTCAATAAGAAAATGTAGTATATAGAGTCCCTATTAGGAGATTTTGAATCCCTGTTAGGAGATTCAAACTCTATTAGGAGTTGTCATATAATGTATGCAAGAAAAGCTTATTGTCCAAACATGCATTTTCAATTACAAGAAAATCTCACTGCCCAAACAAGTAACTGGACTTTAAGTTCATCAAATACAGATGTATAGATGTTGTAACTTCTTGTTAGTTGATCTCTAACCTTAGCTTGATCTTGGATCACAAAATTAGCTTCTCAAAAATTTTGCATATATCGCTTGACAAAAAATTTGCATATCACTTTTCACATAAAAAATGCACACTTAATCTCACAAGATATCCTTTGCATAAATACCATGCCTTTTCACAAATTATTGCTAGGTTGGCTAAGGCCACAATATACTTTTCCAACTTAGAGTAAACATCTAGGATGTTAGTCCTAATTGGTCAAGTAATTATTTTGTAAACAAAATAATTCCTTTACCTTTTATTCTGATGTCCTATACATCTTAATTATCATTCTTCCATACTATTCGTATTGATGTCTGAGGTTATACATGTCATTACTAACATGTATACTATCTCCATCTAACCTCACTAGTTATAATATGACATCAGAAACATTTTACTTATAAAACAATGTACTGCTATAAACCATTTTCATACTTAGACAATTTTTTGAGTATCAAAAGCTAAGTACCTTTATTTCCAAGGTTTAATACAAGTATGTACATCATGTGTTTCCATTAATGAAAAAATTTGCACATCTTTATATAGCCAATTGTCAACAATCTACCCCTTTGACATTGATGGCAACAAAGTAAGGAAAATTGGCTAAGTAACAAAAACTTTACTAAAATCTACATCACTTATCATCTATTACATATAATTCATATTACAAATGCTCCACCTTTTGATATGATTACTACATACACAACTTACTAAAATTTTCTTCTACAACTTCTCACCCTTTAACATCAATGACAAAGGTTGGAAAGTCTAAAAACTGTTAAAAAAAGTTCTGTTTGCTGTCCAAAACTATCAAAACTTTCTATCTTGCGGCTTCAAGCTAATATTATCTTCATGAAATCATAAAAATTTATCTTCAAACTATTCATACCTTTCTCCCATGTGTTCTTTTCTGCTTCAACAAAAGTGAGCATTGCACATTAAGCATATGATGCAATCTCAACTGCATTAAGGTCAGAGTATGTAAAATTGGAATAAGTGTCCTTTGCTTTGACACATTCCTCCAATTGTCTCTCAATAGTTTATGTCATAAGAGCAATAGAATCCATGAATTCTGATAGTCTTTTCAAAAGTTTTTCTTTTTCAAATTACAGTTTTCTAATGTCAGAGTGAACACTGACAACTTGTCCTTCAAACTCATCAATTCTATTAGAGGGTTGTTGTATCTGACTGGTTAGAGATTCAAACTCACTTAGCTTCCCTTCAATCTTGTTATCCAAATTTATTGTTTTCTAGATGTCAAAGTGAACACCAACAACTTGTACTTCAAACTCATCAATTTTGTTAGAGGGTTGTTGTTTCTGACTAGTTAGAGCTTCCAACTCACTTATCTTCCCTTGAAACTTGTTATCCAACTCTATTGTCAACTTATGAGATAAAGTATATTTGATGTACAATACCTTCCCAACTTGTTGACATTTCTAAAGTTCCTTGATACAAGTATGAAGACCCATCAAATCATTTTCAATATTTTGAAAATTGGTGCTAAAAAGATTAGCATCATGTGAAATTTGAGTTGGAAATATAAGAGAAGTAACTGAGAGGGGAGGGGTGAATTAGTTACTACTAAAACAAATACCACATCCCTTAGATGCCAGTACAAAAATGCAAATAGATAACTAAATATTGTTGAAGCTCAGTAAATACATATAGAATGTTATAACTCGATAATAATTGAATTAGCTTGGTAAATGCTTAACATATAAACATTTAGATGTTGTCTGTGATTAACAATACTTTAACTAAGTTGCAAACACATAACAAAAAATAGCATGAACATAGTAGATACCAGGATTTAACATGGAAACCAAATTTTGGAAATACTACCAATTGTAACTTTTCACTCTTCTAAACTGAGCCCTATTAGGAGCCAACAATGTTAAAGGTTACAAAACACAATGTTAGGTGTGACCCTATTAAAGTATTTAATCACCCTTTTAGGAGTGGCCTTATTAGATGTCTTGAGAATAATTCAATAGAAATGCCACCTTGTTAGAGGATTTGCAAATAGCTGTTAAGTCAAATCTATTAGGAGATTTAGATCACTACTACAATGGTTAGAGAGTAACAATGAGATGACCTGATTTGAATGCAATTGATTTGCTAATTACAAATTTTTGTTCTAGCTTATACTTGATCCTTCCTAATTGAATATATCTTTGTTGCTCCACAAGGATATTCTGCTTATCCTTCAAATTTTCTTCCTCTTTTCATCATTAAATCTTCAATAACATCTTTATGAATTACACACTTTGAAATCACAACTTGAACTTATACTTATATCTTCCACTTTGTCAAGTCAGCTCAAATACAACTTAGAATAATCAATATTCATCGCCTTAGTCAGCTAGAATCAATAGATAAATCAATTAAGCTTAGTACAAAAAAATAAGAAAATCCTTCATTAGCTAACCCAGTACAGTAGAAATAACTTAGAAATAATTTCCTTTGTTAACCAACAGAAGTTTGGTTAACACTAAAAACTTGTGAAAATCCTTTGGCAACCAATTGAGCTCGGTTAGCACTGGTTCCATCCAACTTTCCTTCGTTACCTGAGTGAGCTCGATTAAAACTCTCTTTTTGAAACTTCTCCTTTGATGCCTAACTGAACTTGGTAAACACTACCTTCTAAACTAGGCAAACATACGAATGCTCAGTAGGTACTGAGAACTATCTTTATTACCTGAGTGAGCTTGGCATATACTGATTGATAATGATATGACATTTGTATAACATCAAAGACAACACACAATTAATGAATTATATTCAACAATCTCCCTCTTTGGCATTAATGGCAACACATCATATCATATCACAATGAAATTTTGGGTTTAGACTTGAGGACTCCCTCTATCAATATGAGCTCTTCCTTTCACTGGATTCTATCTACAACAATTGCTACCATGTTCATTTAGAAAATTCTCCCTCTTTTAGAAAACTTCTTCTTTGGACAAATTCTCCCTCTCGAGTTCCTTACTTTATTCTAATTCCAAATATTTCTCAGAGGTATGACAGTAAAATTCTACCTCTTTGACAACACATGAAAATGACAATAATTTTGTAAATATCAATGTACCTTAAGTACTGATTCATCTACAATACGCCCTTGCTAATTTTGCACCAGCTGATTGATCTTCAATAGGTTTTGGTTGATGCATTCACTAAACTTCATTTAGTGGATTTTAGATAGGGGAATGACCCCTAGCTTACCTCTTACATACAAAAATGCATCCTTAGGTAATGGCTTGGTGAATATATCTGTAATCTATTCCTTTGTATTCACATATTCTAATATGAATTCTTTATCTTGCACTAACTCTCTTAAGAAATGATATTTTATAGCAATATGCTTTGTTTTGGAATGCATTATTGAATTATTTGATATATTGATTGCACTGGTGTTATCACAATATATGACAATTAGATCTTTGATCTCTACCTTCATTCCTTCCAACATTTGTTTGAACCAAACAATGTTAGAACAATTGACTGTTGCTGCTACATATTTCGCCTCTACTGTTAATTGAGATGTACAATTTTGCTTCTTGCTTGTCCAAGATACTAGTCTTTTACCAAGAAAGAATGCTCCACCACTAGTTCTTTTCTATCATCAAGATTTCCTGCCTAATTAGCATCAATAAATACTGTCGAGTCCAAATTGCCTCCAACTTTGTACCATAAACCATATTCTTCAATACCTTTTAGATATCTCATGATTCTCTTGATTGCCATCATGTGATTTTCCTTGGGATTTGCTAAGAATCTTGCCACTATTCCAACTATTAGAGCAATATTAGGCCTTATGTGTACTACATACTGTAATCATCTAAAAATGGTCATCTAGACTATTAGCCCCCTTCTCAGCATTTTGGCTAAATTAATTTAATCATTTACCTAGACCAAATTGCTAATAATCAATTTATTTGATTATAACCTATAGTTTGACAATGCTATCCTAAGTTCATTATTTGATTAAAAGAACATGTCCCCTTTTAATTAAATAAAAGACCCCATTCTTATAACCCACTTAAAGTGCACACATAAAGTCCTTTTTCTATTTTGCAATTAAAAGAAAAGGCTTTGTGACTTTTGTCTTATATGACAAGTCAACTTATATTCTATTGGTTGATTTGTGTGTGCACATGGATCACTCCTATTTTCGAATTCCACCGTTGATCATCCACCATCTTCATCTTGATCTCCACCGTCCATACATCTTTAAAAGGGAGAGAGCTTTCCCCCTCAATCAATCCATCTTTTTTGAACATTGTTATGCTGCAGGTTTTCTAACAGGTTTTCTTTGGAGCTTTGTGGAGAACTTCTCTTCCTTGTCTACATTCTCTCATCCATGGCATTTTAGCTTAGATTCATGTTGCATGTTAGTTTAGCTTCTATTTTGCAATAATCTCTCACATAGCTTAATATTTGGATTGTAACACTCTCATTCATATTCTAGCATAGCTGCATTTGACATTCTCATTCTAGCTTAATCTTCATTTGCATTGCATCCTTGAGGAACTCCTTGGGACATTTGCATTCTTGCATCTTGTCTTTGGAACCTCCCATTGCATGGTTTACTAGCAAGAAGAGTATCTCTAAGGCTCATCTGAGAGCCTTCTTATTTTTGAAATATACTCTCTTGCACTCCATGGATAGGGAGCTCTAAGCCAGCATCCAAGCATTCCAACTCATGGAATCGTTTGGATAGAAGGGTTTAGAGTGGGACACTTTCGAGTGTACATTTTTGGCGCCCACCGTGGGGCTTGAATCAAATTTTTAGCTCCATTTGCTTTCATTTCTTATCTCTGGTTTTTTACAGCAGCATATTAGATCTAATCAAATGCTTTTGTAGAATTTTCACTTTGGTTTTAAGGCCAAGCCATAAGTAAATTGGTTTGAAGGTCAAAAACTTAGTTGGTTTAAAGATTTGATCATATCTTTTAAACCGCTTAGAATTTGGTTCTGAAATTTTGTTTGCAGGTTTCTTATATGCTCAAAATGTCTCAGTCCAATTTTCAGAGCATTTTGACATGATTTTCGAAAGTTATGATATTTTCTTTATTTTTCATAAAAAGCCATTTTTGATCGCAAATCAGCGCATTTTTTAAAAAAACTTACATTTTCAGAAAGCTTTTTGAATTCTAATGAGGGTTCTTTCTTTGTGTTTTGAATTTTGAGATTGTATTAAGGATCAAAAACTCGATTTGATAAATTTGGCCTGTTTTGACAAAATCAATCTCTAGGGAGCAAATGAAGAGATTTTTTAAAATTTCTTGCATTTTTGGAAATCTCTCTGATTTTTAACAGGGGTCTCTTTTTTTCATTTTCATTTTTGGATACGAAATCATAGCAAAAAAGTCCAATCTTGTTGACTAGGTCAAAACCAAAGAGTAAAAATGAAAGCATTTGTGATTAACTTGCACTTTCTTTGGATGTTCTTGGTTGGAAGATAAATTAGATTTTTGAAGCAACTCACCACTTTTTATTGTAGATTTTTATGTTATTTTACATTAACTTTTTTTGCTAACAAGTTGTGATTTCAGATTGCCATCCTTGTGAAAAAAATTGAAACATTGCATAAAAAGAACGCATGTCAAAGCTTCAAATGCACAAGGGCTACTAACGATTGTTTGCAGGGCTGCCCAAAGCATAAAAACTCAAAATTTCTTGCTTTTTTGTTTTCATGTGTGGCATTGAATAATTGTTCATTTTTCATAGGCACATAAAACTTGTGATTGGAGTCTTTTGGTAATAGGAGAGTATGCTCTTCACCCTTGTGGTGAATCAGAAATCTTGACTTGCCATTTGGTTTCAAAAGCAAGGGGTAACTGAATCTTCTTGGCGTGTTTGGGAGAAAATGATTGGAATAGGAGAGTATGCTCTTCACCCTTGTGGTGAACCAGAAATCTTGACTTCCAAAATTTGATCCACTTTGTGTAGTTAGAATCCTTTAGAGGGCCTGCTCTCGGACAACCTGAGAGGAACGACTCAAGTGGGAACAAGTCGATTACCTGGCTCTTCCAACCCACTATAAACTCAAGGCTACCAAGGACACAAAACTTTGGTAGACATAGTGTTTGTCTTCGCCTAGTGTGATCGCTTATGGGATTTCGACCATAGGGAGATCACTAGGCAAGAATGCTTAAGGTACTCTTGTGATCGCGAGATCAGTTACTCATCGCAAGGTGAGGTGTCCCGTAATTGGGAGCAAGAGGAACACTATGAACGGAAGCCCTATCTAAACACCCTAAGTTAGTAACTACCTTTTTTTAGCTGCTCAACTTCTTGGTGCAAGGATTGATCCTAGTGGACTACCCGGATCACCCCAAGATTTACACTCACCATATGTGTTCCCTTGGTTATGCTTATGGCATTTCCATGAAAAAGCCAATATCTCTTGTGGGCAACCACTTGGTGTGAGGTGAAGGAGCATCAAGCGTGGGCCAAGTTGTTGAGTAATGAACCATGACTTCTAGGTAGATATTGCTTGATGTGTTCTCGAATGTGCTATACCTGTGAAAATCTTTTGAACATACACATGACGATAATTCTAGGAAATTCTTTTGAGACATCACATATGCTTGTATCATGTAAGGTTGCTTTGTCCCTTGCTTGATTGTTTGAAGACTACTCCATGTGTCACTATCTTGCTTGGAAAGAAATTTCTTTTGAACATCAAATTTACTATGCTATCAATTATTGCCAAACTTTGTCAACCAAGTCAAAATTTCAAGTGCAAAAATTTTCTTGTGTTGCTTGCTAAGGGGAGTCGCATCATTTGATTTTGATTTTCTATGTCTCTAATTCTTGAACATGCTTAAAGTGACTCTTTGGTCTTAGTGCTCTTGGTCTTTCTATCTTCATGGTCTATGTTTGCTTGCTAGTTATCCTTTTGCTGAAATGGTTTCCTTGATTTCTTGACTACACTCTTGGGTTGGGAAAGTTGTTCACTTGTCACCCTGCTTGCTCTATCTATTTGGCTATTTGGGCATCTTGCCTAGCTATTGACTTGAGTCATTCATGTCGTAAGTTTCTTGGACATATTGTTTGACAAGTCACTTTAATCTCTCTCTGCTATCTTGACAAGTGAACACTCTACCTCCTATAGTTTCAACATCAAGTTATCTTCTAGACTATTTTATGCTTGGCTTTGCATCTAAAACTATGGGATCTAAACCTTGTGCTACCAAACTTCAACTGAATCGAGATGATCATGATATCCTCCATGTCACTAAAGAGTTTCAAGATCTATATGCACAATACAAAGAACTAGAAGAGACAAATGATCTTTCTTACCTTCATCTCTCTAAGCGCATGATAGAAATGAAGTCTAAACTTGAGAAAAGGTTGGAGGAGAAGATTGCATCATTACATGAATCTTCCTTAAGGTCTTTACATGCATGTGAGTCACCTTCTTTGAGGTCATCCTCTTCTTCTAGGTCTACATGCTCTACTTCAAGACATCAAATGTCTTCATCTTCTAGATCTAAAGACCTTTGTAGAGAACAAGCACTTGAGCCTATGACAAAATTTCATGATGGACCTATCTTTGATGAAGATAATGATGAAGACATGAATGCATTCTATTCACTTGAGAAACAACCAAAGGACTCTAGACATACTTTTGAGAGAAATTTTACTCCCTTGGGGAATTCTTATGATGACATTTTGAGAACACTTCTTGACACCAAGCTCATCATGTTGCCTAAGTCTAGCTCATATGGAAACCCATTCTTGGATACCTATTGTGCCTATCATCGATCTAATAACCATGCTACTTCTGATTGTATAGAGCTGAAACATAAAATCCAAGATCTCATTGATGATGAGATTATTGATCTTGGAACCTCTAGTGACTCATGTGCTGAGGATACTTCTCTTGAGCAAGATCATATTAATGAACCTATGTCTAGTGATGGTTTCCTTGATACCTCCACTTCTTCCAACACTCATGCATCTCCCAACACTTCAAAGCTTTCCAACATGCCTCTATCAAAAATGGAACCTAATGCTTTCCACATTGACTATGTGTATCCTCAAGGGCTACCTCTAAAAGAAACTCAAGCTAACCTTCACTTGGCTGCAAATCTTTTCCATGCTTCTAATCCTAAACATCCTCAACCTTCATGCACTACTATACCTAATCCAAGTACTGCTCCATTCACTCTTCATTCTCCCTTGTCCTTAGAAGTGGCTCCATGTCAAGAGGACTCTCAAAAAGAAAAAGCTATAAATGTAAAGAAAGATCAAGATCAAGCACCCTTTCATCTCTTTCAAGATTTTTCCCCTCCATATTCTATATCTTATCCACCTCCTAAGTATGATGAAGATAACACTTCCATTATCTCCTTTGAGCTTACTGAAAATTCTGAGAAAAGTTCTCTTCATATGCTATCCAAAGCTACTTGTCAAGATCAAAGCATCCCCTCGTGTTCTACTTCTCCATATCCACTTCAAAATTTTGCTCAAGCTTCAAGTGCTCCTATTAAAAATGTTGCTCCTATCAAAGATACTCATGAGTCTATTGATGGCTTTGACAATGTTACTCATTCTAAAGAATTTGATATCCCTTCCCACTATCCCTTTGCATCTTCTAAATCTATCCTTGGTCCTTATCCATCTAAGCTACAACATTCAAACCTTCCATCCATTTTGGGGCCTTATGTTCCTCGATCTCCTACATTCACTCCTAGCTCTCCCACCATACCTCAAGATCAACAAAGACACTCATCCTTGATGAATTATCACCCATCTATCCACCTAAACCTGTCATATCAGCCTTATTCATCCACAAATCCCAAGTCCTTTGGAAGTGAGAATAAACATAAGAATCCATTGAAAAAGAAAGATCACTATGTCCCATCTAATCGACATGTTAATGCTAAGAAGGAAAATGCACAAAAGAGACTACAAAGGTCCACTATTAAGAGAGCTAAATCAAAGAAAATGTGGGTTCCTAAATCAATCATTGAAGAAATGCACTCTCAAGTACCCAAAGAACGAGGAAAATCTAAAGCTATGTGGATTCCCAAGTCTCTTTTAAAGGACTTGAATATTGAAAATACTTCAAAGTTGACATTCAAGCTTCCAAAGGCTTCCATTCCATCTTCTTCAAAAAATCTTTCCAAAAATATTCCAAAGCCTTCCACTCCACTTTTTTCCAAATCTTTGCTACCACCTCATACATCTAAACCTCAAGCTACTTCATCCATGATTCCTCCATCATTCCAATACCCTTCAAGGTGTGTGTCAACATTGATCTTGTCCAATATTTTAGCTACCCACATGAAATCCTCTAAAGCTTACACCTCCTTTCTATACATGAACTCTTATCCTCCATATATTCTTCCTACTACCATTTCTCTTTCATCACCCTATCAACATCTTTGAGCATACCTCTCTATGGTCTTGGCTTATCATGGCTTATCTTTCCTATAGGAGCACTATCTAAATTCAAAAAGCTTGAGCTCTTTCTAAAAATTCAAAAAAAAAAAATGAAAATGTGCCTTGGTGAAAACCACTTCTTGTGGCACCTTGGTAGCAAAAGTAAAGAGAAATAAATTTATCCTATGGTGAAAACTATTTCTTGTGGCACCTTAGATAAGTACCATGATGAAAACCTGGCAAACAGGCATCATGCGTAATTCTTCCACCATCCATCTATCCCCTCTTCTCTCTTTGATCTTGACAATGTTGAGCTATCTTTTCATATTGGCTATCTTATCCATGAGATTTTCTATTGTGCTCTCCCATTCACTCATAGCCTCCATCTCGAGCTTTATTTTTATTGCTCTATCCCATCGCTATCCTGTCTAGTTGACCCCTTGGTCTTGATCATAATAAATAAAAATGGTTCTTAGGTCTCTTGACATGTCTACTCTTTTGGACTACACACTTTCATGCTATCTTATTCATTGGCTTCCATCGCTTATCTTATATGCTATCACACTTGTTGGCTTCACCACTTTTCCTACATGCTATCTTTCTCATTACTTCCATTGCTTATCCAAAACATGCTTCATATGACTATTTCACCTCTTTCCCTAGCTTGGGTACTCTTGAGGAGTCAGTCCTTGAGGATCACTTTCACTTGCTTCATATTCTTTTTTCATCCATCTTTGCTTATCCACTAGCTCGTTGCTCCATCATGTCCTATACCTTGCTAGACATTGGGAGAAAATGACGTGATCTTGCTTGAGAACTAGTGATCTCTAAATTATTCTAAAAAATCCTAAAAATCAAAAAAGTCCTGAAAAATGATCATCTTAGTGAAAACCTAGCAATAGGCACTTTGATGTATCACCAAAAAAATCAAAAATACAAAAATACAAAAAATTGAAAAAAATCCTTAAAAAATCTGTCAAGTGGTGAAAACCTGGAAACAAGCACTACTTGAAACCCTTGCACCTATGTCTATCAATCTCAATCATCCACTTCGCTACACATTTCCTAGCTTGGAATTGTTTCTTGTCCTCATCTTGGGGGCACAACTGCTTCACCTATTGAGGTATTCTTGTGCATTTGGGTTTCTTTGACAACTCACAAAATAGTGTTTCTCAACACTTCCCCCACTTTGACATCAAGTGTTTTTCAACACTTTACAGATAGTTTACCTACGGTCTCCGATGTCGCAATATTTCTCACTATCAGAATCAAGTCTGGAAGAAATGGCCAAGTGACTTACACACACGCACTTTAACACTTAAACGACTGAGCTATGCTGATCTTTATCTACTTTTTGTGCTATCTATGATAATTTCTTTGCCATGTGTTCCCTCCCTAATAGTCTTTCGAGGATGTCATTGACTAGAAGACTGGGGGCATGGGACATATTTTCTTGATTTCTGCTTGTGGGTATACTTTTGTTTTTCTATAGTGTTGTAAGCATTTATGCTGGTCCTATTCAACACGTTGACTTACAAATGTATCATCCTTGACTATTTTGCAAGACCGCACTCAGGGTTTATCCTGGCGCTTATGCCTTGATACAGGTGTAATCTTGCTAAATTAAACTTAGGAAATCTAATCGTGTAGTTATCTTGACTTACATGTCTCTGATGCTTAGATTGGATTTCCACATACCTATCTAATATCGATCATATTCATATCCTCATAGTTATACTAGTGATGGTTGTATGATCTCATGATGTCCCTAATAAATGCTCAATGATGAAATTAAGAGTCTAAATGTTATGCACTTCTTGCTGGTAAACCACTTTGCATATTAGCTTGCATTTTAGGTTCATTTTCTAGCTTAGTCTTGCATTCTTGCATATGGGGAGAGCTCTCTCTTCATCTTTTTGTGGACATATCAGCTAACTCCTTTCATATATTTCTTTACTTTCTTCTTGTTCATGTCTTTTCACCTTCTTAATCTTTCACTTCATCTCTTTTCTATCTTATCATCACATTATATAAAGTTTTGAACTCTTAAATAATTTTGACATCCTAGATTCATTTTCGGGATCGAAATCCAAATTCGAGTTCATCTTGATGGTCAAAATTGTCTTTTGAAATTCTACTTTCTTCTGAGCAGTTAGCTGACCTTTTGAGGTCTAATCTCTGAATCATCACTGGGGCATCTTCATTTCTTCATGTCTTCATCATTTCCATACTTCATATCTACTTAAATTCACTATTTCATGTCTAAAATCACCTTTCTACTCATTTTGACCTAATTTTTATGCTATGTCCTTCAAGGTCAACTCTAGTCAAACTGGGGCATTTTATCAATTTTTTAATATAGTCATTCTTGGGTTCTAATCATCTATCTGTCATCTTGGACATTGCTATATTCTAATTTTCTCATTTCTAGCCAATTTTTTGCATCCCCTTACCTCATTTCAATTTCGATCCCGAGGGGGCAAAAATACTCTATTGCTGATTGTTACAGCTATCTATTTCTTAGGAGCATTTGTTTGATCTTATCACTTGCTCTCAATATATTCGCTTTGCTAGGTGTTAGAATTCTTTTAAGATCCTAACATCATCTTCCTAGTGTTCAGTACTACTGCTATCAGGCTGTGCATTTAGGACTTGCTATCTATTTCTGCATTTCACTCTTCGAAATCAGACATCTATATCTACCACTACCTACTTGGCTTTCTATTTTCTTTGACATAATGTGTTCCCAGATCGATCACACATTAGTCAAAGAGGGGCAAATGTAATCATCTAAAAATGGTCATCTAGACTATTAGCCCCCTTCTCAGCATTTTGGCTAAATTAATTTAATCATTTACCTAGACCAAATTGCTAATAATCAATTTATTTGATTATAACCTATAGTTTGACAATGCTATCCTAAGTTCATTATTTGATTAAAAGAACATGTCCCCTTTTAATTAAATAAAAGACCCCATTCTTATAACCCACTTAAAGTGCACACATAAAGTCCTTTTTCTATTTTGCAATTAAAAGAAAAGGCTTTGTGACTTTTGTCTTATATGACAAGTCAACTTATATTCTATTGGTTGATTTGTGTGTGCACATGGATCACTCCTATTTTCGAATTCCACCGTTGATCATCCACCATCTTCATCTTGATCTCCACCATCCATACATCTTTAAAAGGGAGAGAGCTTTCCCCCTCAATCAATCCATCTTTTTTGAACATTGTTATGCTGCAGGTTTTCTAACAGGTTTTCTTTGGAGCTTTGTGGAGAACTTCTCTTCCTTGTCTACATTCTCTCATCCATGGCATTTTAGCTTAGATTCATGTTGCATGTTAGTTTAGCTTCTATTTTGCAATAATCTCTCACATAGCTTAATATTTGGATTGTAACACTCTCATTCATATTCTAGCATAGCTGCATTTGACATTCTCATTCTAGCTTAATCTTCATTTGCATTGCATCCTTGAGGAACTCCTTGGGACATTTGCATTCTTGCATCTTGTCTTTGGAACCTCCCATTGCATGGTTTACTAGCAAGAAGAGTATCTCTAAGGCTCATCTGAGAGCCTTCTTATTTTTGAAATATACTCTCTTGCACTCCATGGATAGGGAGCTCTAAGCCGGCATCCAAGCATTCCAACTCATGGAATCGTTTGGATAGAAGGGTTTAGAGTGGGACACTTTCGAGTGTACACATACTACAATTTTCGAATAATTGATCTATATGTGGTCTTATCTACTTCCTTGGAATCATCATTTTGGGAGAACTTATGTCCGGTAGACATAGGGGTTCCAGTATCTCTTTGATATAGTTAGATTGAGTGATGTAGATACCATTCTTGTTCTGCTATATCTACAATCCAACAAAGAATTTAATCTTACCAAACATGGACATCTCAAATTCTTTACTCATTTCTTTTAAAAATGCTTTGCACAAATCATCATTTGCTATAAACAGAGTATCATCAACAAATATTTCTACCAACATAATTTTCTTGTCTGGTCCTTCCTTGATATATAGACTACTATTATCATTTTTTCTTTGAAAACCAATTTGTACTAAGTAATTATGGAGTCTTTCATACCAAGCTCTGGGAGCTTGCTTGAAACCATATAATGATTTGTGTAACTTGTGAACCATGTCTCTTTTGCTAGGATCTACAAAACATTTTGGTTGTTCAATGTAGACTTCTTCATCAATAATTCCATTCAAGAATGTAGATTTGACATCCATTTGATATACTTTAAATCCTCTATGTGTTGCATATGCTAGTAAAGTTCTAAGACCTTCTAGTCATGCCACAGGAGTAAAAGTTTCAACATAGTCAATACCTTCTTGAGAATAACCTTTTTAGACCAATCTTGCTTTGTTTCTTGAAACTTTTCCATCTTCATTCAGCTTATTTCTAAATATCCACTTTGTACCAATTACATTTTTATCCTTGGGTCTAGGAATAAGAGTCCAAGTTTTGTTCTTTTCTATCTGTTCTATCTCTTCATTTATTGCTTCAATCCAACTTTCATTTTCTAGAAAATCTTTTACAATTCTAGGTTCAAATTCAACAAGTAAACATGTACCTTTTATTTTTCTCTTGTCATTATTCCATTTGATTTGTCTCTAATGATCTACTTAGGTGCATTATGTCTTTTGACATATCTTTCTAACATAGGCTCTTTGCTCTTTGAATAAGTTCCACCATCTTCTTCTTAAATTTTAGTTTTAATATTGGGTACTTTTGTCTATGACTCAAGTCCATTAAGCTCAGTTTGAACTAGCTTGATAGCTTTTGATTATGACTCAGGTCCTTGTAGCTCAGGTTACACCGTTTGCAACTTGGTAACTATTGGAGTTTCTAGGGACTCGGGAGATAAATCTTCTTTTCTCTTAGATATATTTGGTAGGGTATCAAGTTCATAGTAAACAAATCTTCTTTAATCTTCTAGCTCCTTGTTGATTTCTTCTTCACTCTTTTCTGCAAACTCATCAATCTAACATGTGCACTTTCTATGATTTTGTGAGTAGAAAAATTCAAACATCTATATGCTTTATGTTTGCAAGAATATTCTAGAAATATGCCTTCATCACCTTTTACATCAAATTTTCCTTTTCTAGATTCTTTCAATATATAACATTTGTTGCCAAATACTTTCAAGTAACTTACATTAGGTTTGTGGCCATACCATAGCTAATAAGGTGTTTTGTTTGAATCTTTCTTCAACTAAACTTTGTTCAAGGTATGAACTATAGTGTTGATAGCTTCCTTCTAGTATTTAAGAGCAACATTCTTTTCAATCATCAAGGTTCTTGCACAATCTATGATAGATCTATTTCTTCTTTCAACTATCCCATTCTGTTGTGGTGTACTAGGGGTTCATACTTGTCTTTTGATTCCTCTTTCAATGGAAAAATTATTAAATTTGTGGGAGATGAATTCACCACCTCTTTTGATCTTAAGCATTTCAACCTTTTTCTAGTTTCCTTTTCTACTCTTGCTAGATACCCTTTGAATTTTTGAAAGGATTTTGATTTATCTTTTAGATACATTACTATCATCATTCTAGAACATTCATCAACAAAAAGAATAAAAAGCTTTTCTCTACTATAGTTTTCTATTCCAATAGGTCCACATAATTTTTTATGAAAAATTTCCAAGACTTCTTCTAATTGATAGTCTTTGCTTTTGAAGCTAGTCTTTCCCATCTTACCAATTTAGCAATCCTTGCATAGACCCATGTCAGTCTTCTTGAAACTAGAAATACCTCTTACTCTTCTATGTTTTCTTCTCTTGACTAGATTATCAAAATTCACATGAGATAGCCTTTTGTTCCATAACTAGCTTTCCCCTACTTGAGCAATAAAACATGAACAATCATTGAGATCAAGATAAAATAGATTACCTTTTGTTTGCTTGCCAGATCGAACCAAATTTCCTTTCCCATCTAGTCATTTGGCATGTCCATTCATGAATTCTACCTTGAATCCAATGTTATTCAATTGTGCCACACTCATTAGATTATGCTTTAGTCCTTCAACCCAATAAGCATTGTCACATAGAAGTTCTTTAGTCAACAAGATACATCCTTTTCCTTTTATGTTACAAGTTTCATTGTTTCTAAACCTTACACTACCTCCATCATAATATTCCATATGCTCAAATTTTATTTTGTCTCCAGTCATATGATGTGAGTAGCCGCTGTCAATAATCTGTATATCATTTTTGCTAACATGAGAGATAAGTGCCATCTTATCTCCTTCATCATCAAATTTATCTTTCACAGCTATATATACCATTTCATCTTCACTGTTATCAGAATCTTTAGCTATAAAACAAGATTTCTTACTTTTGTCCTTGAAGTTTTTGTAGCTCTTGGAGTCCTTGTCTTTATGCTTATTTCTTTTCTTCTCATCTTTGATTTCCTTATTTGGATACCTAGGAGCAATGTGACCAACTTCTTTACAAGAAAAGCAGATCAAAGGAACTTTACCTTTGTACTTTCCTCTTCCTTTGGAATACTTCCTTGCAAGTAGGGCTTCAACAACTTCAAGATCACTGTCTAAACCTTCTTCTAATGATCCATCTTCTTCACTTCTTGATTGACTAGAATTTGATTTCTTACCCTTTTCTTTGAGTGAGAGGTTTTCTTTGAATGCAGATTCAATATTCTTTGAAGCAAGAACATAGTTATCATAATTGTCTAATTCAAAAGCTGTCAATATTCCAACTAGAGCATCCAAGCCTAGTTTGTTATTTGGATCACATCTCATTTCCTGAATAGAAAACACTCTAATTGCATAAATAGGAAGAAGAGTTATGAGCACTTTACTTAAAATCCTTAATATCTCCTCCAGATGCTTTGATTGTAGTTACACTAGCCTTGATCCTTTCTACATATTTTGCAATGTTTTCATCTTCTCTCATTCTCATTTTATCAAATTGTCCTCTAAGGCTTTTTTCTTTGGCTCTTTTTATATTTTCATATGCTCCATAGATATCTTTTAGTTTGTTCCACATTTCATAAGTAGTTTTTCAATCCTTTAACTCATCAAATTCAACATAACTCGGAGCAGATGCAATATCTATCATCTTGATATTATGATTCTTCTTTTTATCAATATCTTCAACTAATAAAGTTCCAGTGGGATTCTTGTATTCAAAATCAAGATAATTACAACCTAAATAACTGATGGTAGCTAGGTGTAGCCTCATAAGTCCTTGCCATGCTGCAAAATTCTCTCTATTTAGCTTGGGAATCTCTCTTTTGCAAGATATCTTGATCTTTAGCTTAGGTCCTTGAAACCTTCTTTGCAAGCACCAAAAACTCTAATAAAAATTGTTGGAAATATAAGAGAAGTAACTGAGAGGGGAGGGGTTAATTAATTACTACTAAAATAAATCCCACATCCCTTAGATGTCAGTACAAAAATGCAAATAGATAACTGAATAATGCTGAAGCTTGTCAAACATATGTAGAATGTTGTAACTCGGTAATAACTAAATTAGATCGATAAATGCTTAACATATAAACCTTTAGATGTTTTTTGTGATTAAAAATAATTTAACTAAATTAAAAAAACATAACAGAAAATAGCATGAACATAGTAAACACTGGGATTTAATGTGGAAACCCAATTTGGGAAAAACCACCAATTGCAACTAGTTAATGTTTTTCACTCTTATGAAATGAGCCCTATTAGGAGCCAACCCTATTAAAGGTTACAAAACACATTTTTAGGTGTGACCCTATTAAAGGATTTAATCACCCTATTAGGAGTGGCCTTGTTAGAGGTCTTGAGAACAATTCAATGGAATTGCCACCTTGTTAGAGGATTTGCAAATAGTTGTTAAGCCAACTCTATTATGAGATTTACATCACTACTACAATGGTTAGAGAATAACAATGAAATGACTTGATTTAAATTGAACTAATTTTCTAATTAAAAATCTTTGTTTTGGCTTGTACTTGATCCTTCTTGATCAAATATATCTTTGCTGCTCCACAAGGATATTCTGCTTATCCTTCAAATTCACTTCCTCTTCTCATCATTAAATCCTCAATAACATCTTCATGAATTACACACTTTGAAATCACAACTTGACCATATACTTATATCTTCCACTTTACCAAGTCGGCTCAAATATAACTTACAATAATCAATATTCATCACCTTAGTTAGCTAGAATCAATAGATAAATCAATTAAACTTAGTACAAAAAAATAAGAAAATCCTTTGTTAGCAAACCTAACTTGGTAGAAGCTGACTCAGAAACAATTTCTTTTGTTAACCAATAGAAGCTCGGTTAACACTACAAATTTGCAAAAATATTTTGGCAATCGAGTGAGCTCGGTTAGCACTGGTTCCATCCAAATTTCCTTTGTTACCCAAGTGAGAGTTAACACTCTCTACAACTTCTCCTTTGACACCTGAGTGAACTTGGTAAACACTGCCTTCTGAACTAGGCAAACATAAAAATGTTTGGTAGATACTGAGAACTATCTTTACTGCCTAAGTGAGCTTGGCATATACTAATTGATAATGATATGAAATTTGTGTAACATCAAAGACAAATCATAATTAATCAATTGTATCCAAAAATTTGAGCTTTAGACTCATCATCAAATGATTTTATAACTGCTTAAGCTCTCTGTTTGGGGTCTACTTTTCTATGTTTGGCTAAGAGGGTGCTATGCAATCTGTCAATCACCTCCATTAACGCTCTTTGTAAACTCTTGACTTTTTGATTCTTCTTGATCAATTTTGTCAAAGATAAAATCAAGTTAGTTTGATCAACATCATCACCTGTAAGGTTAGTGAGAGATATAGGAGTGGATGAGCTAGATTCTTTTACCACATCTTCCTCTTGTTTCTTCTCTACTACCTTCTTTGATTTTCTCTCTTCTTCTTTTTCCTCTTTTTCTCTTCTTTCTTTCTTTTTTTTTGGTTTCTTTCTCTTCTTTTTAATTTTTTCTCCTCTTTTCTTCTTCTTTTTGCTTCTCCTCCTCCTCAAGCAACTTCAACTTGGCTTCTTCAACTTTTTTCTTTTTTTCTTCTAATTATCTTTTCTCTTGTTCAATTAGTCTCAACTGATCTTGTATATCTTTTGAATAAGGTTCAAGCTAATTGGATGGATCTTCATCAATGTTAACAATAACATTTGTCTTATCAATCTTCATAGTATCACCACTTACTGATACTTCTAAGGTTTTCTATGTAGTTGTAGGTTTTTCCTTTGACTCACTTATCATTTGATTGATGGTTGTTGTAGTTTGACTTCTTATAACAATCTTTTCTCCTCCCATGAACAAAAATGGCCTCATCTTACTTCACAAGTAAGGTGTTAGCTTGTTCATCAATTTCTTGATTTCATCTTCATCATCTATCTTGCATATAGTTCTTAGAATTGACTTTTGAAGTTCCATGTCTTCTTCATGAACTGGGGCCTTCTTAGCTATAAATTTTTCATAGACTTTTTGATTCATCATTCATTTAATACTCTCAAGTTTCAAGTCACTAAGAATCATATATCTCACAGTAGAGATATCTATTTGTTCCTTCTTAATATTATTGTATAAATGATAGAACTTGTTCATCTGCACAAAGTTTCCTTTATTGAAAATGGTTGTGTTAATTTTGTATCTTTGGTTTCCATGATTGCCTTGTCTTACATGTTGGCTACTTGGAAACAATAACCTTTTCTAGCTATTTGACTTCTACTTCTTCTTTATTAGAATCTTCAATTATCAATAATTCCTTCTTCCTTTTTCCAGGTCCAGTAGCTTGTTGCTTGAATCTCTTTGCCTTGTGAGTCTCAATTTATAGTAACCTCTCAGAATTCCTCTTAGGTTCACAAGGTTGTTCTATTGATACAATAGCATCTAGAATGCTTTGTTCTATAGGAGTTTATGCAATAGATGCACTAGATGCTTCACCAACTGATAGGGGTGTCACATACATCACACCTTTTTCGTCAATATGTTTTAGTCCAGAGATCATTTCTCTTATTTCCTATGACTCACTTTCTATCATACCAACCTCACTTAGTGCTTTCTTCACCATAGTTTAAACTTTATTATGATATACTTTCTCTAATGATGCCTTGGTAGGCTAACTGAGTTACCTCCTCATAAGTTCCAAATCTGTATGAAGCTTGATCTATTTTGGATTTCAACATTAAATCAATGTAACCAATAACTACATCATCATTCAACGCATAACCTAAGGGCTCAAGAAATGTTTCCCTTAGTTCTACTACTTCAATATAGGTTAGATATATATCCACCATAAAACATATATCATTCCTCAATCTGTCAATAATTGTATGGTAAATTCTAAATGATTGTTTCATCTCATTTTGAAATATCCTCACAATTAGATTTTTGTTGTCTAGGATTTTCTCTATAGGATGCCTTCTATACACATATGTTATATTGTCCATAGTGCATCTTTCATTACTCATAATAGTAGTCACTAATAGAAATGGAAATCTCTTAAGTACATGAAAGAAAATGTGATTAATCAGATACTAAAATCTAAATACATCATTATTAGTCCTCTTATTCTTTCCAAATTCTCTAGGAGTTGCACTCTTAGAATCTCACTCAAATTCACTTGTTCATTCTCAATGCAAATATTATAAGCTTCATCAATGAAACATGTTGAAAAATTATTTTTTCAACTTGCATGAATAGAATATGCAATAATTTTTCTCAAGAATCTCACATCATGTTTTTTGATGGTGCAAATCACCATTGCCTTACCATTATAAACTGCTTTGGTGTTAAGCTCCACCTTCTTCTTAACTAGTTTCTCTCCAATGGGTACATTGCCTTGCTTACTACCACCAATAACCTCATGTATAAGTCGACAGAAACATCAACTACATCTTCTCCCATCCAAATCTTTTCATTTTGAATTCTACTTAATATAATTTGAGTCCACTCTTTGATATCAAGTTCATGGTAAAAATAATATTTGACTAAGTCTAAATCCTTTAAATGCTCATATCTAGACTTTACTATCATATCATGATTGAAAACAATTTCCATTTCCTTGTTCATGAATTCACTTCCAATAGTTTCAAATTTTCTAGACAAGTAGCTTCCTACATCTTCCAAATATACTACGTTGTTTAGAGTAATAGATAAAGTTGAAATAGGGTTTGCCTCTAAAATTTTCATAGAAAAAACCTTCACTTTAGGTCTATCGACATTCTCAACATTTTGAACTAATGACGTATCCTTAATTACACCAAATAGGAATTTATCCAACAAATTTTGTGCAAGAAATGATAAAAATACCTTTTTTCAAAGTAGGGTTTTGCTCAAAATCACCTTTACAAATTGCTTATGTATGCTCTCAATTTTTTGAAATGATTTTCAATGTGGAAATAATTACATTTTGTAATCCTTTTGTCCAATCTTGAACTTGCATTAATTGTGTACTTCACTAACTCGAAAAAGTTGTTAATTACATTTTGAAATCAAATATTTGCTCAAGATCATCTGTCCAATCTTCAAATGATCCCCAAGGATAACTATAGCTTCCATCCATCATAAGAATGCTTCATAAAACTTTTCTTCACAAAATTCGCTGTAAAAACATAGATTCCATCTACTCTTATAGAATCAACCTTCTCTTATTACAACAGTAACTCTTATTTCCTTCATAATTTGTTACTAAAAGCTCCAAATTCCAAGCAAGCTTAGCCATAGTCTAGACTCATCTACATACACCTTTTCCCAACCTCGCTACTCATAGGTCTATCTCTACCTAGAGGTTTGAGTTCTAGTGCAAAATTAATTCAACTTAGTTAAATCAAACTTAATTCCTAGCTTCAATCTTTCTATCTCTGCATCATCTAACTTTTCCTTAGAAATATTTATTCCTTTTACAAATGACTCATCAAGTTCTTCTCAAAGTTCACTAACTACATTTGTTCGATCTTCATTGTCTTTCTTAGTTTGGGAGTTGCTTTCATGATTCTTTCTATTATTTCTAAAGTTTCTTCCATTGTTTCTTTTGTTGCTGAAGTTTCTTTCATGGTTCCTTCTATCGTTTCCAAAGTTTCTTCCATTGTTGCTTCTATCTATTTTGTAGTACTTTTTTGTATGTTCAAAGTTGTTACATAGCTGACATACTTGGGTTCTGCTTCTAGGATTCTACTGATCAATAGGTGTTTGACAATTCTAGGTTGTGTCTAAAGTTGTTACACTTATAACATACGATCTTATTTCTTTCATCAAAAGGTCTTCTTTCTCTTGATGTCCTATCATTAGATATTCTTCTATCTATAGGGTTAGTATTTCCAGATATTCTGCTATTCCTTTTTGTCATTATCATATTTAGGCTTCTTAAAATCAATTTCTTTATGACCCATACCATGACAATTATGAAAATAAAAAAAATTAATGTGATTAAATGACTTATTTGTACAATTTCTTTTCATATGACCTATTTCATTACATGTAAAACAACCTCTAAATTTGTTAGTGTAGTTTTTTATTTTTCCTATTTTGCTAAGTTTTTCCTACACTTTTAATAATCTCGCTTAGGTTAATAAAGCATGTCTTATTAGGTGAATGGTTGTGAGGTGTCACCTTCCTACATATGAGCATCCATTACCTATCTTGGGAAGATTCTTTGCTATCTTTAGTCCAATAGATGGTTGCTCCTCATTGGTTGGTGTTGCCACCTCCTCCCTCTTCCTAGCCTATATAAGCATGCTACCTGGCTTGTATTTGCATCTCTTGTTTTTGCGTCCTCTTAATGCTATTTTGCTTCCAGCATTTGCATTACTCTCTTGGAGACTAACTCTATGATGCTATTTTGATTTTGTATCATTTGCATTCATAGTTTAGATATTTACTCTTTGCACTAGTTTTCTGGGTTATTAATCTTTTCAGATTCTAACATGGTATCAGAGCTTTTCTATGTGCAAGAGTAGATTTTAGTTTCCTTATTTGAGAGATTCGGGGGGGGGGGACAAATAAACTTTATTGTAGTTTTTTGAAAAATGAAGTATGCTCTTCTCTTGCATCTTTGGATGATCCTGAGAATCATAAAAGTTTTGACAAAAATAGTTTTTCTCTGGGGTTTCAATCTCAAATCTAACAACCAACTTGCATATTTGGAGTTTTCAATCAGTTTTGTAGGTTCCAGCATGCCATTGATGGACTTAAGAAGCTGATCCAACATTTTCATGTCATATTTTGGTTGCTGGGGTCATTTTATGATTTTTGGAGCCATTTTTTACTGTTAAAGGCGTCTGATTTACACTACAACAACATCTTCTGTACATCAGCAAGAAAAACGCTTTCTGGGTTTTGTTCGCAGCCTCGAAAAACCATCTGGATATCTTTTAGATTTTGCATGCAAGCTGTATATTTTTCAGAATCGAGCATGCAAAGCTACAACCATACCCCTCTCCATTGGCAGTCACAGATTTGAATGCAGTTTTCAAATGTCTCGTTCTTGCTCATATGGACTTCGATTTTGATGATTCTTATTATGAACTTGGCTATTTTTTTGTGCTCTATCCACTAGTGGAGTTATTTTTTGATTTTCATGCATGAATTCTTCAGAAATAGCAGATTCTCAGCCGTGACTGTGCACAGTTCTCATTTTGGAAACTTCGGAGGATGATAACTTTCTCATACGACCTCGTATTGAGGCGATTCTTTTTTTGAAAGTGCATGATTTTTTGAGTAGATCACAGTGGTGCTATTTGTTTCTTTGATTATTGTGCCTAAGTTTCACTTTTAACATATGCTCTTCATGAGGATTTGTAATGCATTGAAATCAAGACCACTAAGTATCTCTTCCTAGTGGTAGTTGTAAATGCATAAAATAAAGTGCCAAATCATATTTCTTTGTGGGGGGTTCTTTGATTGAGTAAAAAGGGGGGGGCATTGTTGTGGCTGGGTTCTCTTCTTTCTAGCACTTCTTCTCTGCATTTCTTCATCATGGATCAAACAAAAATATGCCCATCCTAACTCCATACAATTACTTTGAGTGGAAATCATGCATGACAATTCACTTAAGGAAAGATGGATTAAATAGGATAACTATGGGACTTGAAATTGAACCTGCTAAAGATGAAGATAAGCCTAAGTGGTTTAACAAATATGATGAGGCATTTGGAACATTGTGTTTGTCTATTTCTCCTGACTTGCTATTTCACATTGAGTCTTTGGATACACAATGAAGTATGGAAAAAGCTAGAAACACTATTTGGCACACAAGATTCAATGAGGGGTCATATGTTAGAAAATGAATTAATTAGTTTGAGTCTAGGAAATTTCAACACAATCCAAGATTTCTTCACCAAATTGAAATCACTAAGGCTACAATTAAAACAATCTGGAATTGAAAAGAAAGATGAACAACTGATTCTTAGTATTCTCTCTAAACTAAGTTCAGAATATTCTGTGTTTGTCTCTACCTTCTATGCTACTAAGGGTGCACTTGGTACTCAATTCACCATGCTATCTTTAGATGATTTTGCTATCAATCTCACTCAGGAACAGGACAAGCTAATCCAGATGGGCATTCATAAGTCCTTTAAGTCACATGCTTTGGCTGCTAACCAAGGTACAAAAGAACAACAAGGACAAAGTAGTAACAACAATAGTAAGGACAAGAAACAAAAGAATAATGAGGAGAAGAAGGATCAGATGTTGGTTTCTTCAAAAGCAACTATTGGTACACCATCTTCCAAGGGTGATAAGTCTAAGAAAGAAAAGGTCAAATGTGCCTATTGTAAAAGACTTGGTCATGATCAACATAAATGTTTCTAGAAACAACTTGATCACTTAACATACATTCTTGAGAAGAATAATATCAGTGTTCCTGAGTCTATCAAACAAAGTTCTAATGAAGGGTCTAACAAAGAAAAAGAAAATAGCAAGGGGAAAGGAAAGGGCAAGGCCATTTTTGCAGTTGCTTCCTCACCATCCACTTGGGTTCCTGATTCGGGTGCTTCACACCACATGGCTTCATCTAAGGAAGAACTTGCATCCTTGGAGCCATATACTATGCCTTCTATTTTGATGGGTGATAACACTCTTGTTGAGGTGTGTGGGAGAGGGTATGTTGATGTGGGGGATGGCACATTTCATGATGTTCCTTATGTACCCTCATTGTCAACTAATCTCGTATCGGTAGACCAGATCACTCACACAAGTTTAGGCAAGCGGGTTGAGTTCACTCCTGATTTAGTGGAGATACATGAGTTGCACAATGATTCTACAGTTACAGTTGGGAGAGCAGATCATCATTCACGACTCTATATGTTTTCTCACTTTGTTCCTGATCCTCCTTTGACTGTTTTGTTCACTCACTTTAATGATGTGAGCAGATTATGGCATGAGCGATTTGGCCATCTTAACTTCCACTACTTGCATCAGCTTAACCAGCAGAGCATGGTCACAGGGTTGCCTTCTACCTTGACATTGGAGTCACTTGGAATACATGATAGATCTTTTGATGGGTCAGATTCATTTGAGTAGTCTTCTACCTCCACTTTTGATGCAGAGAGTGATTCAGAGAACTCACCTCCTTCCTCTCCTAGTCATCATTCACAGGTTGATGATTCTCCTCTAGATTCTCCATCTTCTGGTCCACTTTGGGCTAGACAGACCTTGTAGTTTGTAGGTGATTGGGTTGGGGATCCATCAGACACCAAGCAGACTCTTTTATAATTCTAAGATGCTCTACATATCTTCATTGCTACTGCCTCAAATCCACAGTCCTTTCATGAGGCTTTTGGTATTTCTGAGTGGGATATAGCTATGCAGGAAGAGTATAGTTCCTTGATGAGGAACTACACTTGGGATCTTGTCCCTTTTCCTAAGCGAAGAAAACTTGTTCGATGTAAGTGGATCAACCAGACAAAATTTGCAAGCTTTGCTAGAGGTGTGGGATGCTTCATCTTTTGGGGGGGCCTCTTTCTCTCACTTGGAGTCCTAATTTTCTTTGGGGAGTCTCTTTTCTCTCTCTTTTGGGGGAATTTTATGTACATGGGTACCTCATAAGGCTTGACTTGCCGGGACCCATTTCTACATCCACCTAAGCTTCGCTTATGGGGGGGTGTTAGTGTAGTTTTTTATTTTTCCTATTTTTTTAGGTTTTTCCTACACTTTTAATAATATCGCTTAGGTTAATAAAGCATGTCTTATTAGGTGAATGGTTGTGAGGTGTCACCTTCCTACATATGAGCATCCATTAGCTATCTTGGGAAGATACTTTGCTATCTTTAGTCCAATAGATGGTTGCTCCTCATTGGTTGGTGTTGCCACCTCCTCCCTCTTTCTAGCCTATATAAGCATGCTACCTAGCTTGTATTTGCATCTCTTGTTTTTGCGTCTTCTTAATGCTATTTTTCTTCCAGTATTTGCATTACTCTCTTGGAGACTAACTCTATGATGCTATTTTGATTTTGTATCATTTGCATTCATAGTTTAGATATTTACTCTTTGCACTAGTTTTCTGGGTTATTAATCTTTTCAAATTCTAACAAAATTTATACTTGGTTTCCTTAGGAGATTCTACTTGCTTAGGTTCATCCGATTTTTCAGTTTCCTTCTCTGGTCCAAGTTCTTCAAATTTATTAGAAGATTGACTGGATTCAATCTTATCATTATATTTTTCTTTTTCTTTAGATCTGATCCACTTTTAGGTTTCTTGGTTGGCATATTAAATAGGTAACCAAGACCAATCTTATCATGTAGGTCTTTGTATTGACATAGGTTCATCAAGCTTTTCTTTGCTAGAATAAAGCTTTTTAAGTTGTAACTTACTTTGAGTTAGTTCAACTTTCAAATAGTGTTGTACTGTTGAAGTTCTTCATGATCTTCTCTTAATGCTTCAAGCTTAGATGTCAACTTTGCTAGATTGGATCTACGATCTAAATGTTTAGTCTTTAATTTAGTTTCAACTTTGTTAGGATCACTCTTCAAACAACTTTAGATTAGTAATCTTCAACTCATGCTTCAAGATCTTGTACTCTATTTTCAGCTTTGAATATTCATCATCACCATTTTTAGATCTAGTAGATTTAGGCTTGGATTTGAGATGTTCAATTTTGTCCTTTAGTTGTCCAATGTATACTTTGGAGTCTTCATATCTATCCTCATCTTATCTCTTTCTTTAGTAAGTAGATCAATTTTTTCAAGTGCCTCTTCAATGTTCATCATCAACTATTCCATATCGATAGGGATCCTACTCAAGTTTTTAAGCCTCTTCTGAGTAACTATGCTCTGGTACCATTTCTATAAAATTTTGTCACCAATTGGATATTATTAATTACTTTGAACCATGCATAATAAATTAAACAAACAATGCTAAACAATAAAAGTAACCATACACAAGGAGAACTCATAACACCATATTTTGTTAACGAGGGAAACCCTAGCCAAGGGAAAACTCTGATGGGAATGATGCCCACAAAGATATATTGATATATTTATGTTCCTTATTAGAGGATGGACCCTATTAGGAGTCAATAAATAAATTTAGTATATAGAGTCCCTGTTAGGAGACTTTGAATCCCTATTAGGAGATTCTAACCCTATTAGGAGTTGTCATATAATGTATGCAAGAAGAGTTCACTACAAAAAAAAGTAACTGAACTTTAAGTTCCTCAAATATAGATGTATGCAAGAAGAGCTCATTGCCCAAACATGCACTTTCAATTACAAGAAGAGCTCACTGCCCAAAAAAAGTAATTGAACTTTAAGTTCCTCAAAAATAGATGTATAGGTGTTGTAACTTCTTCTTAGTTGATCTTTGACCTTAGCTTGATCTCGGATCACAAAATCAAGTTCTCAAAAACTTCTCATATATCACTTCACAAAAAATTCACATATCACTTTTCACATAAAAAATGCACACATAATCTTGCAAGATATCCTTTGCATAAATACCATGCATTTTCACAAATTTCTACTAGATTTTCTAAGACCATAATATACTTTTCCAACTTAGAGTAAACATCTAGGATGTCGGCCCTAATTGGTCAAGTAATTATTTTGTAAACAAAATAATTCCTTTACCTTTCATTCCGATGTCCTGTACATCTTAATTATCATTCTTTCATACCATCTATACTAATGTCTAAGGTTATATGTGTCATGATCAACATGTATACTATCTTCATCTAACCTTGCTAGTCATAATATGACATCAAAAACATTTCACATATTAAAAAATGTACTTTTGTAAGCCATTTTCATACTTATACAATTTTTTGAGTACCAAAAAGCTAAGTACTTTTATTTTTGAGGTTTACTACAAGTATGTACATCATGTTTCTCTATTAATGACAATATTTGCATATCTGTATATAGCCAGTTGTCAACAGATTGATGATTAAAACTAAACTATGCAACATTTATCCTATAGTTGCTTCATAAATCCACCATATTAGGCTTGTAACCCTTTTTCATGAAATTTAGAGTTAACTTCAGAAATCTCCACATAACCCTATGGATAAATCACATATTTAAATTCACTTCCAGGGTCTACTAAACATATCCAAACATCAATACTGGAAGGTACAATCAAATTAGGTTTTTCCAAATTTCTTCCATAGGCAATTAGCCATATTAGGTCTCCAAATACAAATGAGGTATTCTTTGCAAAGGCCCAAACTCCAAAAAAATAATTAGAAAATGAAGGGGAAAGAATAAGAAGATTGTAAACCTAATTTCAATACCTGGCGTCACTTTTGGAGCAAGTTATGGGAGATGTTGATCAACGTTATGAGCATGCACATGGGTCTTGCATGCCTAGGGCATCAAATGTCTATTTTCCACCTACACATATAGAATTAAGACCAAATGCATCTTAAAGTACATAATCCACACTTGGATTTCACCAGAGGCCATCAAATTCCCATGATAAAATCCTGAGATATGCCAAATTGTTATTGAAACCCTAGGTATAATAACTTTAAAAGAAACCTCTAGAAAACTTCAAATATCTTGAGTTAGGAGATTGATCAAGAGCTCAAACCAAGTGCATTGGACAGATAATTCATCCACCTTTTTGGAAATGTAGGTTTGACACATTTGTGCATCCGTACATGTCCATACATGTTGTTACAACATAAAATTAGTAGGGAATTTGAGTTTTTAAAATTTATTTGAATGCAAAAGTACATCATGATACATACCACCTACTGAAAAGGGCTTATGTAGGCATCCCCAATTGTCAAAACAACATTTCAAACCATTTTTGTTTGTTGGGGTAGTGAGCTCTTCAAATATGACAACTCCCTGTATTCAAACCTTAACTAAATGATCCAACTAGGATCAAAACATCCTAAAAACATGAAAAAAATTTAAAATCCTAAGATTTTAAGTCATTTGACCACCTTTGACCATAGTTGACCAAGGGCTTATAATTATGCCAATCTTGGAACTAGGCATTACAAATAGGTCCAAATGTTTACATGTTAAATCTAACCAATCCTATAGGTTCTTAGGACTTATAAGATTCCTCATTTGATGTGGGTGCTCCTGCACTAGTTTGGTAACACTATCATTTTGTTTTCATAGTTGCATTGTGCCTATCATTCTAGCTTAGATCATATTTATAGTTCATGCTTGATGACTCCTCTTGGACACTTAAATTCTATATATTTTCTAAGGAACCTCCCATTGCATGGTTTACTAGCGAGGACTACATATCTAAGGCTCATTTGAGAGCACATTTTATACTTTTTTTATGCCCCTTGTACACTTCAGATAGGGAGTTCTAAGCCATTATTCAAGCATTCTAATTCATGAGATATCTTAAATAGAAGGGTTTAGAGTAGTGCACTTTTTGAGTGTACAAACACATAACACAATGATTTGGTTACCTAGAAACACTTCAAGATGAAGGTAAAAATGGGGTGGAGATGAAACCTAGAAATCTTCACTATTGCAACAATAAAGTTAACCTGTTGGGGTTACAATGTTTGATTATAATATATTATCTACCCTGGGAGGGATATGCCCTGTTAAAAGCTTAAGAGACTATTAGGTCTCACCTTGTTAAAGGATTTTATACTCATAATGAATTAAGAATTTCTTTAGGAGGTTTACATAGATTTGTTAGGACCACTCTGTTAAGATATTTACCCTGTCTCAATTAAAAATAACTGATTCAGTACCTAATCCTCAATTTTGTCTACAAGCTAATTTTGGGTCTCCTCTTTGTTGTACCTTTGATCTAGTCTCCTAATTTGATAACTTTGTTTAGTCCTTCACTACTCTAATTTCTCTTTGTCTGTTCTATCTTTGTAACTTTGTCTTTACTCCCTTACAAGAGCATAAGGATACTTGTCCTATTTTGTTTCCTTCTCCCTACATACATATGATTCTAGGGTTAGAATCCTCCTTAAATAGATGTTATGTGAAGGTTCTAGATCTTTATCAATGACTTACACTTCATCATCTTTTGACATTTCTATCCCATTTCCTAATAGGTTGAATTGCACGCCTTGGGATTATTATCTTCTACAATGACACATGATTAACTCTTTAGTTGGCTCTTCAAATATTAAATATCATAGAAAAGTCAGCCAAAATGGTTTACATACAAGTTTGTTCCATTACAAATTTATATGTCAAAATTGAACTACTTGACACTTGAATGCTCTGATGCTCGGTCATGTAAACTTCTTCATGATATTACTTGGCTTCTATAATCTTGTTTTCTCGACACTTAGTAACTTGTCAACATGCTTGGTCTTAACTGTATTGTTTGACTCCAACTATATCGCTCAACTTATTATTTTGCGCAGTTGCTATTGAATACTTGACAATCACTATCCTACTTAGTATAAGCATTATATACTCAGCCTTTACTAGATAACTTAGTCACTATGGTGACCTTGTAATCTTTCTTACCAAATGAAAAAAGAGGGTTATAGATCAACAATCTCCCCCTTTCACATTAAAGGAAATTTTTTTTTTTCATGAATAAAATAATCATTTCTATCAAAATGAATACTCCCCCTAAGACCATTATTTGATTCTATAAGATTTGATGTCTGGTATTTGATTTGCATATTGGTTCTCCTTCATTTATTCTATCATATCTTCTTTTATTCTTTTAGTTTCCCTTTTATTTCATATCCTCCTTTTTTTTGTCATCGGTGGAACTTGGGGCTATAGGGCTAATTGATACTTATGAAAAAAATTCTAAGAACTTAACACAATATTGACATAGCCTTTATTCCATCATTCATGTACTTGTTCTAAAATTTGAAATTGAATCTCAAGATCAATAGCTAGATTAATGAATCCTACAATATGTGAAAGTTGTGTTTCCTTCTTCAAAATGTATTTAGCAATAGAGACCACCTTCTGAATAATCTCTATGTGTGGCACTAACTAAAGTTGAATATGTGTCAATTTGTGTCTCATCTCTGTATATCTAGCCATGAGCTTAGCTAACCTCTTTTGAGTGAATGTTAGTTCATTATAAGAGGATGAGCTTGAACTTGCATTCTTTCCCAATGTAATAACATTCACTCTAATGTCTACATGCAATAGCTCTAATGGGCATATAGTATTTGTTGTAAGCAAATCTATATCACATAATTTCAAATATAATGAATTAATGGTTTTCAAAATTGTTTCTAGGTTGGTAATTGATGTAGAAAGCTCATCTTATCTATGTACAGGTTTTTGTGAGACTTTTTGTAATACTTTATGCTCCATTCTTCTTTCAGAACACTGTAATAATTTATCATTGGTGTCTATGTCTTTTGACTAAATTTTACAACTAAATGTATTAGTTGATCCAAGATTGTATGTTGATTATTTATATTTGTGATCCCAAATGCATCTATAAAAATATATTTGGTAGTATGTAGTACCTGTTGTCTCTTCTACTCTCTTGTCACTTTTTCTTTCTTTTCCTTATGACTCAACAAGATTTGTATCTCTTGCATCTTCTCTAATGTAAGATTTTTCAAATCATACATAGGTAATATTATTACCTCATCAAGGCTCACTAACTCATCATCTTCCTCACCTAAATGAGTCACATCCTAAGATCATGAGGGTGTATCATTGGGTAGTGATCATTACAATTTTTTCCCCTTTTCACTTCATCTCAACTTTGATTGTTGCACTTATGTAGAAATCACCTATTACATAGGTGTCACATATATTTCTTCTACAACCTTTGCACTTGCCAATTGAATAAGAGCTTGAGTATCCTCTTGCTCTTTCTATTTTACTTCATCCTCTACCAATTTAGTGCATGATTATTTATCAACATTTTTCTCCTTTTTCAAAATTGGCATACAATTCAATGGTGTATATACAATTGAAGCCTTACCAAGTTTCTTAGAACTTGTATCCTTGGTAATTGATGTGACATTAACATCATCAATCTTCTTATTTTCAAGCTTTGGACATTCAACAATCTATAACCATTTTGGGTTAGTACAAAGTTTTCTTGAATCATTTATTTATCCTTGAATTTTCTCTTCTATTAGTATTTTTGGATTAGGTGGAGGGGTGTTAGTGTCATCTTCAATTGTGACAGTCACTCTCTATTTTCACCTACTTACAAGTTGTTGAATCTCCTTGGTTAGCTTGGTCATTTCTTGTTTGTATTTATCTTTGAATTCTATAGCATCTCAACCTTCCATTACTTCCACAAATGGAGTAAGAAGTCCAAATGCTTCTTTGCATATCCAAATACTATCTTGCTCAACTTCATGAGCTTTTTTTTTCAAAACTTTATATGCCCTATCCCTCGGCATAAAATTCTTGACATAATCTTTAAGGGTTATAGACATATGATTCTTCCCTAAATTTGGCATAGCTTGTGCCAATGTTTGTCTCTCTTATTTTCTTCTCGATGGTCAATGCCCATTTCCAGTTAGCATCCACTTTTTTATATAATCCCACTAGAAATCAAGTTCCTAATTCTAGAGGTGTGCACCTGAACTTATTCATCATGTTTATCATTGCACCTTCAAGCTTAACTTGATCATCATTATTCAAAGATTCATTCTGAATCTCTTTGAATCCCAAAATAATTTTTGATTCTACCAATTTTTCACATACTTGATCCATAGTCATTGGAGGGAGTCTCTTCACTATTTAAAGTTTTCTAGGTTCATCACACTTAGTGTTATCATCATCTTCCTCCTTCTCTTTTGTAATGATCTATTTTCTTTTTGTCTCTGCTTGAACTTCAATCAGTTTCCTTTTCTTAGATGGACTTCCTATCAAGATCTTGGTAGGGGGTTGTGTTATCCTTTTCCTCATGGTGATCACCTTTCCCTTTGGCCTTTAAGGTGTCACCATTTCTTGCATGTCCTTCTTCAGGTCAGCCTTTACCTTAGGCTCTATCACAAAAACCTTTTTCTATTTGGTGGCCAATGGCTTCACAACAGAAAGTTCTTTTCCTTTTCCTTCCTTAGCCTTTGTAGGTTGTCTTGACCCTTTTACTTGTTCTTTATTTCTAGCCTTGACAACCTTTCTCTTTCTTTGCTTCCCTACTTTAGGTGTGTGGAATTCAGTAGTCAACTCAGCAATTACTGGTCATATGTGCCAAATTGCTTGGAACTACTATCTATGTCCTCTATTAAAAGTACAATAATTGTTGTAGTTACCTCATCTACATTTACTTCATAGGGCATTGGACTTAGCCATGCTACCCTTGGGAAAAAAAATTTTGCATACACAAAATCTATGTCCACAATGGAACATATTGCATCATAGTATTTGTCCACAATTGACTTTGGAATTCTCATTCTATTAATCATCTTAACCTTGAATTATTCAAACTAGTTGTCCATTATTGCTTCAAAATTCTCTCCCAATCTACTTATTAAATCACTTAGTTGTTCCACAGCTATTTTATTCCTATCCCATGCAATTGCTCCAATGGTAGGAAAATAATTATGTACATAAAAAAATATACAAACTAATAGAGATCCAAACATACAAGATGCATTCTTTTCTTTTCTCATTGCATCTAGTTTCTTTGTAAGTTGATGAAGTTGTAGCTTGGCAAGATCATATGAATGATCCTTCTTCGCAATTTTTCAGCTCAAATCCATTGCTACAGAATGCATTTTGTTTAACCTACTAGATTGATAGAATTTGTGTGTAATCAAATGAACACAAAATTCAATTAATGGGTCCTCAATTCCATCAATTGACATTCCATGACCATTCCACTTTTCCTTGGTCAGATGTTCAATTTCATTCTTCATTCTACTCCTTATGCTCTTCAATTGATCCAATGTAGGGTACCCAGTTACCTTGCAAATAATTTCCTTTTTAATCTTGATTGGACCAATTTCTAACCATCTTTTCATATCATGTATGTGGCTAAGCACAACCTTTTTCCATTCAACTTTAAAAATTTCAAAAATCCTTGGGTACGGGTAAGCCCTTTCTTGGAAATGATCCTATATTCCTCCTTTAGGAATCCATCAACACATAGATTCTCATAAGCTACTCTAATTTTAAAATCTCCAATTTCTCCAACTTTGCATTGATATCACAATCTTAAATCTTGAATAGTCAAGACCTTGGGCAGAATCAATGATAAAGCTCTTATATCATCAAAAATGGTATCTATGTTAACTAAATTTCTAAAATTGGGTGGAGGATTTTGATCATTCCTAGAGAGTTGTGAACAAATATCCTTCATCATTTCACTTCCAAATGCCATTCTAAACTAACGTTTAAAACAAAAAATCCTTTTGTAGATATCTTCATTGAATACTTAACTCGACACTAAGAATGATACTTAACTTTGTTCCAAAAATTTATTATTAAATTATTGTGATTAATGTACTCCAGTCACTAAAATTGCTTCAATCACCTTGAAATCTTCTCATTGGATCTTTGATCACTTAGTGAATAAAAATGAATGTCAAAATTCAATAAATACCTTCAATCTTCTATTTTAGGTCTTCAATTAATGTCTTCATACCTGGTTGGTGTATGAAAGATAACTTGGTCTCCACTTTAGCCCTATCAAGGTTACTCACTCAACCATAACCAATTCATTTGATCAATGTGTTATCTTCCTTGATCAGTGTCTATACTACAAAGACAAGTCTATATAGATTGTACCACTAATGCTCGATACTTGATAATTTTCTTTTTCTAATAGTTCTTAATACACATTTACTTATGCATATAGGAAATTTTATCACTTCTATGCTAGGAACTAATGTAAAATATACAGTTATTTTTTAGTGACTAATATTCGTAAATTGGCTAATTTTAGATTTTTTGGCTAGTAATTTGGCTAATAATTTAAGATTGGATACAACTTAAATCACCATAGTTTTATAAAATTTAGTTTTAGAATATTGAAAATCGCTCTATAATTTATTTTATTGAAAAATTTAAACTCAAATATTCACCACAATATTCATTACATGATTAGATTTGAGTCACTGAAATATAATATATTAGTGGAGAAATTAAATTGAACTGACCAATAATTATCATAATTATTAGTTACTTTAGGGACATATCACCAATACTAAGTCTTCACTATTGATTTAAAGAATATGTAATGATCCTCATAATATTCCACAAAGTACAAAATAAAATACAATTTTGATTTTGTAATATTTCATGGTGATTAATGAACTTCCTATTATTATTGAGATTCGTCAATATTTTATACAAAAAAATTATGATTCAAAAATAATTGCCAATATTAATCATATTTAGAATTAAAAATGAGAGATTCGCCAATAAAAATAATTGAATTTTTTCAAAATAATGAAAGATTTGCCAATATTCTATAACTTTTTTTGGAGGTGGCTTTCTTAAAGTTTACCCTAAAAATATAACATTGAGTATACAATTCCTATATACCTTCTTTCTTTAGTGAGATGTGGTGTGATCACCTAATCCATCAGATTGGGTGATCATAGTTTCATCTACTCTACTACTTCTAACTCTTACTATCTCTATCCATGTTTTCTTTCCTTCCTGTTTGTAATTTCCATTACTTAGTGTTGGTGTCAGTGCTGGTGTTTTGGTTTTGTAGTTTCTACTGATGTGTCCAACTTTGAGACAATTAAAACATAATATTCCTCTATTTAACCATTTCTTGTAATTTTCTTTAAAATGTGTTTTGATGCAATTCTTTGGAATGTCTCCATATTCTCCACAATAGTGAAAATTGTACCATGTATTGTAATCCCAATTGTAGGAATTTTATTTTCTTTCTGTATGAATTTTTTTTTAGGAAACTAGTTTGATTTTTTCTTGAGTCTACACTCATGAGATCTATGTCCATACTTTTGACAATTTTAGGAATGACCTTTGAATTTAGATACCTTTTTGGTTGAGTCATTATTCTTTGATCTACATTCATGTGCTTGATGTCCTTCTTTCTTGCAATTAAAATAATTACCACTTGGTTTAGGTTTTGGAATTCGCTTACCATTTCTACTCCTGTAATTGTTGATTGTGTGACTAATTTTCCCATAGTAATGACATGTAAGTTTTCCTTTTGATTTTGCATTCCTTTGTTCTCCACTTTTAGATAATTCTCCTTCTTTAATAGATGAAGATTTTTTATTGTATCCAAGTCTAGAGGTGTCCTTTTTTTCTAGGTGACTTCATCATGTCTTCAATGTTCTTGATTGCTTGCTATGGTTTGTTCAATCTCTCCATGAGTTCCTTTTCATGACTTAACTCACTTTTCAATTGTTCATTCTGTATTCTTAGATTTGTGATCTCCAAATATTTTCTATTTGCTTCTTGATTTGTAATTACTAATGGATTTATCATTATCTAGTTGATTATTGGTAAGATTTTGTACCTCAAATGATCTTTCTTGAAGTCTACTAACCATCTATCTTTTGTCTTCTTCAGCTATGATCTTGTCTTCCATTGCCTTCTTCTTTTATTTGATTGCTTCACAAAGTGTAATTGATAGAATTTATTGTTCTTTCTTAAGATCTTTTTCTCCTTTTACTAGGGCACTATTCTTCTTTAGAAATTATGTCATTGCTTCATCATTATTACCAGTCTTTCCACTATCTTGTAGTCCTTCTATGTCAAATTCTTTGTATGGAGTGTCATTTAGCTAAATAGCTATATATTTGCTTCTTTTTAGGGTTTTCCTTAACTCATCTATTTTTTTCTAATTGTTGCAATATTATCTAAATTTCAATCATCTGATTCTCAATGATTTTTCCCATCTTATACATGTTACCCATTATTTCCCTCTTGCCAAAAAATTAAGTTTTTCCTGTCAAGCATGGCCAAAGGTCATATTTTCAAATATTCAAATGGTCAAATGTTATAAAGCATATATATAGAAAACTTGGGTTATGTTTCATGTCCTAAGTCTTCAAGTGGTCACATTTGGTGGACCTGCATCTTCTCATCCACTTGATCTTCTAGAATCTATAATCATCACATTGTCACTATCAAAAGTTGCACGACCATTTTCCATAACAACATAGCAACAATGTGACACATGTCTGGGCGGGGCCTTTTTCCTTCAAGTCATGTGCAATAATCAATGAAGATATTGGGAACTATTGATTTGAAGATGGATTTGTGACTTTTGTTATGTCACTATAGAAAGTTGCTAGACCTTTATTTGTAGTAACATAATGATAGTGTGCTAAGTATCCTGGTGGGTCACTTCCTTTTGTAGGTTGAAGGGATGTCAGAGGAGATGACAGGTATTTGTGCTTAATTGGTCTTTCTATAACTGAGCCAGATTTTTGAAGTTTTCAACTAGCACCATCAATTAGATCTGAGACCAGCGATCATTGTTATGTTGCTAACCAAAGATGCAAGGTCATTATTCATATTAACATAATGATGGGTTGAAATGTGTCTCAATAGATCTAGTTGATAAGTAAGTAGTGGTAGTTAAGCTCATTTTTGTAAGGTTGATGGCATTTTCTGTTACATTGATTTCAAGCTGCAAAGCAGTGATAAAGGTTAGTATAAGTTCGCAGTTTTGCAAGGTTAAAAAATTTAGTTAAGATAAAAGGTGGCAAAGCTATGACTAGGGTAAGGTCAATAGGTCAACATAAAGTTAGAAGAATGGCTAGGTGGTAGAATAATAAAATATGATTGGTCCACGTGGCGAAGCCTGAGGATTGACTCTAGTTGACTGATGACATGGCTAACTTGGCATGCTGAAAGCAAGAAAGAAATAACTTTTAAATGGAAAATCTAATATTCTTGATCATCCAAAACCACTCTTTAACATTCCCAATGCTTAATAAATGTAAAGGGACACTCCATCATTTCCTAGTTATCCATCTACCTAGTTAGAATGATAATGACCACCATTTTTGTCTTCTCAAGGTTAGATATTTGATAAATAATATGGTTTTCTTGCATTTGGATGTGTACCATGGTCAAATCTTTCCTATATTTATAGTTTTTATTCTCTACAACCTTAAATGTAGTTGTTGTGCTTTTCCTTAAGGTAGAAGCTATTTGAGTTATGCTTGCACTACAAAAGTAGATTTTGTAACCCTTGTTAGGGTCAGTCATTTTTTCTCTAATTCTATAGTAGTAGTATTCTATACTCTGCTACTATAATTTCTTTTTGTCTATGAATGAACATAATCCTCTGCTTTACCTTATTCTCCCATCAACATTAGTGTAAAATCTTCTTGCCTCTGTTGATATTTTGTCTTTATTCTTCGATCTGCATAACAATATATATTCTTGCCTTTGAATGTTATAGAGAAGAGTTTCTTCCTTGTGGGATTTCATTTGGTTTTTGATATGTGTAAAAATTTTGGATTAAGACAAAGGTTGAATTAGTGTATTTTGAGGTTATTTTGATGAATAGTGCACAGTTAAGTAGAGATATGACTAAACAAGCTATTTTGGTATGTCACCCCCTTTAGATTAGATTAGGTATTTTTATTTCATGCATTCCTTCTCCCTTTTCCTCTCCAAGAGTATTTAGGTGCACCTTGATAGTAAGGAAGTTGGCCTTCTTAGGAGACTCAATCTCAGAGTTCAAGTACCACATCTTGGAGATTGTTTCCATGATTCACAAGGTTGCCTTTATGTAGAAACTTAAGGCGAGGGTGCAAACTTTGGTGACAATTATTTTTGGCACGCTCAGTGGGACTAACATTTGAAGCATTATAAGTTCACTAGTTTTAAAGGAAAAAAGTTCAAATACATGCTAAGAAGATAATGCTACTCTCATTATTTTTAGGCCTTCCAGAAGCTCATTTTCAAGTACTTGGCGACTCTATTCTACAATACATCTAGTTTCTAGACCAAATATGTTGTGATTCATGCCCAAGGCTCACACAAGGGCATCTTCTAGAGGTAATTTTCAATTCCCTAAGCTTTAATTTTTGAACCTTAGAAGAAAGAGAAATAGATTATCTCTATCACTAGGTAGGAGTGTAGTAGTAACACATACACCATCAAGATCTCTTTCCACTCCAGTTGTTGATAGATCACAACCTAGGTTGTCATCTTTTCATTTAAATAGATCATTATTCCATATGGGACAACTTAGAGCACATGCATTTGCCACCTTTAATGGTGGGAGTCCTCTCCTTCTAGCTCAAAGATATGATATCCCAATATTAGCTATCAAAAGTATACTTGATTTCACTAGTGAAACTTCCATCTCCCCTATAGAACATATTCAAGAGATTTCAAATATTTTTAATATACATGGTATTATAGAGGATGATGTTTTTGTTAGGTTTCTAGCTTCATCCTTAAAGGTAAAATCATTATAATGGTATAGAGGTTTTCCTCATAACTCTATTACTGATTAGGATGGGTTAGGAGTAGTGCTTTGTAAGTACTTTGAGGATAAAAGTGATCACTTATCTCTTTTGGAGCAACTAACAACTATCAAGAGAGCACCCCATGAGTATATGATTGATTTTAATTATATATTTTAGAAGACATGGGATAGAATACCTATTACAATGAAACCTTCCCCTGGTAATACTTTCTTACATTACCTCAAAGCCTTTGATAGTGACATAACTACCACAATGAAAATTATGGGAGAGGATACGTTACATGATGCTTATGAGATTTCTATAAAGGCATAAAATATATTGATACAAGGAGTAAAGTTAGCTCTAAGGCCTCCAATGCCTTTCTTTCCTGACATGCCCAATCATTAGCTTACTATAGCCCCTATCTCTACTACATCTACAAGTCAACCCCTTGCTATTGTCCCTTTAGCCTCCACATCTTCAAATGGAATAGATGAAATTAAGGATATGATGCAAAATATAGACAAGAAGTTATAGGGTCAAGAGAAGAAGGTAGAGGATAGCTTCTCAATGATACAAAAGATGAGTAACAAGGTGGTTACCTTAGAAAGGCAATGAGCTCAAAACAATAGGCCTCCCTTACTTCGGTATCAAGGTCCCATACATAATAAGCCTCTAAATCAAAATTAGGGTCATGTTCCATATAATCAAAATAGACCTATTGGCAATACCCCTACTACAAATATAAACACAAATAGGGCTTTAGTCCCTCAGAATAATATTGCTCAAGATCAAGACTTATGCCCTTCTTGTAACTATTCCTATGGATATTGTATGTTCCAAAAGGTAGAGTCTTACTTAGCATTGACTTTACAAGAGAAAGAAATAGGACAGCAATATAATGTTAGCCAACCTATTGATCCTTCTCATCTACAACAACAAGGTGATTGTTCTTTCATGAACCATCATTCAGAGAAGCATTGTCATGCTAGTCATGATGTCATAGCTCACAACACCAGAAGTAAAAGGAGATCTATTGAAGATGCTACATATCCCTCACTTAATCAAGCTTCAACTTTAGATGCTACTCCCCATGTTCCAATAACAAATACACAACTAGGTATGGCTATCCAATATCAACAAAACAAAAATAGAGGGAAGCCTAATGAATCTCAAGCAGATCAAGTTTAGTTAGCAGCCCCTATAATTCTTAAAGCTTTAGTTAAGCCAGTGGGTGCTCCTCTTAACATTGTGGATTAGATGAAGAGGACCAACATCAGTGTCCCTATGTGGGATGGTGTTACTACTATGTCATCATAGAAGAGGCTATTGCAACAATAGTTAGAGATTATAGAGGTGAAAGTTCAAGTATCACAACTTAGAGATTGTTTCCATGTTTTACAAGGTTGCCTTTAGGTAAAAACTTTAGGCAAGGGTACAAGATTTTGAAACAAAAATACACTTCCATCTCCATGATCTTATTCCCTCAAGTTGTTAGGATTCTTGACAAGAGAACTAAGCTTTGATACCAATTGTTATCAAATTGGAATATGTAAATGGGAAACAAGATACTAAGAGGGGAGGGGGTGAATCAAGATCTTAAAATTTTATCTTCAAAACCAATGACATAAATCCACACCTAATTCATCTCATAGATCTACCATTAAAACTGAAATGTTGAAACATAAATGAAATACATCACATCCATAAAGAGTTCAACAAATAACACAATGATTTGGTTACCCATAAACACTTCAAGATGAAGGTAAAACTAGGGTGGGGATGAAACCCACAAATTGTCAGTATTGTAAAAATAAAGTTAACCTATTAGGGTTACAATGTTTGATTATAAGATATGATCTACCCTATGAGGGGCATACACTGTCAAAATCTTGAGAGACAATTAAGTCTCATCTTAAAGGATTTTACACTCACAATGAAGGACTCTATTAGGTGGTTTTCATAGGTCTATTAGGATCAATCTATTAAGAGATTTACCCTGTCTCAATTAACAATAAATGATTCAATACCTAACCCTCAATTTTCTCTTTAAGCTGATTTTAGGTCTCCTCTTTGTTGTACCTCTAATCTAATAACTATGTTCAATCCATCACTAGTCTTATTGCTCTATGTCTACTCTATCTTTGTAACTTTATCTTCAGTCCTTCACTAGTGCATAAGGATACTTGTCCTTTTTTCCTCCTCCATACATATATAGGATTCTAGGGTTAGAATCCTCCTTAAATAGATGTTCTGTAAAGGTTGTATATCTTTATTGATGACTTACACTTCATCATCTTTTATCTTTTTTTATCCCATTTTTTGATTGGTTGAATTGTATGCCTTAGGATTAATACCTTTTGTAATAATGTGTGATCAACTCCTTAGCTAGCTCTTCAAATATTAAATATCGTAGAAAAGTTAGCCAAAGTGGTTTATGTATGTGTTTGTGCCATTATAGACTTATATGTCAAAACTAAAGTACTCAACACTTGAATGCTCTAACACTCAGTCATGTAAAATTCTTCATGTTGTTACTCAACTTCTATAATCCTATTTTCTTGGCACTTAGTAACTTGTAAACATTCCTAGTCTCAACTATATTTCTTGGCTCCAACTATATCATTTGACTCATTCATCTACTCAGTCACTACTAAATACTTGACAATCATTATTCTTCTCAGTATAAGAATTGTATACTTAGCCTTTACTAGATAACTTAGTCACAGTGATGACCTTGTAATTTTGCTTAGTAAATGACTAAGTGTTTTGACACTAATTGACAAAATAGGCTTAGAGATCAACAATAAACACCCCAGCTTTAGGAAGGAAAAACTTATTCCATCATAATTTTAATGGAAAAAGGATCTCAATGTAACCTAGAGAAGAATAATTCATACCCCATCCTGAAGTTATACTCTACACTTTTTCTGCCATTCAAGATAAGAGCATCCTTTCTACCCTAAAATATTTTTTTCTAGATTGAAGAATTGACTTTAAGATATCTTCCCCACTTGAGGGAATATTCTCCTTATCTACATCTGTCTAGTGCCACCTAAACCAATCCTCTTCTAATTCCTCATAATTTTTAACCTTGGAGCCCCATTTGGATGCTAAAAGATCTGTAGAGCAGGAGAGGAAAGGGAATTGGTCTAAGCCTTTATACCCTAGATCTAATAATTATGCCAAAATAAAGCATCACTTCTATCTCCAAGATTCTAAGTTAGTTTATCTTTGATGATGAATTTACATTTTATCACAAAGTTCCAAAATCTTGAGTAGCTAGGGAGATTAGTTTCCCTTAAAAAGTTAAGAAAATTAGGAGATTCTAGGTAATTATGGATTAAGATCCTGACCCAATTGAGATTACAGAACCTAATCATCCTTCAAACTTGCCTAGATCTTAAAGAAATCCCTTGAAGTTTAATATTCTTAATTCCTCAATTCAAATTCCTACAATATTCTAACCAAGATAAAGAGAAATTCCCAAGGTCCCATAAAATGGCAAGCCCTCCCAAGGCACCTTTAGTTAGGGAGTCTCTAATTTCCCACCAGCCTAAAGACCTTGTAAATTTATTCATTTCTTCTATTGTTATTTTGGTTTCTCGAAGAAGAAGAATATCAACCTTAGTAGTTGAGATGTAGCATTTTAGAACAATTGCTTGTTAGGGGAATTAACATGATGATGTAGCAAGGACCTTCCCTTCCATGCATGAAGTAAATTGACAATATTTTCTTGTCCTTTAGCTATGCCATCCTTGGATCACAACTTTTTTAATGATTTACAACCTCTTTTCTCCAAAGATTTTGTATAATCCAGGATCTTACTACTGCAAAGAGAGGCGTCCAAATTGAGAAGGCTAGATATATCATTAAACGACACCTCTTGGTCATAATTTCTAATAACTTCACTCAGAAGGAGGGAAATATGAAGTAAATTGATAAGTTTTTCATGTCCTTTAGCTACCCCATGCTTGGGTCATAGCTCTTGTGATGAGTTGCACCCTCTTTTCTTCAAAGATTTTGTATAATCTAGGATCTTACTACTACAAAGAGAGGCATCCAAATTGAGAAGGCTAGATATGTCGTCAAACAACACCTCTTGGTCATCATTTCTAATAACCTCACTCAGAAGGAGGGAAGAAATCCCTCTTTCTCTTTTATGATTTTGTTAATCATGTTGATCAAAATAGATTTATGTCACTTTTTCTCCTCCTCATCACAAATCTCATCCAAAAATTAATTCATTAGATCATCCACCATCATATTGTCTAGGGCTTCTATCAGAATATCAACTTATGTTTTTTTTGTCAAGAGATTCATATGACTCCACCCTTTTGGGGATAGCAAGGACGTCCATGTTACTATTTAGCTCAACACCCTCATCCAAATCCAATGCTGGAGGTCCTAAAACCTTATGAGGAGAAACCTTAATAGTCAACATAGGTGAGGGAACTCCTTCCTATTAGTTCTCTAGTCATAAAATAACATATTTTAGATAGGAGGACATTCTCTAATCTCCCCTTCCTCCCATTCTTCATCCATATGAGCTTAGAATCATTTTCCTTCCTCATTGAAGGTATTTGGACATTTTGGGCAACCGAAGGATTGAGTTGGATGCTCAAGTTTTGGGATGAAATTTTTTCAAGGTTGATACACTCTCTAAAGGAGCCTTCTATAAATAAATATTGGCATAACAAAGATAATATTGTCATTATATATATATATATATATATAGGTTTAAAATTGATAACATTAAAATTTAATTCAACTGGGATAGAGCATTTAATATCCATCTCAATAAATACTACAAAAGATGCCAATTTATTGCCTATGAGTCTAAGCATATCCTTAACAAAGAGTTTGATTGGCATATTTGGAAGCATAATTTTTTTTTCAACTTCAAAGTTCATAGAATTTTTTAGATAAAAAAGGGTCTTCAATATAAAAAGTTATAACAATAACTATTTAGAACTAGGTCATCCCCATATAGAAGTTTATATTTTAACCTCAAACTATCACAAACTAAATATTGGAAATCATTTTCCATAATAGTCAGGTTTATTTCCTTACTAGAGTGATTTTTGATTTGCAACTACCAAAGACACATCTAGGCCAAACCCTGTCTACCAAGCAAATAATCCAATTATCTAGCATTGGCATTGAATATACTTAACTGCACACAATGTCAAGTAAAGGAGCAATTGATCTTACTTACTATTCTCTCGAGTAACCTTTGCAGACAGCATAGGTCCTTGAGATGGGGATACCTTGATTTGTTGATCTGAAGAATCTAATGTAAAGATTGCCCCCTGCAAAACCAATGCCACATCAACAATCTCCATAAAATTTGGAAATTCAACATGAGTCAAAGTTAAGGAGTATTGACTAGTCCATAGTAGTTGATTAGCTATCATTAACTTTACCAAAAATTATACATATACATATATGTTCAAATCAAAAGAAACTATAATTCCATTACTAGAATACCATATACTAGGTACGAGATACCAAAAAATTGAGATGGTTTAGATATGACAACCAAGCTGAAATAAGATCTAAAACTTGGTCAAGAAACATAAGGGTGAGAAAATTGTAGGAGTACTTTACCACCCTACCATGAAGTTGTTAAGCTTCCTTGAAATCTTTCCTGACATGAAAGGTACCCAGTCTATTAATGAGGAAGTGTAAACAAATAAAACCAAAAAAAGTAATGGAATTGTGAAACACATGGTCTACAAACAAACTAGACAAGTATCAAATCATTTCAAGACAAGTAACAATTACATAGGAAAAGTAATTAAGCTTAATAGATTTCTTCTCATATGTCCATTAGGAAGGCATATCACACATTAAGGAAAACTCTTCCAAAAATTAGGACTTCACCTCGTAATAGTAAGTTAGTACAATCACTCTCTTAGTGACTCATAGTTCATTTCAATTAAATCATGTCACAATAAATCTAAATATTGACCACACCATCAATACTTAATTATATGTATGTGCAATATTCCTAGATATCTAATCCAATGTAGGCAACCTTCTTAATACTATTATTTATTACACATGAAGCAAGTCAACTACCTAATATAATTATGCATCCATAATGCTCACCATGCATCCATCATATAATATTGATTATCACATAAGATTACATTTGTTCTACGTGTTTTCCTCTAAATTAAAGGTCTAATCATTAGCCAAAATCATGTTATAAGAAAAGGAATTATAGATTATTAGTTGTAAGAATTTGGTTTAGGCCAGAATTCACCCAAGACCAAGGAAATCAAACACAAACATAATAGTAGACCAAAGAGAGAGAGTATGATCAAAATGATGATATATTCATTCAATATGCCATATCTACCATATTAGCGTACACTAGGAGTTCCTATATATAAAGGCCTTTGGAGAGCTTCTAGAATGCATAGAAGTCAGCAACATGATAAGTCATACAACTAGGCACATGTCCACTAGATATGGGTTATCCTCCATTCAACGCAGATGTAAGTGCAATGATGAAAGGATAGGCCTACAATGATGTATCATGAAAATCAGTGGTGTAGACAACATGTGCTAAATTAGGAGTGTGAATAATTGTGTTGTCTACATGATAACTCAATGAATGATGCAAACTCCAGTGTTGTAGACACCATGTGCTTAATTAGAGTTGTGTACTTCTGTGTTGTCAACATGTAAACTCATGAGAGTACACAAACAAATAAGTGTTTGACCTAAATAAATAATAAAATAATGTAAAGTAATAAAATAATGCATTAACCTAAGTAAACTTAAGTAAGTGTAACTAGTAAATACTTATTTACACCAACACTCCCCCCTTAAGTGCAACTTAAGGGAATGCCATTAAACTTACAAAAATTAGGATGAAGTGCATGATGGGTCCCAGCTACTAGGCCATGTTAGGTACCCATGTACATAATGAAACACAATCTCTTATAAAGTAGAGAAAAAGGGAAAACCTCATGGGAAAAAACCTCCCCCATAAAGAGAGATGAAAAGGGATGCATGGTTGGATGGAGCAATCAAGACCCCTCCATAATGACATACATCCAATATATACATAACAGAATGATGAGAAGAGTAAGAGAGACAAGATAGGCTCCCCCCACCCAAAAGAAGAATGCATGTCAGTGACTACTTCGATGAAGAAGTTGATCCAAGACTGTAGAATGGTGTTCCTCCCCTTAGGAAGAAATAATGCTAAAGGTATAAATGAGACACTTCTACTATGTGTGGAAAAAATCCCATAGATAAGTGATGTCTCTAAAACTTGCTCAACTAGCTGAAGAACCTATCTCAAAGAACTATCTGTCTCCTTAATTGATGAAGAACCCTTCTGCAACTGCTAATCATAAGTATCCACAATCACTTCAACCTGTGACAATTAATTGTGTAGAGACTGAACAAGAAGATCAAATGGAGCCCTCATTACAAGTGAAGAAGGTGTTGTTGCATCAAGAAGAAGAGGTAGGTCATCATTATTGTCCCCCAAATCTATCACTGAAGCTAAACCTAGAAGACTAGATGTACCTTGTTGTGTTGGACCTATCATTGTGGCTATGTATGCATGTAGACTAAACTAATTTAGTGACCTCTCACTACAACTATCGATAGAACCCCACATAGTACTATCGCTAGTTTCACTATCAGTTTCCACACAGTATGATGTGTGAAGAGGATTAGAGGACAAGCTGGGTGAACTTTCCTCAAAGTGTACATCCTTCTCCACAAAAATATGATGTGTCTCTAGATCCATGAGTCTATATGCCTTCACACAGTCTTCATAACAGATGAAAGTAATAGGTTGAGGTGACTGTGCCTTGCATCCCCTGGAAGATGACTTTTCCCATGCAAGACACTGAAGACTCTAAAGTGTGTCACAATAGGTTTTCTCCCGCACCTTGCCTCAAAAGGAGACTTGCAATCTATGGCTGGATGAGGATATCTATTTAGACTGTGAGTGCCACTACTGATTGCTTTGACTTCTAATGATGGATCTAGAGACTTGGCTTTTATCATGAAACTTGCCATAGACTTAAGAGTGTGGATCCTCAATACTACAACACCTATCTTATGTGGACTAAATGTTGGTGGAGTTTGAAGATCAATTCCCTCAAGCTTGCAAAAGTCTTTTACTCTTCTATTCACATACATGCTTCCATTGTCCATTCTTAGAACTTTGATGGCTTTCCTCAATTTCTTTTCAACATAAGTCTTGAAGGTAAGAAACTTGTCCAACACTTCTTCTTTTTATGAAGAAAGTAGACCCAAGTGTATCTTGAAAAGTCATCAACAAAAGTAACTATATAGTGACCCTGGCTAATTGTAAAAGGTCTTGCTAATACCATGTGAACCATCTATAGAAAAACTAGTGCTCTTGAAGACTATAACTTCCCTTCTGGATGCATATCCACTAAATCTATTGAACATTAACTATGGGAAAAGTTGATTTGGGGTAGGCCTTTGACCATTCTATTTGTGCAAAGTTGTTGAAGGTAGCAGAAGGAAAGATGTCTATACCACTCATGCCATAATTGCATTGTTGAAATTGATTGTGATAACAAGGCCTTTAAATGAGACTTGGGCACAAAATGGGAGAAAGAGTACAACCTTTTGTCATGATTCACTTTCCCCACTACAACCAATGAGTTGTCTTTAAGACTATGCACCTATACTAAGTTAGGAAGGAACTCAACTCTATGTCCATCTTTGAGGTGAGTGATTTGGTAGATTGATAGGAGATTAGAACTTAGGTTTGGAACATAGAGAACATCTTGAAGCTCTCAATTTTCCATCTCCACATTTCCTTTTCCCTCAACTTCCATTTTGGTATCATCTCCCACAAAGATGTGCAGTACTGTTGATTTTTTCATTGAAGAGAAATCCTCCTTCAAAGAACCCATGTGATAAGAGGTACCTAAGTCAAATATCCATTCCTTTGAAGAATTTGAATTAGCCATGAGTGCTTGCCCTTTTCCCTTTGTAACTGAAGAACACCCTTTATCCTTATAAGCATTAGGCAATGGAACATTATATTTCTTCATTATGTTGGTCAACTCATCAATCTTTTTAAGATAACACTCGTGTTCTTCATGACTTGATTTCTTCCAATAGGCACACTTTTTCTTCTCCTTATTACTGTTATACCCCTTCTTGTTGGAATTTGAGGAAGACTTGCCTTGTTGATTGGATTGTGGTGTTGTCTTTTCTACATCCTTTGATTTGTTCTTCCACTTCTTTTTCTTACCCTTTCCTTGATTTGAAGATTGTCCAATTAAATTTTGAGAACCCTCATTGTTGGCCACCAATGCTTTAGACTTAGGTGATTTGAGAATCTCCATTAATTTCAACTTCTTTTCTTCTATATCCAATAGATCACCATATTCATAAAAAGTGACTTTCTTATAGGCAAACCCTAAGGTAGTCTTAGAGGTGTTAAAAGAAGAGACAAATGTAGAATACTCCGATGGTAGCTTGTTATGTATGAGATAGATCAATCTGTCATCTTTGATAGAATTCCCACAATCAGTAAGCTTTGTCCTTAGTTCATTCACCTTGATGATGAAATATTGTAGTGAATCAAATGACTTACGATCTAAGAAGACAAGCTCATCTTTAATTTTAAAAACATCCTCTTCAGACACTTTACCATATTGGCTTTTGAGGGTATCCCAAGCTTCCTTGGATGTAGAACACTTCTTAATTTGATACATGATCTTATCATCAACCCCCAATCATGTATCACCTAGGACTTTCCTATCCATTGCTACCCAAGCCAAAATATAACTTGTTGATACTTTATCACCTGCTAGTTTAGGAAGAGTACCATCTACATATTGTGAAACTACATTATGCATTAAGTGCTACCACATTTTGATGGACCATGTAGCATAGTTATGTGAAATTAATTTGGGAAACTTGAAATTTCCCATAATGCAGAAAATGAAATAAAATTTGTAGAAAATAGAGAACACAACACCAAGAACACCCCCCTTTCACTAAATCAAGAAACCCCACCAAAAATAGATGCTTTTGTTACTTTATCAGTAGTGCAATTACAATGGCCACTTGCCAATTTTTGGACTTTGTGGACTTTTGATTTTGTTTCTAAAAACCTCTTGATGGATTTAAAATCTAGAACTTTACAATGTGCTACAATTCTAAAGCAATACAAAGCAAAGAAAGGCCCTATTCCTGAAAGTGACACTTTTTTCCAAACAACCCTAGAATTTGACTACAAATTTGGAAAGTAGATGAAAAATAATGCACTTTTTTTTAAAATGGAACCTATTTTTGACTCTAGATGTGCATGTACTTTGAAGTTGCAAAATGCAAGATTATATAGGTATAGTCACCAAAAAATGCAATTTCTGACAAATCCATGCACCAAAACTAGAACAAAGTTGAACCACTAAAAAGTTTAAGAAATTCTACCCAATTTTAAAAAAAAATTAAACCTAATTTGGAGTCTGGATGACTGAGATAGGGCCTCCCAAAGTTAGACTGCAAAATCAAAAATCAATATGGAGAAGGGTTGCATCGGCAAAGGACAAGGTTAAATTTGATGGTCATATAGTCATTGTAGCAATTCAAATTTGGCCTGGAATGACAATTAGATGGTCGTCAAATTTATGTTCATGAAAATATGACATTAGTGTACTACTAGCCCTCTGATGATGTCATGATGACATCAACATGGTATAGACAATATAGATGGGTGATGTGGAAAAAATATGTATGCAGACAAGGCTAAACATTGGTGGATGATGTGGATTTTCCACATGGTGTAGTGACTGGACTCCACCATATGTTGATTGGTATGTCCACCTTGACAAGTATTGTCCTACATGGGCTAATTAAATAAGGCCATGTGTACACTGCTATCATCTGAGGTGGCGAGCCACATGTCAGATGAGCCTATGTGGGCTGCATGCATGACAAAAGTAGATTGGAGGTTCGTTGTTGTTGCTATCGTGTGGCACAATAAGGAGGTGTCTGCATGGAATGATGTCAGCAGATGTGGTGCTTTGTTGATGCTAGATAAATGCTTTCAGGTGCCAAGTTTTACATTTGTGTGCTGGACTACAATGTTCTCAGAGAATTGATGCAGGTGGAAAATTTTGATTTCCACAATCGAGTTTTTCAAATGCGATGCCCATAATTTTGAGATTTATCCCACATGTGTGGGAATAACAGTCTGCGGATTATCTAAATAATAGTTCTCACCAACTCCAAAAAAAAAGGTTGTAGGTGTGAGGAAAGCATTGCTCGTTTGAGCCACCAGTGCTTTGTAGAGCCTTCTCAGATTTGTGATATGCGGCCGCCGGTTATGTGGTGACCACTACTAGGATTTAATGCCAAAATTTGCAATACAACCAAAATTAAATTGAAGCCCACTGAATAATAATGTTCCCTATGAAATAAAAAATATTTCTCTGAAATTGCAGAGCTGGGATTTGATAGCTCAGTTTTGCAAAAAAAAAAAATCTTTGGAACTAGCTCAATTGGGCAAAAAATTCAAAAAATAATTCCAAATCTAATAGCTTGGTTCTGCAAAAAAAAATTCTCTGCAACTAGCCCAACTAGGCAAAAATTTTGAAAAATATAGAGCTCAAAATAATTTAGATCCAAAAATTAAATAATCAGATCAATTAAATAACCATACCGAATTTGCAAATCAATGCCTTCGGGTGCCGATTTGCAAAAAAATTTGCCGATCAACTTTTTCCCAGCATAGGTAAATTTATAGTCAATATTCACTGAATTGACATTTCGAATGCAATAGTGAGGTCAGATCTGGCTCTAGATGCTCCCAATTTTTGTAGTACTCTAGGTTCAAGTCGAGGTGCTGAAGCATGAATGGTCTCGAACAACTATGTGTAGAGAATCTCCCTCAACTCTAATACCATGTAAGAATTTGGCTTAGGCTAGAATTCACCCAAGACCAAGGAACTCAAACACAAGCACAATAGTAGACCAAAGAGAGTATGATTAGAGTGACAATATATTCATTCAATATGTCATATCTGTCATATCAGAGTACACTAGGAGTGCCTATATATAAAGGGCTCTGGAGAGCTTCTAGAATGCATATAAGTCAACAACATGATAAGTCATACAACTAGGCACATGTCCACCAGATATGGGTTATCCTCCATTAAGCACAGATGTAAGTGAGATGATGAGAGGATAAGCCTACAATGGTGTATCACGCAAATCAATGGTGTAGACAACATGTGCTAAGTTAGGAGTGTGAATAACTGTGTTGTCTACATGACAACTCAGTGAATGATGCAAACTCCAGTGTTGTAGACACCATGTTCTTAATTAGAGTTGCATACTTTTGTGTTGTCAACATGACAACTCATGAGAGTAAACAAACTCCTAAGTGTCTCATCTAAATAAATAATTAAATAATGCAAAATAATTAAATAATGCATTAACCTAAGTAAGCTTAAGTAAGTTTAAATAATAAATACTTATTTACACCAACATTAGTCATTATGATGATTAAACATAATAATAATTCCATCAAAGATCTTCTTCCATAGTAATGAAATAATCAAGAATTTAGGCCAACTCATGTAGTACTTGCCATCTTGGTAGACTTTTGACCATGTATAGAAAATATATGTACAATAACAACATAGCCCAAACAAGATTAATGGCCAGATTATTGGTAGGTAGTGAAATAAAACAACCAACATGTTATTGCATCCTAACTTCTTCTAAAATAATATCATAATTGATCACACATCATCAAGGATAACTATTGCAAGATAATATAAACTTCCACATAGTACATTGCCATGGAGAGAATATCATGACACAATCACATTGTATTAAGTAGACAATACAAAGACATTCTTCTTACACATACTAAGATAATTTTAATATTCATTTAAGTTTACCAACATCTTTTCACTAGTGTAAGGAAATACTCAACTTTCTCACTGAAAGGTGTCTAATTTTTAAAAAATTCTTCTTTGACTCCTTTGAAGCTAAAAGACCACACTTTTCAAAATTACAATCAATCACATCAAAACTTGATTACATCTACAACTCTCATAGCTCTTTGCTAACTCCATGTAGTTCAATGTCGTTTCAATTTAGAGTCTAACGTCTCTAAAATTTTACACTCAAGACACTATATATGAACATTTCCATCTTTGTCCCAACTCTAACAACCAAATATGACTAGCATAGTTCAAAATTGTTGTTCAATTTGATACCTCTTGGTTTTTTTAAAAAATGGCATTAGTGTGCATTCTTCTAGAATAAGCTATGTGTTTTCTATTCAAACAAAATATAACCGATGTACAAAATTAGAGGGGCATCAGTAGTCAAGGAAGAATTGTAGGTTAGCAAGAGTTACAATGTCATTATGTACTACAAGCAAACATACTCAATCTACTTCCCTATGCACTATACTACAAACATAAATTTATCACATACATACTTGTGCAATTCAAAAAGATAGTGCAAGGTGTTATATTAGTTTTGATAACATATTATACAACTAATGCCACATCGAAGAAACTGAGTTTCCTAATTAAGGAGGAGGCTTAACCCTAGTCATATCAACTATTGATGGTTCTCCAAATGAAAAACTTAGTTATCCTAGCTCAGATTACACAACCTCCTTTGTAATCACTTTAACAATCATGAACCCATTTGGCAAGAAGAGAGTTAATTTAAGGTATTTTTCTTGGAGAGTTGTTGGTTAATAAATGGTTTTCCTACATTGATTTGTGATACGACTAAATACTACACAACTTTCATAGTATGCACATCATAACATCATACACTTAGTGTAATTTTTACTCAAGCATAAGGTAAAATCAGTTAATGGATTTATCTAAGAATAATAGACTCCCTCTAATTCCAATCATCCAATATTTTCTTCCATTTCTTCAAATTTCAATGAAAACATAGCATTCAAAATTACATAAGCAAGAGAAAGGACAAAGAACCTAGTACAACTATTAATGGTAAGGAGGCAAGTCACTATCGATTCCAAAAAAGGGAAATGAAAACTAGTCATTCCAATCATCCTTGAGTTACTACTAAGAGGAGTCGTTAGCTAGTGAAGAATGTTTTTACATTCAATCACAACTAACATGAAGTTTTAGATTGGTCATGGATTTTTCTAACCAAAAACCTATTTTATTCATTCATAGGCATAAGTTGTACTACTGATGGAATTTGATGGATGCCTACTATTGCAAAGCCCATCACATACATGTAGACCATTACAACATGGTTATGATCAAATCACAGACCATTTAATTTCTTGAATTCAGCTAAATTAACAATACTTAAGGAAATATTCTTTGATTTTCTGATGTAGTTTTGATTGAACATGAAAATAAAGACCCAGAACAATGAACTATAGAATAAAGAACCTCGATAAATTGATGGTTGCCAAGACTTCTTGAATTTTCTCCTCCAGATCTCCTGCTCTCCAGCCAACCTCTATATATATTATAATAATGTCTTATTTTTATCCTCTACACAACAATTATACCACCAGAGAAATACAGTTTTCCATGCCATTTATGGATGCATGTTTTTGATTCCTTCTAATCTATTTCTTTTTGGAAGTGAATAATAATTATGATTGTAACTTCTTTTTTTCAATTACTTCCCATCATTGGATAAGATGAACATGTAATTAATATAATAATTTGATTTTAATTAAGCCAATGATTCATTTGCTTTAAGCCATGTGGCAATCCAAATAACAATTTATTCAGTATATTATGGAGTGGTTGTGACATCTAAACTCATCTTTGCATCTACCTTATCCAAATTTGTAGTTTGAAGGGGTCGAAAGGATTTTTGATTTTATCATTTCTCCTACTGCTATTCTCGAAGAAAAACTAATTTGAGATCTCTTATTTCTTGCTCTTGAAATTGTAGTCTTTTCTTTTGTATTAGTATGAGTGAACTTCAATCCATCCATGTTCTAATACAACCTTAGCTAGCGTAGATCCAAAGACTGGAAGAAGGGAATTGCATATCGAGTCCTCTAGAAATGAAAGCATTGCCTATAGTATCTTGCTAGGTCATCATAAGAGAAAAAGTTCATAGGCTTCACCTACTTACATTTATTTTTAGCTAGACCAATTAGATTTGATTTTTTTAGAATTATTAGCAAAAAATTTAGTAATAATAATATTATAATCTTTCTATTAATTTGCATTTTTTTTAAATTAATCTTAGAAGAATTTTTTTTTAAATAAATCAAACAAGATTTTTTTCTAGGTAACTCTTAAAATTCTAAATTTGTTTCCCATATCCTTTGTCTAATTCATATCAATATTTTTATATTTTATGTTATTTATGTACCAAACATCATGCATAACTTGATATAATCTCAATAGAAGTTATATAATATTTATTTAGTTTAGATTTTATTTATCAAGAGATTTGGTTTATTAAATCTGAATTGAAGAGAAACTTCTAACCAAAATAAATTAATGCACTTATGTATCTATGTTTTTAAATATGAGTATAATCTTAGGCTCTTCACCATTCTACAAGATTTCACATTTTTACTTTCTGTATCATTATATAGATACATCTCTCTATAAATTCTTGTGTCTATATTTATATTTATTTTTCTCATTCTCATTCTCTCCTCTCTTTCTTCACATATATTTATCTATTGCATATCTTCCTTTCACTTTTAGCTCTCTATATCTCCTCTTCTTTTAAATTTTTATTTCCTTCTACATATATTCACTTTCCTTCCTCTCTAGCTATTTTGTCTCTTATTTTAAAGTTATGAAATAAACTTTTATAGTAAAATTATTTTTGAAGATCTTAATTAAAAGTGGTCTATACTTTGAATTAGATAAGAGTGTACACAAAAAATATTGCACTTCTCTAAGACCTTCTATCAAATGGATCTCATAGATTGGGAGCCTTGAATGATAACTTGGAGCTCCCTATTCATGACATGCAAAGGTTGCAAATAGAAATAGTTTGGCTCTCAAATGAGTATAGTCATGCAGCCTAATTCAAGGTGCACCATGAAATGGGAGATTCAAAGACAAAGAGAAATGGTGCAAGTCTCCAAGAATCTACATGAAATGCAATGCAAGTATGAACTAACCTAGATGGAATGCAAAATTCAAAGCTAAACTAGAAAATATGAAGTGTTACAACCCCCTACTTAAGATCTATATGTTTTACTCTAACACATGAGAAAAGAATCTATGCTAATGCTACTATGCTACTATGATATGAAAAAGATGACATGATGTAGCAAGTTTTCACAAGCTCCCAAGAGTACCTAGAATTCTTACAACATAATATTAGTGAAAACATAAGGGTTGTGAGATGAGGAGAGAGCTCCCCCTTTTAAAGAATAATAGATGGTGGAGATCATGAAGCAACCTAGAGATCTCATCAAGGGTGGAGAATGAAAGTGGAGTGATCCATATGCACAAGCATTTCTATCAATCGTAATAGAGAGTTGACTTTTGTGCCCCATGTGAGACAAAAAAAAAAATCTTTTATTTTTAAATTGGGAATAATTCTTTATGTGTGGAAAACATAGAATAAGTGGGTAGTGGGGTTTTTATTTAACAAAAGGGGGACATGTTCATTTTAATTAGATAGAAGACTTAGGATAAAATGGTCTAGCTGCCCATTTTTCAATGATTACATTCACCCCTCCTTGATTAATGCATGATAGATCTAGGAACACATTACATTAAATAATGAAGAAGCCAAGCGAGTGGAAAAGTGGTTTGACTCTGAAGGACAGAGTACAAAGAGAGATAACAGATCTTGAATGCACAATCTATTAGTGCTAAAATTAAACACTAGGAGAGATCAATAAATATTAGAACCCAAGACGAGTGCTAATATTTGAAGTAAGCAAATAGATCAAGAGAAAATGGAAATGTCAAGCATATTCTCTGGAGAAATAAACAACCATAGAAAAGAAATATGTAGTGATGATAGAATATTCCTTCCCCTCTGGATCAAAATCAAAAAAAGGTAGAGGAGATACAAAAATGGGCCAATTATGATCAAATCAAGATAAAGTAAGATCTATGATGATACATAAGTGAGCAAAACCAAAACTGACCACCAAGAAGTGATAGTATGCCCCACTTTGACTAAGGTTGACCATGGAAGATAAAGGATTAAAATGAGGTTAGATAAGAAGAAAAGGTGAAATGAGATGAAATGGACTTAACAGAAGAAATGAGGATGCCTCAACAAGATGCAAAGATTAGGCCTAAAAAGGTCAGCAAAATATGTAGAAGAAGGAAGAAATATTAAAATATGTTTTTGATCATGAAGATGAACTCAAAATTCAATTTCAATCTTGAAAATAGATCCATGACATCGAAGTTAGTTACAAGTGTAATTTTTACACAAATCCAAGGAGTTTGAAATTAGGTCAAAAGGTATGAATAAGGGCCCAAGGGGTCATTTTTAATTCATTTGGCTTATTTTATTTTGGAGAGCTTAGAACACCTAGAGAGAAATTATAGTGGCTTAGCAGGGAATTTTGACCCATCAACACTAATTTGAGAACAAATAGTTGCACAACTAGCCTCCACATTACAGAACACCGATAAGCTCTTAATTTTTGAGCATTTTAAGTGTATTTATGAGGAATGTTAGCATGTTATCCTATGTCAAATAGCTTTTCATCAAAAAATTATGTGATAGCTTAGAAAGTATCACACGATAGTAATTAAAACTATTGTTAGATACTTCTAGCATGTATAAAGTATCGCACACACTATATATAGAGGGTCATGTGGACCTCACCCATCTATTGCACGATGTCATGTGAAGTATCACATGACTATAAAAGAAATTATTGCATAATACTTGTGGTGTCTTGATGAGTCTTATGCCATTTTCATGTTTTTCATCATATTTGTAGGTTTTTTGGTGCTTGATCAACTAAGTTATGATGTGTTTAGTGTCATTTGGATTTCTATCTCATAAATACTGACTATTTTATGCATTTGGACTATACACTGGGTGTTCTTGGCATTTATTGTGAGGATACCCATGGTGGTCATTTTGAGACTTGTGCAACAACTAGATGATGTAGGAAAAGGCATATTATAGGTGATGGGGTTTGGGTGGTTACTGCATATGCCCCATATCTAGGAAAACCATGGTTTTTTGACAATCTTAGTAGAGCAGTGGCATAATGAGCATAACACCTTTCACTTTCTAATTGGAGAGGCCACCATTACACTCGAGGATGTGAATAACATCCTAAGAGTACCATGCATGGGGATGCAATGAGTATAATGAGCATGTCTCATGATTTTTACTAAGCCATATTTTATATGAGTACTGATATGAGAATATATGTCATAGGTGTATTATGACTAGACCTTGAGGATGGTAGAGTGGAACTCTAGGCACTATTCCATGATGTGATGATCTTGGATAGGAACATTCTGTGGGGCAAATTGATCAAAGATTATAGAGATCAGTATCCTATGGAGTACATAGTATTCTCCCTATTAGTACAAAAATTGGTCATAGATAGAAGTTAGAGAGGTCTCCCTAGTGGTTGGGGTAGATTGGTGATGGACTTATTAAGGAGACCATGACATATGTCATGTGGTCTTACAATTTTAGCAAATATGTACCATGAGCTATACAAAATCATTTACCAAGAGGGGTAGACTTGGGTGTGTGGGGCCATCTTGGCATAGATATATTGGAAATACAGATGGAGTAATTAAGAGGGGGGGTGAATCAGTTACCACAAAAAAAAATTCACATATCCCTTAGATGCCTTAAAAACTAGTTACTGTTGTCACTAGGTAGCCACACAGAAATATGTTCTAACTCGATAGATGTACTGTATGTTAACTTACTATTGATCTTTAAGCATTTACAATTATTAAAATGCATGCAAAAGGAAATAACATGAACACAAAAGACACCAAATTTAACATGGAAACCCAATATGGGAAAAACTACCAAGTAACTAGCTACTTATTTTCACTCTTCTAGAGTGAGACTTGTTAGGAGCCAACCTTGTTAAAGGTTACAAAACACACTATTAGGTGTGACCTTGTTAAAGGATTTAATCACCTTGCTAGGAGTGGCCTTGCTAGAGGACTTTAGAAAAATTCAATAGAACTATCCACCTTGTTAGAGAATTTACAAAAATGGTTGTTAAACCAACTCTGTTAGGAGATTTAGAAATCACTGCTACAATGGTGAAAAAGTAACAATGAATTGAACTGAATGAGATGCAACTGAACTTTGCTGATACAGATCTCTGTTCTACTTCACTAGATCCTCTCTAATCAAATACAACTTTTTTGCTCATTAAGGATATTTGATCCTTCTTCAAAATTTACTCACACCTTCCTCTTCACACAATCAATACACTTGCATGCTTGCTCATTACATTTTAGAATTCACAACTTGACCTTTTATTTATACCATAAAAATTATCTAGTTGGATCATTTACAAGCTACAATTACCAATAATCATTACATTAGTCGACTACAATTATTACATAAAAAAATTAAACTTTATTTCACAAAACAATGAAATCCTTCATTGGCCGACCTTGCTCGGTAAACACTACTCCAGAAAATGATTTCCAGTGTTAACCAACTAAAGCTTGATAAACACTGCAAATTTTATAAAATCCTTTAGAGACCAAGTGAACTCAGTAAACACTGACTTTCCTTCGCTGACCTTGTGAGCTCGATAGAAATTGACTTTTGCCACAGAAACCTTCGACGCCCGAGTGAGCTAGGTAGAAACTATTTGCATAAAGTATTTTTAGGAATGCTTAGTAGACTTGGAATTTTCTTTATTGACCAACTGAGCTTGGTAGACTCTATCTGATAAGTGATATGACATTTGTGTAACATCAAAGACAACACACAATTGAACAATTGTATCCAACAATCTTCGTCTTTGGTATTGATGGAAACACAACATGTCATAGCAGATGAAATTTGAGAACAAGTCTTTTTCTGATAGAACATTTCTCCCTCTTAGATTTTATGCCACAAACTCTTCTAATATAATAATCTCCCTCTGTGAAGGAATTACATAGCTTCTTATCAAACTCTTAATAAACAAATTTAAATTTTAGAAAGATATGATAGTACTCTCCCTCTTTGACAACACATGGCAAAGATAACACATACCAAATGAGTAGCAATGTACCTTATGTACTGATTCATATGCAATGTTTCCATAACTATGTTACATCAACTAATAGATCTTCAACTTGGAACCTATTGATGCATCACTAAAACTTCATTTTAGTGAGCTTCAGATAGGGGAATGACCCCTAACTTTCCTCTTAGATACAAGAATGCATCCTTAGGTAATGGCTTGGTGAATATGTCAGCAATTTGTGTCTTTATATGGACATATTCCAATCTGATCTCCTTATCCTACACCAATTCTCTAACAAAGTGATACTTTATTGCAATGTGCTTGGTTTTTTAGTGCATCATTGGATTTTTAGATATGTTGATTGCACTTATATTGTCACAAATCATAACCATAGGTTCTTTGATTTCAATCTTCATGCCTTCCAATAACTACTTAAACCAAACAATATTAGAATAGTTCACTGTTGCAGCAACATACTCCACTTCTACTATAGATTGGGATGTACAATTTTGCTTTTTACTTATCTAGGAAACCAACCTCTTTCCAAGAAAGAATGCTCCTCCACTTGTATTACTTCTATCATCAATGTTTCTTGCCCAATTTACATCAGTAAACACTTTCAAATGCAGATTACCTCCAAATTTGTACCACAATCCATAATCTTAGGTGCCTTTCAAGTATCTCATGATCCTTTCAATTTCCATCATGTCATTTTCTCTTGGTTTTGCTAAAAATCTTGCTACAATACCAACTGAAAGAGAAATATCTAGCCTTGTATAAACAACATATTGCAACTTTCCAATCATTGATCTATATAAGGTTTGATCTACCTCTTTTGATTCATCATCCTTGGTAAGTTTTAGTCCAATACACATGAGAGTCCCAACTGGTTTGCAATCTTCCATACCAAAATTTTTGAGTATCTCCTTGATGTATTTAGATTGAGTGATGTAGATACCATTCTTGCTTTGCTGAATTTGAAGACCAACAAATAATTTAATCTCTCCAAACATTGACATCTCAAATTCCTTGCTCATTTTTTCTGAAAATTCTTTGCATAGATCATCATTTCCTATAAACAAAGTATCATCCACAAATATTTTTGCCAAAACAATACTGTTATCATTAGTTCTCTAAAAACCAATCTGAATAAGATAGTTATGCAATCTTTCATACCATGCTCTAGGGGCTTGTTTCAGACCATACAATGCTTTGTGTAATTTGTAGACCATGTCCTTCTTGTCTAGATCAACAAAACTTTTAGGTTGCTTAATGTAGTCTTCTTCATCTAGAATACCATTTAGAAATCTAGATTTGACATCCATCTAATATACCTTAAATCCTTTGTATGTAGCATATGCAAGTAGGGTCTTGACACCTTCCAATCTTGCAACAAGAGAAAAAGTCTCTCCATAGTATATTCCTTCTTCTTGAGAGTAGCCTTTACATACTAGTCTAGCTTTGTTCCTTGATACCTTACCATCCTCATTCAACTTATTTCTAAATACCCACTTGGTTCCAATCACATTTTTATCTTTAGGCCTAGGTACAAGGTCCATGTTTTGTTATTCTCAATTTTCTCTATCTCTTCATTCATAGCCTCAATCCAAATTTCATTTTCTAATGCATCTTTGACATTTCTCGGTTCAAAATCAGCAAGTAAAAAAGTACCTTTTAGCTTACTTCTTGTCATAGTACCTTCAAATTTGTCTCCAATGATTTGATCTAGTGCATGATGTCTTCTGACATACTTGGCTAATACAGGTTCCTTGCCTTTTGACTGAGTTCCACTATCTTCATTTTGAATTTCAATTTCTGACTCTAGTTGATTTGACTATTGCTTAGGTCCTTTAGACTCGGTAGGCATTGGCTCAGTAGCATCTGAATGTGACTCAGGTTCTTACAACTTGGTTTGAACTTCTTGCAACTCAGTGACTAAAGACTTGGGAGTAGAAGATTCTAATTGAAAAATGTATCTAGCATTATATCAGGTTCAATAAAAATAAATCTCATGTAATCTTCTAGTTCCTTTTTGCTTTCTTCTTTAGTCCTTTCTCCAAACTCATCAACTTTCACATGTGCACTTTCTATGACTTTGTGAGTAGATAAATTCAAACATCTATATGCCTTACTCTTGCAAGAATATCCCAAAAATATACCTTCATCACCCTTCACATCAAATTTTCCTTTTCTAGATTCTTTCAAAATGTAACATTTACTTCCAAATACTTTTAGGTAACTTACATTGGGTTTATAGCCATACCATAACTCATAGGGGGTTTTGAATGAGTCCTTCTTCAACTGTACTCAGTTCAAGGTATGAACTGCAGTGTTGATAGCTTCTTTCCAGTATTTGATAGTAATGTTCTTTTTAATCATTAAAGTTCTTGCATAGTCCATGATAGATTTGTTCCTCCTTTCAGCTATTCCATTCTGCTTGGGAGTATCCGATGCTAATACCTATCTTTTGATTCCTCTTTCAATGTAAAAGTTGTTGAATTCATGGGAGATGAATTCACCACCTCTATCTGACCTCAAGCATTCCAGTCTTTTCCCTATTTCTTTTTCTACTCTGGCCAAATACCATTTGAACTTCTCAAATGCTTTTGACTTCTCTCTCAAATACATGATAGTCATCATTCTAGAGTAATCATCAAAAAAAATAATGAATAACTTCTCTCTAGTATAGCTCTTAATTTCAATAGGTCCACACAAATTAGTATGCACAATTTCTAAAACTTCTTCAAGCTGATAGCTCTTATTTTTAAATCTAGTCTTTCCCATCTTACCAATCTAACAATTCTTGCATAGACCAACATCAGATTTCTTTATACTAGGAATGCCTCTTACTTTCTTGAATTTTCTTATATTCACCAAGTTATCAAAGTTCACATGACATAACCTTCTGTGCCATAACTAACTTTCTTCAATTTGAGCAATAAAACATGAACATCCACCAAGTTCAAGATAGAACAAGTTACCTTTTGTCTGTATGCCTGATCCAATCAGCTTTTCTTTGTCATCCAACAGTCTTATTTCTCCAAGCATGAATTCTACTTTGAATCCATTATTGAGTAGTTTTTTCACACTCAACAGATTGTGTTTTACTCCTTCAACCCAATAGGCATTATCACATACAAGCTCTTTGGTTAGTGAGATTCTTCCTCTTCCTTTTATGAAATAGGGTTCATTATTACCAAGCCTTACATTACCACCATCATAGTCTTCAAAATGTTCGAACATAGTTTTGTCACCAGTCATATGATGTGAACAACCACTATCTATGATCCATGTATCATTTTTGCTCACATGAGAAATAAGTGCCATCTTATCTTCCTCATCATTATCAGATTCATCTTTCACAGCAATGTAAACAATTTCATCCTCACTATTGTGAGAATCCTTAGCCATGAAACATGTTTTCTTACCTTTGTCCTTGAATGATTTGAAATCTTTCTTGCTATTACACTTGTGACCTTTCTTCTCATCCTTGTTTTGCTTTTTTGGGCACCTAGCAGCAATATAACCAATTTTCTCACATGAAAAATAAATTAGAGGAACTTTACCTTTGTATTTTCCTTTGCCTCTAGAATATTTCCTTGCAAGAAGAGCTTCAACCACCTCAAGATCACTATCATAACTCTGTTATGATTCTTCTTCACTTTCTGATTGAGAATCCTTTATCTTCTTGCCCTTTTCTTTAAGTGAAATCTTGGCTTCAAATGTTGATTCAATGTTCTTGGAAGCTGGAACATAGTTGTCATAGTTATCTAACTCAAATGCAGTCAATCTTCCTACTATGGCCTCTAAATTTATGTTATGATTTGCTTCACATCTTCTTTCTTGAATTGCAAAAACTTTAATTACATAAATGGGAAGTAATGTTCTAAGAACTTTACTTATAACTATTTCCTCCTTGATATCTCCTCTAGAAGCTTTGATTGCACCAACACTTGCTTTGACTCTTTCAACATATTTGGCAATGTTTTCATCCTCTCTCATCCTCATTTGATCAAATTGTCCTCTTAGACCTTTTTCTTTGGCTCTCCTCACATTATCATCACCTCCATAGATTTTCTTTAGCTTGTTACACATTTCAAAGACAGTCTTGCAGTCCTTGATATCATCAAATTCTTCATAGCTTAGGGTTGATGCAATGTCTATCATCATGGTGTTATGAGTCTTCTTCTTAGTAATGTTGTTGAAAGATAGTGTACCAAAAGGAGTTACATATGCTTCATCAAGATATTTCAATCTTGTATCTCCAATGGAAGCCAAATGGAGTCTCATAAGACCTTGCCATGCTGAAAAGTTGTCCCTATTAAGCCTTGGAATTTCCCTCTTGTAAGACATCCTGATCTTTAGCTTAGATCCTTGAAATCCTTCCTGCAAGCACAAAAATCTTTGATACCAATTTTTGGAAATATAGATGGAGTAACTAGGGGGGTGAATCAGTTACCACCAAAAAAAAACTCACAGATCCCTTAGATGTCTTAAAAACTAGTTACTACTGTCACCCGATAGCTACATAGAAAAATGGTGGAACTCGGTAGATGTACTGTATGTTAACTTATTACTAATCTTTAAGCATTCATAATTATTAACATGCATGCAAAAGGAAATAACATGAACACAAAAGACACCAGACTTAACATGGAAACCCAATATGGATAAAACCACCAAGTAACTAGCTACTAATTTTCAGTCTTCTAGAGTGAGCCCTATTAGGAGCCAACCCTATTAAAGGTCACAAAACACACTATTAGGTGTGACCTTGTTAGAGGATTTAATCACCCTGCTAGGAGTGGCCTTGCTAGAAAAATTCAATAGAATTGTCCACCTTGTTAGAGGATTTACAAAATGGTTGTTAAACCAACTCTGTTAGGAGATTTAGAAATCACTGCTACAATGGTGAAAAAGTAACAATTAATTGACCCAAATGAGATGCAACTAAACTTTGTTAATATAGATCTTTGTTCTGCTTCACTAGATGCTCTCTAATCGAATACAACTTTGCTGCTCCTCAAGGATATCTGATCCTTCTTCAAAATTTTCTCACACCTTACTCTTCACACAATCAATACACATGCATGCTCGCTCATTACATTTTAGAATTCACAACTTGACCTTTTATTTATACCATTCAAATTATCCAATTGGCTCATTTACAAGTTAAAATTACCAATAATCATCACATTAGTTGGCCACAATTATTACATAAAACAATTAAACTTTATTTCCCAAAATAATAAAATCATTCATTGGCTAACCCTGCTTGGTAAACACTATTCTAGAAAATGATTTCTAATGTTAACCAATTGAAACTTGGTAAACACTGCAAATTTTACAAAATCCTTTGGAGACCGAGTAAACTCGGTAAACACCGGCTTTCCTTCACTGGCCTTGTTAGCTGGGTAAAAATTGACTTCTGCCACAAAAACCTTTGACGCCTGAGTGATCTCCATAGAAACGATTTCCACATATTATTTTTAGGAATGCTCAGTAGACTCTAGAATTTTCTTTGCTGACCAATTGAGCTCGGTAGACTCTATTTGATAACTGATATGACATTTGTGTAACACTAAAGACAACACATAATTGAACAATTGTATCCAAAAAGATGTTAGTGTGGAATCACATTATAGTGATTTGACCAAGAGTTTAGCTAAGGGAGAGGAGGTACATGTACATCTATAGGTACACCAAGTTTATATCACAGCCACACAATAGGGATGTGACCTATTATTGGTGCATTTTTTACGAGTTAGTAGTGTTTGAGTTGAGACCCTACATAGGGTGTGAGGGATTGAAAGAGGATTGTGATGAGATAGGATTCATGTTTAGGATCCAATCATTAGTAGGTTGACATGTAGGGATTATGGATTACTTTGTGATTATTCTAGTATGGAGACAATTCGAATGGAGATAGCGGGTGCTGAAAATGGAGAGACATCTAACGGTAACAAGAAAGGTAATGCTAAGATCAATTACACATATGCCAACACAAAAATGTCATCAACATGTTGGATTCTATTGAGAATTTCTACATGATGGGTCCCAAATTTGATGAGAGACCTAATTATGAAACTGACAATGAAAAGCCTAAGGTATTCTTGAGGATGTATAACCCCTCTTAGCATTTTCCTGACACTAGACCTAGGGTTTCCCTTAGGACAAATGACTCTTCTTCTTCTCATGGTGAGACCTTAAATATTGTTACTAGGGGGCAATGTAAGGTTGTTCTTAAAGTTGCTAATGATCCTAAAAAAGCCTCCTCTTCTAAGAAACCTACTACTTTTGTTATTTCTACCTATCATCTAGTGAATCAATTACATAAAACTCCTACACATATTTCCATTTTTAGTTGTTAGAGTTATCTCCTTTGCATAAGGAAATCCTTGAAAAGGCCTTACATATAGCTAGTGTCCCTGTGAACATTGACACAGATAGGTTCTAAGCTATGGTAAACAACATTTCCTCACTGCATTATCTCATATTTTTTGAAGAAGATTAAAAAGCATTGAGTCATCCCCATACCTTTTCTCTCCACATCAAATTCCAAGTTCATCATACCCAAGTCAAATGAGTCCTAATAGATAGGAATGAAATGCTAAATATTGTTTCCTTCAGTGTGGTTCAACAATAATTATCAGAATTTGTCATTGATTCCAAGCACAAAATTACTATTAAGTCTTATGATGAGGTTGAGAGATCTTATGAGGGCCTTTTTGTGCTACTTGTTTGGGTTGATCCTAAGGAAAAGGACATAGTGTTCCAAGTACTAGATATTTTTATTTCTTATAACCTTTTGTTGGGAAGGCCATGGATTCATTAGATGCAAGCCATGCCATCAACCTATCACCAATGCACGCAATTCCCATTTGATGGTATTGAGATTTTAATTCTAGGGGATACCTCTATGTCAATTAATATGTTGACTACTACTGAATCTTTAGTGCCACATAATAGACCTAGTAGTGACATTAGAACCTTTCTTGTTGAATGTGAGAAACAAATGAAAATGATGAGTATTCGTATGGGAGCATACATCTTATACCATCATCGCATTTCTTGTTTCTCCATGTTCCTATGGAAAACCATCTGAGAAAATGAAACCAACCTTGTCAACTATGATGATCATTGGCAGCTTTGTTCAATCTTTGATTCCCGTAGAAGATTAAATAGAAGATCAAGTTGTTAGAGACTAGATATATAGAGAGAGGAAGAAAATAATGATGAATTCATACTCTCTAACCCTATTTCTCCCAAGAGATATGGAAAAGGCTACTATTTTCTTAGAAAAATGCATTATCCACGCCAAGGGCCTTTAAATGATAACAAGAATTCTCTTGTAGAACCCACGTGTCACACCAAAGGGTAAGAAAACAAAAGATATTATAGGGTTAGAGTATGGTGTTGATGATGATTTTCCAGTGTTTGACCAAGAAGTTCCCAACTAGTGAGTCGAAAGATGAAGTTCAATCTATTGTTGTTGCTTTACCTCATGAAGAAGACTAGGAAATGGTTTCTTAAAAGCCTTGTGATTAGAATTCTTAATTAAGCGATTAGTGACAACTTTTCTTCCATCCATAAAATCCTATATGACATCCTTAAGTTTGAAGAAACTATAAGTATTATGACCCTTATTTCAATGATAATTGTAGAATTGGTCATGTTTCCACCAATCAAGATTAATAGGTGGGTTTTAGGGTCATGAGTTCTTAGGTAGCATAATGAACCTTTTGGCCAACAAGGTATTCAAAACCACATCATATGAATCAACCATTAGAGTATATGCACTCCTAAGTTTTAGAAGGTTTCTTAGACTTGTCAAAAGATTTTAATTAGTTAGGGGCATTAGAATTTTTTTGTCTCTTGTTTTTTTGCAGCATATATAGTATTGGTTGAATCAGCAATGAATTTCTTTGTGTTGGGAACATCTACAACACCATCGTTGACAACATACTTTTTTTTCCTATGGTTTATTCTTATCTTTTCTATTCCCATTGCCATTCTTATCCTTGTTGATAGAAATGTCACCTTTCTTGACAACAATGTCCTTGATATGATAAGAACTTTCAACCATGTTATTAAATGAGGTGAATAATTGCTTTCTAAGATTGTAGTATAATTCTAGTACAAGAGTATTGACAAAGATATCAATGTTTTCACTTTTTGGGATTTGACAAGGGTATCTAGAGTGGAACTCTCTCCATATTTATAGATATGTGGAAAAAGGTTCTCCTTATCTTTGTTTGATATTGCACAAGTCCAACATGGTGACTAGCTATTGTATGTTGTATGAATAGTGTTGGATGAATCTTTATGCAAGCTCATCAAAGTTCTTAAGAGGAGGTGATAGCTTAGTAAACCATCCTATACCTTATTTCTTCAAGCTCTAGGGAAAAATCTTATAAGATATGTTTTTGCATGCATGAAGTCCATACTAAGAGCATATAAGTGTCTCACATGATCATGTGGATCACCATTTCCATCATATTTTTCATACTTGGGAACCTCTATATCTGTGGTAAATGACATCATGTAAAGAATTCTATCAAAAAGAAGAACACACATAGTTTTGACAAATGAGGTTTTTGGCTTCTCCTTTTTCATTTTCATAAGTTGTAGTTGTTTTCGCAATTCTCAAGCCTCCTTCTTGATAAGCTCACTTTTGGTTGGCTCTTTCTTTTGTATAATTCATTGGACACCAAAATCATGCAAAATTCTCCAACCTATCCTTGTCATGTATGTGAAGCATTAATCCTCATTTTTCTCTAAATCCTTAAGCATAAGTTTTTGGAGATATTAATCTTGTTGGAACTTCATGAAGTCCTCACTAGTAATTTTGTTGTCTATTTTGATTCCATGATGAGAAGGTTGTGAATGTCTAGGTGGTGATGTATACCCCTAAACATGTGATCTTGTAATTCTTAAAGGAATATTTTTTCCATTATTAATAAAGAGTGGCTGATTTTCAAAAGGATTCATATAAGTAATATTGGTATGTATATTCTCAAAGGTGTGAGTATTAGTCTCTTCATGTAGGTGAGATGATTCTCTAGTGGCCATGCACCTAGCTTTATCAAGTCTTTCCTTTTCTGACTGATCTTGTTCTTCCTTAAATGCAAAAATTTCTTTGAAATGGTGATTTATTTCTTCTTGGTTAATGGTGAGATACACATTGTTTGTAGCTCTAGAAGTGTCAAGGAGAGTGTCAAAAGAACCACCTAAGTGGCTAAGAGGATCATACCATGTGGCAAATTTTTCTTCCTCTTATTTTTCAAAGATAGGTTCTCCATCAAAAGATTTCTTACATGGAAACCTAGTGGGGGAAGGTAATTGTTCAAAAATAAAGGAGGGATGGTTTCCTTGACCAACTTGTAGCCTAGTCACAATTGATATGTAAGAGTAAGTTGTTTAGCATAATAGGATTTAGCATAATAGGATGACACAAAGAATTAAACTTTTATAGTCAAGATGTTCACTTGTCAAATAAATGGAACAAAGAGAGAGTATCTTTTCAAAAGTGCACAAGAAATTTATGGCACTAGTGACTCGAGCCAAGAATGGAACAAGAAATCCAATAGAAAATAGTGAAGAGATTTAAGGTAACCAAGTTTGACAAGTGAATGATCTGTGACATTAACTTCACATCCAAGACACTAAGATCATCTTCTTAGCCTAAGGCATGACCAAAAATGCAAATTATAGACCACAAACATAGGAGAACCAAGTAGGAACACCCCTAATCAGAAAGAATGCAGTCAAAGAACATATTTTGCAAGCAACAAGACCAAGTGATAGTTTGTAGAAAATGGACGATAAAATTTTAGCAAAAAAATTATATGATGGTTTTTGTAGTAGCCAAGTGACATATTCTGATGATGCAATGATTTATGGAAGGTAGTGTGATAGTTCATAGTATAGAGGTGTGATAGAATTTATAAAGTGATGTGATACTTCTATAAATCTAGAAGTAACGTACAATATTTCTAATAGAAGTGGTGTGATACAAATTTAGAAAAATGATACTTTGTGACTTTGTGTTTAAAGGTCCTACATTTTAACTCAAATATTTGCATGTTTGGACAAGAAAATAGTTAGACAGAGTGTTTTCTAGTTTATAATAATACATCGATGTTTTGGAAAGCAAGTAGATGTTACAGACACACATCTCCAAATAATTGAACAAGGGACAAAGCAACTTTGTTAATACAACCATATGTGAGGTTTTTCAAAATAAAAAGCCTATGAATGCTACCATCATGTGTATGTCTAAATAATTCCCACAAGTTGTCATACCCAAACCCAACAAGGAAAATCACAACTTTTTTTTTTTTTTTTGAAAGATACATTAATATTTATAATTTAGTCGAATGACTTGATGTTTAATTTGAAAGGGTTTACACTCATATCAGGTTGTGGTTATTTTTGAATGGTACTGATTATGACTAAATGTGTATATGTTGCATTCTAAGGTTACATAATTACATCAAAGATTCGGATATTGACGACTAATTTGAATTTTTGATTAGATAAGGAGATACATAAGTCTACACTTAACTTGGAGATGTTAAAGTTAGCTGATGGAATGAAGATTGTGTCGTTTGAAATCTAGATTCAAGTTTTCTATGGTAGGTTGCCAGTTCGACTATCAATGTGTTCAATGCTAAGTGAAAATTGTATTTTGGATGATAACCCTTCACCTTCAATGCTCTTAACTAAGAGACTTCACAATGCATGTGAAAATTCAATTTCTCAAGTCAATGGTTCTAGGGTATAGTGATGTGAAGATGTTTTATGATTACCCTAGTTGTTTTCCACTTTATTTAGATGCAAAAATTATATTCCTCTTTGACGAACTTCTTACTACCTATCTTTTCTTTTCTTAACTCTGATCATTTGAGTATGCACTACTACTAGTTCTCTATTATTATTTATTTAAATTGATTATCTTTTTCCTCTTTACATGTCTATAAAATATAAACAATTATATTAATTGAAAATATGTTCAACATTAAAAAAAAATTATAAAATCAAATATAGATATTATTAGATTATTTAGTAAACTAAATGAATTTTACAAATTATAACTACCTCCCAAACTAATTATTAAAACTAAAATTTAATTGCAAAGAAATGTTAACAATCTTTTTAAAAGGAAAACTAATATAGTAGAAAAGAGTATTTTTTGAGTTATTATTTTTTTAGCTATTTACTAACTATAACTACCTCCCAAACTAATTATTAAAACTAAAATTTAATTGTAAAGAAATGTTAACAATGTTTAAAAAAAAGAAAGCTAATATAGTAGAAAAGAGTATTTTTTTGAGTTATTACTTTTTTAAACTATTTACTACATAAGTAATTAAAGAGATTTTTATTAAAACATTTAAATTTGTTTCCTTTTTTTTAACCTTTATATGTAATTTTAAAAAAAAATTGTTATTTATACTTTTTCAAATCAATCTACTAAAATTCTTTATAACATTTTATTGTATCATAATATATTTTTTTACTTTCATATTTAATTTTTTAAAATTTAGTATATCTTGTTTTCAAACCTATAAATATTTATCTTAAATTTTTAAAAAAATAGTATTTCTTTTTTAACAAATCTATAAATATTTATTTTAAACAAATTATACTTATTGAATTATCCCTAAATATATGCTACATGACCATTCTTTAGCAATTAATCTTTATTTAATACATACATACGTACGTACATACATACATACATACATAATTTAAAATGCAGACATTTTTAACCAACCCAATACCTAAGTCTTTAAATTTCCAAGTCTACCCTAACTACCCCTACCAAAATAAATAATTAAAAAAAAACATTTAAATCAACTACCCAACACTTTTTCCCAAACTCCTATACCCATCCCTAATTAAATAAACATTTAACTTCTTTTTTTTAAAAGTCAATTCTTCAATATAAATTTCCTAACTTTCTAAACCCCCATCCTACCTCTTTTACATAATAAAAATGCATCATTTCAAGATAAAATTTAAATCACAACTACCCCACTTTACCTTTTTCCCATGAATTCTTCCTTACAATGTTAAGTCACCAGTCTCCTTGCTTCACATGAGCAAGGACAGGGAGGTGACTAGGTGGGAGTGGGCGGCCTTCATAGGCAAGTACATGTTTTTATTTTAAATGCACCTAGAGTTGCTTCCAAGGGGTGAGAAAAAGGTGGGAAGGTGAAGTGGTGGGGTCACCCTCCACTCTTCCCATAAATTTTCAATTTGAATATATATATTTTTTAAATGAACTGACACATTAATAATGAAGAGTAGTTGCAAAAATCATTTAGCTCTAACCTATAAATTTTCAACATATAAATATTTTATTTCAGGTATATTATTTTATTAGACTATATTGGCAAGATACATTGTTTGATTTTTCTCATACATTTTCTAGAGAATAAATATGCATCTTTAAGCACTTGTTTTTTTTTCAAAGTTGAGTTATTTCCTTGTTTTTTTCTACACAATTTTTCTCTATGGTTACTTATAACTAAGTGGTTATAATTTGAGTATTCCATTATGTTTTTAAATGCTTATTCCATTTGGTGAAATCTATAGTTGATATATGTCAACTACTTTATTACTTATCAACTTAAATTGCAAGATACTTTCATATGAGACACAATGCAATCATCTACATGTAATTTTATGAACTTCAAATATTCCAATTGCATTGTTGATGTCTCTGTCATGACTATGTGTTCATTATCAATTAGAAACAGAATCTACACCAATATGATTCAAGGTTGAACACAATTACATCTACATCTTTCATACGAGACTTGAGGAAATAAGAATAACAAAATAATAATATCCTATTCATTCTTCTAATGTATTTCATGATAAAAATTTTCCTTTCTTCAATAAATTCTAATCAAAGTAATGAAACAACGACATCAAAATAATGAAATTTTTCCTTCATGTTCCTCTGAAGACTTGCATTCAACACAATATCAAGCAAGCAATAGGGTGGTGAAATCATCATATCAAGATACACAATGGAAGGACCTTTACAAGAAAGATGATTTACAATCTCTCTATTGGCATATGTATGAGATCAATAACAACATTCCTACAATGCAAATGAATTCACATAGCAAAAATGGAGTTTTCCTCCATTTCATTACAAATACAATAGTGTTCTCTTCTTCTATGCAAAGATAAGACTTCACAACTTCCAAATGTCCAAGACTTCAAGCGAATACCTACAAATAAGTGACAAAATATAGAACTATGGAGGCTCACCTCTCAACCTAGGCCTCAAGGAGGCCACCCACCAAGCTAGGGGAAACAAGGCACAAATGGTTACACACCTTCACATTCACATATCATGCAAACTATACCCACACAATTCAACACAACACAATAAAACCCATCCCAAGGCTTGCACATAGATTCTACCATAGAATCAAAATATAGGGTGAAGGTGGGCTCTCTCCATTAGGAGAATGTAAAATCCACAAATCACATATATTCACATTTTCTCATAAGTATCATGCCCTTTCAAGGCTTAACAATGTCTTCCCTTCTTCATAAACCTCCTTATACCTCCCAAGAATTTCAAGGAATCATGAAGTCCATACACTATTAAACACATCAAAATCATCTCCACACATGGGAGAATTTCTCAACTACATGGGTGAGCCCAACTAACCCCTTCATCCAAGCATCTCTTCCCTCTCAAGGGTGAGTGATGCTTCGCACCCATTTAACATAAACAATCAACATGAACAAAATAAGATTCAAGAAGGAATACTCATAAAACTTCTCCCATCCAACACACATACAAAAAGATTCTTCTCAAACCACATCTACACCATAAAAAATCTACAATACAATGAAGAACACCATATCAATCCTATAATGCAATAAAGAAAATACCATTAAAAATATATAAGAAATGAAGAGACACCATGGATCATGGATACTAATCTTGCTCCGACCAATGGCAATAAAAGTTGTAGTAGAGCTCCTTATCCTCTTCTTCCAAACCCTAAATGTCTCTAAAGTTAGAGAGTGGGCAAGTGGGTTTCTAGTTTGGCCATGCCCCTATATATGACTCCCATTTTCGGATTCAATATAAAATGCATTCTTTTGGGAGTCTCCTAGGTCTTCTAGGTACCCTAGTGGTCACTATTAGCCCCCTAACTTAAATTATTATCATAGGTAGGGTTTATTTTCATCGCAAATTCACCTTAGAGCTACTTTTGGCCTTCAAAATGCTAGGTAAAGTCTAATTCAAAATTTCTTATGGGGTAACCCTTTTTTGCCTTAATAAATCAAGGAAATTAAATCTAATTCTTAATTAATGAATTTAACTTGAGATAAGGTGGCGACATGATCCATCCTCAAAGAACATGTCATTTCCACATAATGAGTACAAGTGTCAAGTGACACACACAAAATTTCACTATACATCACACATGACATGTTCTAAATCTACTCATGAAATACATACTACACACATACATCTCACATTTACAAAATAAACACATCACAACGAGGTTTACGAATCTTTCAAAGATTGACCTTGGCAATGCCATATTAACACATGTTTATACCTTGTTTCCCCATCATATTTCCATAGTTCCTTTCCTACACACTAAACTCAAGCATCAATAGTCCAATGAAAAGTCACATATAAAATTCATATGAAAGTAAAAGTACATAATAGTTTCATTATTCTACCATTCACATATAACACATTCCATAGTTAACTTCCTATTCTCCATCATTGACATATGAAGCATTTAATCATTAAACCTCAAAAACTTGCATATTACTAACTTCCTTAACAAGATCAAATCAAGCATTTGAATCACATCATAATTCTATTTTCTATCATAATAATAAAGTACTGAGTAAATATCCATTAATTCATTGACTATGCCAATTAAGTCCTAATACAAATCATAATGGAAAATCACAAGGTAAATATCATCGGATAAGCAGAAAAATTTATTGTCCATCAAGTATCAAAATATATGTTGAGATATCCAGTCCTAAGCAACAAAATGGAAATACAATATCTATGCTATGATGGGTTGTGGTGAGGCCTCACACGAGTCTAGCACATTCAAGAACACATCAAGAAAGATCTACCTAAAGGTCACAACTCATTACTCAAGAACTTGGCACATGCTTGATGCCCCCTCACCTCACACAAAGTGGCTTCCCACAATAGATATTGGCTTTGTCATGGAAGTGCTATCAATACAACCAAAGAGAAACAAATGGTGAGTGTAAAGTCTTGGGGTGATCTGGGTAGTCCACTAGGATCAATCCTTGCACTATGATGTTGAGTGGATAATAAAGGTAGCTTAAAAATTCTAAAGTGTTTAGAAAGTGTCATGTTCACAACACCCCTCTTGCACCTAATAATAGGATACCTTATCTTATGATAACTCATGGATCTCATGGTCACAAGGATACCTTAAGAATTCCTACCTAGTACTTTCCTCGTGGTCACAATCTCACTAAGTGATGATGAGTATTATGCCGCCAAAGTCTTTGGCCTTTGTCAACGGGTTTGTGGTTGTAGTGGGTTGGGTTACCTAGGTTTTTCTCTTTCCTACTTTATGTTATTCTTATTGGTATCTTTCCACCAATAGTAGGTCCTCTAAAGGTGAAATCTTAGTAGCAGATTGAAATAAAATGGATCCACACCAAAGAGGTGAATTTTTCCAATTTACCTTAGAGGGTGAAGAGCACACTCTCATTTTCCTTAGTTCTTCCTCTAAACACACTAGGAAGGATTTATTAAAATTGTTAAAAAGAAGAGTATTCCACTCACTTTTGAAATTTAATGAAGGGTCAAGATTCCTAATTCACCTTAGAAGGTGAAGACCATACTCTTCTTCCAATAATGGACTCTACTTACAATTTTTATGTTTCTAATAAAATGAAAGATCTAATCTAATGTCGCACTTGAAAATGAAATAGAATATACAAAAGACTTTGGTTTTTTCTTTTCTTTTAGGTATCCATGCAACAAAAATTTGTAACCCCTTTTAGCAAATATAATTCTTTGATATGCATTCTCTTGAGAAAAAATTATAAGCAAATAGGCAATCCCTACAAAACAACCACATTAGTGTATCAAAAAGGGTTAGCAAAAACTATAATGAATAAAAGCACACTAATCAAACTATCAAAACTAGAAAACCCAAAATAGAAGATCCCAAGAAGTGAAAATAAAAAATGAAACACAAAACATCTAGTCAATCTTGATTGGACAACAATTCTGGTTGTACTAGTATCATATGACACTTCATAGTATACCCAGTCGATAATATCCTTTTGGGCAATAATCTATATCAAAGGGTACAATACTTCATAGAATGCCTGAGCAATGGAGAATACAAATTTGTGCAATACTTTTAACTGGTAAAGTATCACACTAGTATATTAATATACTATACAATATTGGAAGAGTATCACACAAATATAGAAGAAAGTATCAGACAATACTTTCATTTGCAAAAATAAAACCTGAATAAAAAATCAAAAAAATGACAAAAATGCAAGAATGGAAGTAAAACAAGGTTTCTCTACCCCATGATGGGTGCCAAAAATATAAACACAAAATCTTGCAACTTCTATCCAAGGGATCTCATAGATTGAGAGCCTTGAATGGTGCTTAGAGCTCCCTATTCATGATATGCAAAGGGTACAAATAGAAAATGTTTTGTTCTCAAATGAGCATAGTTATGTAGCCCCTTGCAAGGTGCACCATGAAATGGGAGATTCAAAGACAATAGAAATGGTGCAAGCATCCAAGAATCTACATGCAATGCAATGAAAGTATGAACTAAGCTAGATGGAATGTAAAATGAAAAGATAAACTAGCAAATTTGAAGTGTTACAACTCCTTACTTAAGCTAGATGTTCTACTCTAATACATGAGAAGACAAGCTATGCTAATGCTACTATGCTACTATGATATGAAAAAGGTGAGGTGATGCAACAAGTCTTCACAAGCTCCCAAGAGTACCTAGAATTTTTGTAGCATAATGTTAGCAAAAGCATAAGGGTTGTGAGATGAGGAGATCTCATCAAGGGTGGGGCATGAAAGTAGAGTAATCCATGTGCACAAGCACTTCCACTAACCATAATTGAGAGTTGACTTTTGTGCCCCATGTGAGATTTTAAAAAAAAAAGCTTTTCTTTTTCTTTTTTAAGTGGGAATAATTCTTAATGTGTGCACAACTAAGGATAAGTGGCTAGTGGGGTTTTTATTTAATAAAATGGGATGTGTTCCTTTTAATTAGATAGAATTATTAGGATAAAGTAGTCAAACCATACATTAAAATAAAATAAATATATTTTTGATGATTTAAAGAATGGGTGATTTTAAAATTTTAGCAAAAATGATAGAAAAGGGGCTAATAGTCTAGGTGACCATTGTTTGGTGATGACAAAGAGAAGACATTTCCATTATGGAAATTAAAATATTCAATAATATTTTTTTTCTTTGAATAAATACATGTATGAATGAATAATAATTATAAGACTTTCAATAATTTATTTTTCAGCCAAATATTACTTTTAATTCATTTGTTATCAATTAACCTAATTTATAACCTTATTACAATCTCTCACAAATTGTTACAAAAAAAGTGGTAGATTCATTTTGAAATAGATTTATTATTTGTGAAAATAATATTATTCTTTTATTTTCATGATGCCCTCATTAAGTTCTATTTAAATTTATGATATTATATTCTTTCAACAATACACGATTCAATAAATATTAATGAGAAGCTTGATCACTTTCTTGTTGCTAGCGATTGAGGAGAGACAAGGTCAAGATGGATGTGTATGACCAAGATCCTCCCTATTATTGGGTCATATCACTATCCTATTTTCTTAAGGATTCCCGATGAGGATGTTCGAGAGCATGCTCATTTTAAATTTGAGTCTATGTGGTTAAGGAATTTTTCCTTGAAGGCAATGTGTGGGTTTGGTGGGTTTTAGCACAAGTTAGTCAAGGTAATAAGGCTTTCATTCTTTTCAAAAACTATGGTTCATAATGGAACCATTAAAGATATGGAAACAAGTATATTTCAAGACCATTTTTTAGGTAAAGTTGAATATTAGAAGTGACCTTTCTGATCTACACTAGATGTGATAAAGTATGGAATGGATGAGGTTGATTTTTAAAGGGAGAAAGAGTTAAATAAATTTTCTAAGGACGGTTTCTAAGAAAGAGGCTTGTGGAGATAAAATTCATAGGAGATGTGGCTCATCAAAGGTGGAAAAAACACAATGTTGTTGATAACTCAACATAGGTTAAGAGGTCTTCTAATCAAATTTTCTATATCTCTAATGTGGGTTGTAATATGTTTCATTCCCCAGAAGAAATTAATATTGAGGTTGTAAGGTATTTTCTAAATATTTTTTGGGATTAATTGGTGGGCCTAAATGATGATATAGGTATTTTAGATGTAAATCCCTCAATGTATTTTAGATGCTCAAAACTAGTTTCTAAAGGGTATGATCATGAAGAAAGAGGTACAAAAAGTTCTTTTTTGTATGGGAGGTTAGAAATCCCTAGGCATAGATAGATTCTCAGCTATTTTTTTAGGTCTTTTGGGATATTTTAGGTGTACACTTGAAATTTTCACTTCCCTAAGTCCTATTTGAAGAATCTCATGGAATAAGAACCTCAAAAGATGACCTAGAGCTCCCTAGTCATGATGTGTAAAGGAATGCAAATAGAAGTAAAATGGATCTTAGATGAGCATAAGAATGCATCCCCTTTCAAGTAAACCATGAAATAGGAGATTATAAGATAGAGAAATAATGTTAGTGTCCAAGAACCACTATTAGATGCTATGAAAAATGTAACTAAGCTATATTGAAATGCAAGAAATACAAACTAGCTAGCAAGATGAGAGTGTTACAATCCTTCTAATTAAACTAGAAGTGCTAATCTAGTGCATAAAATGAAACTACACTAATGTCACATGATACTCAGATATAATGATATGAAAATGATAGTATGAGGCCATAAGATCTCCCAAAGCTCCAAATGTACCTAGAAAAACATGCAACATAACAATAGTGCGAAAGACAAATCCTTAGATAAGGAGAGAGCTCTCCCTTTTATAGAAGTGTGAATGCTAGAGAAAATGAGACAAGAAGATCTAATCAAAGGTGGGGAGTTTACTTTTGTATGATCCATGTGCACAATCATTTCCATTGATCACAAAGAGTTGACTTTTGTATCTCCATGAGGCATAAGACTCTTCTTTTATTTTTAAAATGGGAAAATGATTTTATGTGTGCAACTTAGGATAAGAAATGAAAGGGGTATTTTATTTAATTGAAGGGGGGCATATTCCTTTTAATTAAATAAGAACTTGGGATATAGTGGTCAAATTATAGGATAAAATCAAAAAATGATTTAATATTTTTTGCAAAAAATGCTAAGAAGGAGGCTAATAGTCTAGATGACCATTTTTTGGTGATTAAATTTTCCCCTCTTTGACTAATGTGTGATCATTCTGGGAACACATTACATCAAAGAATGAAGAATCTAAGAAAATGGTAAAGCAGTCTAACTCCAAAGAACGAAGGGTAGAGAGAGATAGTAGATCATGAATGCACATCCTAGCACTGATAGTATTGGACACTAGGAGAGAGAAATACATTATTATAACTTGAGACAAGGATTAAAATGTCAAGAAAAGTAAGAAAATAGACTAAAATAAAATGGAAAGGTCAAGCATATGCTCCTAAGAAATAGATAGCCATAGCAAGCAAACAATTTATAGTGATGATAGAATATTCCTACCTCCTCAAGATCGTAATCAAAATGAGGCACAAGAGATGCATAAATGAGAAAAACATGATCAAATTGAGATAAAGCAAGCTCCATGATGATAGATAAGTGATTAAAACCCAAGAGTGACCACTAAGAAGTGATAGTATGCCTCAGTTTGACTAAGTTTGACCAAAGAAGATAAAGAATTGAAATTAGGTCAAAACAAGAAAAATGGTGGAAAAAAATTGATGAAATGGACTAATGTGAGTAAGAAGCATGGAAGAGAGTAGAAATGAAGAAATGATGACACCTTAGTGAGATTCAAATATTAGGCCTTAAAAGGTTAGCCAATTCATGCATAGAAAAAGGAAGAAATTTTAAAATGTGATTTTGAGCATCAAGATAAACTTGGATTTTGATTTTGATTCTAAAAATGGATCTAGGATGTCAAAATTAGCTAAAGATACAACTTTTTTACAATTTTGCAAAGTCCAAAATTTTGGTCAAAAGGTATAAAAGGGCCCCAAGGGTCTTTTTCAATTCATTTTTTCTTCTTTTGATTTTGAGAGCTTTGAGAATTTGAGAGAGAGACAATGGCACAATGAGGTATCATGATTGAATCCCACCATTTCAAGCATAGTCTATTGCATAATAGGCCTTCACAGTATGGTGCCCAACTAATTTTTCAATTTATTGAGCACTTTGATTGATGTTATGAACATTTTAACAATTTTATATATGTTTTTATAGGTTTTTTTGCAAAATTTCATGTGATACTTTAGAAATTATGCATGATAGCTCTAAGATCTATCGTACGATACTTCTAAGATTTGGAAAGTGTAGGATGAACATTAAACAAAGTATTGTACGAGACCTACCCAATAGTCTTACGATTCTATGTGAAGCATCACATAAAGAGATAGTATCACATGCCTATTGGAGAAAATATCATACGAAACTTAGTTAGTCAAATTTGCATGTGTGAGCCAATTTTGCATCATTTCTTAGTTTGAATGTCAACTTCCACACTTGGATAGTGGAGTAGGGATGTGTATACTCATGTTTTAGTTTTCATCATGATATGTATTGACATATGGACTCATTTTTGTAGATGGTGTTTTTGATGTTATACATTAGAGCCCCCAAGATAGTGGGATTGAGACTGGTACCTCAACTAGACAAGGACCATGGGATTTGAGTGGTTGTTACATATGCCTCATATCTAGGAAAACCATGGCCTCTTGATAACACTAGTAGAGAGGTGGCATAGTGAGCATAACAAAATTTCATTTTTCCACTAGAGAGGCCATGATCACACTCGATGATGTATATCGCATCATGTGAGTACCTTGTCATGGGGACCCAATAAGTGTAATGAATATGTCTAGTTTTCTTTGCTTCATATCATGATCATGAGTGATGACACGCTTATGAGTTCCATAAGTGTACTATGATCAGTCCCCAATGAAGGGAGGGCAGCATTACAAGCATTATTTAAGGATTTGACCATCCTTAATAGACATCTTACTTGGGAGAGACTGATAGCATAGTATAGGAAGTAGTACTCAGTGATTACATTGTATGATCCTTGGTTGTATAGGAACTAGTCACAAATAGAAACTAGAAGGGCTTCCCATGTAGATGGGGGAGATTGGTTATGGAACTGATAGGGAGGCCATGACAGATGGCATGGGGACCAACCATCCTACCTAATATGTACCATGAGCTGCACAAGATATCCACTGAGAGGGGAAGACATGGGCATGTAGTCTAGTAGTGGCATAGATTTGGGCATGGGACCATATAATAGTCATTTGGCCTTGATTATAGCCTCGAGAGAGGTCATACCCATTTATCTACAGATTCTATAGATTTTTCTTTCAGCCACACACTAGAGACATGACATACTACTAGTGGTTGTTTTATGAGTTGTCATATTTTAAGTGGATACCCTATAGGGGATGTGAGGGCTAGTAGGAGTCGATGGATGAGTTGGGATATATGTTTAGCAGTTAGCCAATGGTAGGCTATCATACAGGCATTGTGGAGTGATTTTTCATTTTGTGGGTGTGGAGGCAGTTTGGGCATTAGAAGAGGGTCCTAACAAAGACCACCACATATGCTAGATTCTGTGGGGAGGAGGATATAGGGTGGTTATTGATGTTGGACTATGTTTTAGCATTGTAAGAGATTCAAGAGTTATGGAGAGAGATGTATGACTATTCTTAGGGGTTCTAGATGGAGGAGTGTCTCCATATTATGCTTGGGCGATGAGGAAGCATCTATTCCTATCATTCAAAATTCCTAATGCAAAGCTAGAGGATGAAATGGAAGGAGGAGATGATGGTGGTGATGATGGAGTGGGTGGAGGGAGAGAAGACAAAGGGAGAGACTGGGGGAGTATTTCTGGGGGCACGTCTAGCAGCCAGATGTGCTTGAGGAGCTATGTAGAGATGGAGGCAGAGGAGGAGGAGGAGGAGGAGAGACTAATGAGACAACCTTGGGTGCAAATGCAATAGCATAGGGATGAGAAGAGGTAGGAACCACCTGCCCCAATTGAAAGAGGGATGATCTAAGGGGCCAATAGATTAGTACATTGGAGAAAAACTTACAACAAGAATAGATTACTATATTGGTTTGAGATCAGTAGCTCATAGATGAGTGAGGATGAAGTGAGAAGCTAAGGTGGGAGAGGGATGCAATTGGATGAGAGTCCAAGAATCATGGAGTGAGGGTAGCTTACTATTATTTATCTTATCGAGGTGTAGTGCCATTGGGAGAAGGATTATCTGACTACTCTAAGAGATTCAAGAGGTCAAAGGGTGTAGTGTAGCCCCCAGACAAGACACAATTTCCACCACCAAAATATCCTCCCACACATGAGGGAGGTAGTCAGTCATATTTCTAGGGTTAAATCTACATTTTGATGTCCTTGTGGCACTATTGATGTATATTGTTGAGACACTTATCCATATTCTGGATCCCATATTGTACATGTACTTGATTCATTTATATATATGAGATGTTGGATTCAATTTAAGGCTTTGTGTACTTGTCTCCTTCTTGCTCATGTGATGGATGTTTATGTATTTCTTAGCACTTTTCTTTATATTTCCATGTGATTTTGATATGTATTCTCATCTTGTGTTTATGCTCATGGACATATTTCTCTTATAGATGTTTTAGCTCTCATGTTATGATATAGACTTGTGATTTGAAAATGTAGCATTTGGATAGACTAGATGTGATGATGAGATTAACCCCTTGTGATGACAGGAATCAAAGAAGTACTAAGTTGATGCGACCTAAAGAAAATAGAAAGACATGATAAAGAGTAAGCAAGAAAAGGTGAACCCAGTTAGTTGGCATGCCCGAAAAAGATAAAGAGAGAGCTCTCTCCACATGTAGTATGAAAAAGATAAACTATAATGAGTCCTAAAATTAAAACTAGCATGAAAAGATGTATTTGTGAGGGATGCATAAGTAGACTCTAATTTTTATCATCAAGCTTTATTAGAGACATCAAAAGATCATACAATCATCACTAGTATAACTATGAGGATATGAATATGATATATATCATATAGAAATTTGGGAACCCAACCTAAGCATCAAAGACATATAGACCAAGATGACTAGTGTAGTTAGTTTCCCTAAGTTTAGTATAGCAAGATTACACCTATATCAAAGCATGAGTTCTAGGATAACCCTTGATTGTGGTCTTGCAAAAACAAACAAGGATGATACATTGTAGATTGAAAATGTCAAGTAAGAAAAGAATGAAATCTCAGAATAGTTTAGATCAAAAATGTATACCCACAAGAACAAAACAAGTAACATGCCCCAAACCTGAGTCTTCTAGTCCATGACATCCTTGAAAGACTATTAGGGTAGGGAACACTCAGCAAAGAAATTGTCGTACAAACAAAATAAAGTCAATCAAGTCTTAGCAAGTTTAATGTTCGAGTGCATGTGTGTACGTCACATGATTGTTTCCTTAGGACTTAAATCTAACAATAATAAATATTTTAACATATTAGATTGTATTTAAGGTATCCAAAAAAGTGTTGAGAAACACTCAATGTCAAGGGGAAATGTTGAGAAACATTGTTGAGAAAGTTGCCAAAGAAACACCAACACAAAAAGAGAACCTAATAAGCTAAATAGTTTATGCCCCATAGACCTAGATGAGAGTTAGTTCCAAGCTAGGCAAGGCAAAGTGAGAATGGAGTGAATGAGCATAGAGAAAGATTGATAGACATAGGTACAAGGGTCTCAAGTAGCGTTTGTTTCCAAGTTTTCACCACTCGGCATTTTTTTAAGGAATGTTTATGATTTTTTTTGTATTTTTGAGATATTTAATTTTTTTTGGTGATACATCAAAGCACCTATTGCTAGGTTTTCACTAAGAAGATCATTTTTCATGAAATTTTCTAATTTTTAGGATTTTTTTCAGCATCATATATGATTTTTTGGAAATTTTTTTGGATCATAGAATATGTAAAAATAGTTGAGTACTAAGAGCATTAAGCATAGAACTTCTTTAGATGGAGAATATTAATAGATTCAAGAATTTTTTCTCCTCAAGTGTAGAAAGTTTATAGGTAGCAGACTCAAATGTAATAGTGACAATGTAGGGACCCAACCAATTAGGCTTGAACTTACCCTTTTGTTCTTTGTTCTACTAATTCTTTGAATTTTCTCTAAGAACAAGATCACCCACTTGGAATTCATTTGGATGAACTTTCTTGTTGTAATTGGTAGAAATCCTCTTTTGGTAAGCTTGCATGTGATCAAAAGAAGCCTTTCAATGTTTATACAAAGTATCAAGCTCATGAATCCTCATATCCCTATGGTCCATGTCATCAGTCAATCCATGAAAAGAGACTCATAACGAGGGAATCTCATCTTCTAATGGGAGGACAACCTTAGAACCATAGACCAACACAAAGGGCATAGCCCTATTGGGAGTGTGTATAGTGGTCCTATAGGCCCATAGTACAAGATTAATTTGTTAGTGTCAATCCCTTCTTGATTTGTGGACCATAAAATATCAAAAATTTCCAATAGTTTTTTATTAAAGGCCTCATCTTGGTCATTCCCTTGGGAATAGTATATAGAGGACCAATGTTTTTTAATTTTAAACTTTTTGCAAAGTTTCCTAAGATCCTTGTTCTTAAATTTCCCCCCATTATCAGTGATTATGGAGGAAGGAATACCATAGGAGAAAATGATGTGATTCAATATAAATAGGGCAACATGTTTTCCTATAGCAGTAGAAAGAGGAACAACTTCAACCCACTTAGTAAAATATTCAGTTGTTGTGATACTAAACTTGTGTCCTCTAGATGAATATTGCCAACCAAGTCAAAGGCCCATTATTGAAAAGGCCAGTGTGTAACAGAGGGAATGAGTTCATGTCAAGGAAGATGAATCAAATTGTCATGCATTTGACACTACTTACAAGATTTAGCATATCAAAGGACATCAACTTGCATAATTGGCCAATAGTATCTTGACCTAAGAAATTTTTGAGCAAGTGCAAGACCATAAGAATGTGACTCATGAATATCATTGTGAGATTCAATAACACCTTTTATGATTCATCTATCTATAGAAACTTAAGAAGTGTTCCTTCTAAGCTCTTCCTATAGAGGTCACCAGAGACAAGGATATAATGGGAGGCATTACGAATAAGCCAATGCTTTTCATTGCATGTAAGGATCTTAGGAATGATTTGGTCTCATAGATAGGAGAAGATGGTGGATGTAATGGGAGGAATCATGACCAAAAATTGTGCAAATGACTCAATCATCAAGAGAATTATAGGAGAGATGGCACAGTTCTTCCACTAGGAACTCAAAGTGAGACTCATGCTCTTGTAGTTGTAGGATAAATGCCAAAGTTTCCATAGCATCTACAACCATTTTTCTACCCTAGGAATTTGTTAGAAGGTAACAAATGTAAAATAATTCCTTAAGGCATCAATCAATTTATTGTAAGGTAATAGCTTGTCATCCTTGGTTTGGTACTCATTGTTAACTTGATTGATGATAAGCTCGGAATCTCCATAAATGTATAGCTCTTTTATTCTCCAATTTAAAGAAAACTTAATTCCATTAGAGAGAGCCTCATATTCAACTATATTATTGGTGTATGGGAACAATAGCTTGTAAAAATTTTGAATAGTATAACCATTAGGCATAAAGAAAAAATCTAGCACCAACTCCATTTTGAGTATATGACCCATCAAAGAACATCTTCCAAGTCCTTTCTATAAAATACACGATGGATGCATTAGGGAAATAAATTTGCATAGAAGTAGTATATGTGATTGGGAACTCAGTAGTTTGATCAATAATAGTCTATCCTTGATAGCCTTACATTCAAAGTATTGAATGTCAAATTCTTAAAGAATCATCATCCATTTTCTAGTCTACCTGTAAGCATAGCCTTACTTAGGAGCTCTTTTAAGTGATCAATTTTAGCAACAAGTTATGTGGTATGTATGAGCATGTAGTGGCAAACTTTTTGTGATGCAAAAACTATAGCTAAAGAAGATTTCTCAAAATTTATGTAATTGATCTCATAGGCAACCAATGTATAACTAATGTAATGTATTATATATATATATATTTATAAAATCATATTTTGCCAATAACACTCCTAGAAATTTTACAATAGCTAAGATGTCAAAAATCAAAGGATTCCCCTAAATTGGAGGCATGAGGATAGGTGGCTTTGATAGATATTCTTTGATTTGATCTAAGCTCTTCTCACACTCCTCATTCCATATGCATGTGGACCCTTTATGTAGATTTTTATTAAATGAGTGTGAACTATTAGCTAGTTGAGATATGAATCTCCTGATGGATTGAAGGTATCCTTTCATAATCCTTAGTTGACTAATGTTTTTTAGAGGTAGTATTCCATAATAGCTTGTATCATTTTTAGATCGACCTCTATGCATTTAGCTAATATTATGTACCCTGATATTATGTACCCCAATGGTTTTCTAGATGTGACTAGTCTATGAGATCATGGTGCATAAGAGAAAGTGAAGTGGAGGCTTTGAGGTTATTAACATGAAAGGAATCATCTCTAGTGATGAGAGAGGTTGACCCTATAGGGAAGACTCTAAAATAATCCAAATCAAGGTGAGTCCAAGAGGAATTAGCATGATCCACTAAGAAAAATGGTGAACCCAAATGACCTAACTCTACATGAGAGTGATCAATTGTATTGGATTGACTAACATAGGCATGTACCATGTCTACACCCAATTCACAAGAGACATCATAAAGGGATTCCCACTCATATTCTTAAGAATTAGTGTTTTTCTCTCGGACCACAAGTCGGGCAATATTTATCCTGATTCTTTCTACATTAGGATTCTCAACTTCTGACTCATCATATTCAAGTTGCATAGACATAGATGCTTCAGCAGTGTTTTCATTATGCAACCTATCTTCTCCCCAAAGAAGAAAGTTGCAAGGGGTGAAATCATCTTCATTTGTTAAAGAAATAGTAGTGGGTTGAATGTCATCTTTGGATTCACTAGATGTAGGGACTTCTCTATCAAATTGTGTTAAAACACCATACCCTAAACCTATAGTGTCTTTTCTTTTTTGTCCCTTGGTGTGATTTATGGGTTCGAAAAGCACATTCTTATTATTGTTCAAAGGTCCTTGATCATGATAACCCATTTGTCTAAGAAATAGGTAGCCTTTCCCATATATTTTAGGATAAAGAGGGGTAGCTAATATGACTTCATCATTGTCTTCTTCCTCTCTATAGATCTAGTCTCTAATGGCTTGATCTTTTTTTTCATCTTCTAAAGGAATCAAAGATTAAACAAAGGTGCCAAAGATAGTCATAGTCAATGAAGTGGATTTCATTGTCTCATATTCTTTTCCATAGGAGCATGGCAAAATAGGTAATGTTATAATGGATTCCAAGGTATACTCCTCTATACCAATGCACATCATTTTTAGCTTCTTTTCACATTCTATAATGATTACTAAGGTCACTAGAAGACTGATTATGTGGTACTAGTGACTCTATAGCGATAAGCATATCGATACACATATAATTGTCACTTAAGATCACATTCTCTACACCATTGAATGAAATTTTATGCACTAATGGAATACTGATGGTATAGCTTGAATTTCATGGATCCCTGGCCTACCAAAAAAAATATTATAAGAAAGTGGGATTTCTAATACTTGGAAGAACACATATTTATGTATAGGACCCATATTAATAGGAAGCATAATTAGACCCTTGGAATATCATTCAACTTCATCATATGATTTTATGGTTATCTTCCATCTAGGATTGATTGCAAATTTGGACATTCCCAATTGTTGAATTACACTAAAGAAACAATATTTAACTAAACAATATTTAACTCTACACCATTGGCTATTAGTACTCATCAGACTAAGTTGTGGTAGATTTCAACTTTCATGTGGAGAGAAAGATTATGTAGATGACTCAAGGCTTTATCATCTTCTTCAGAAAACATGAGATAGTAAGGTAAGGAAATGAGATTCACCATAGCTTGGAATCTCTCAACATCAATATTTATAGGGACATTAGCAATGTGTAGAGCTTTCTCTAGGATCTCTTTATGCAAAGGAGACAACTTTAACAACTCAAAGATGGAAATTTGTGTGGGATTCTGCTACAATTGACTCAAGAGGTCATAGCTAGATATAGCATGTAGAGCTATTTGTTTGGAAGATGGGGCATGTTTTGCGTCAGTGGCCCCTAGTGACAATTTTTGAGGTCTCACCATGGGAAGAAGAGGAATTTTTCATCGTATGGGATGCCCTAGATCTAGTGCCTTTGGAGTTTTGATGGGGATTACACGTTCTCAAGACCACCTTAGGATTTTCATTTTCCGTGTCATAATTGGGTTCCTCATCAAACTTGGGACCCATCATGTAGGTATTCACAATATGTTCCAACATATTACTAATGTTATCTATGTTGGTATATGTGTAGCTAATCTTGGCATCATTAACCTTTTTTTTGGCCTTAAAAGTCTCTCCTTTTTCATATTTGAGAAATAGTTGTTTAAAAGCCTTATGATCAGAACTTTTAACTAAGCCATCTATGAAAAAATTCCCTTCATCAATAAGATTATAAATAACATCCTTGAATTTATAGCAATTATTATTCTTATGACCCTTGTTCCTATGATAATTGCAAAATTGGTCATCTCTCCACCAATCAAGTTTTACGAGTGGATCACAAGGTCAGGAGTTATCAAGCAGTGTGATAAGATTATTAGCAAGAAAATTTTATAAAACCAATTCATACAGGTTAACCATTGGTGTGTAAGTGTGTCTAGATCTAGAGAGTTTCTTAGCCTTGTTGAAAGATTGTGTCTTTGTGGTTTCTTGTTGTTTAGCAACATATATTGTAAAAATATATAGTCCATTGATATAACTAAGATGGGGGTGAATCAGTTATCCAACTATCATTACAAAAATTATCCTTAAACAAACTTAACCATGTGAGTACTATAAAAAAAAACCATAACAAGATACTCATACATAATTAACATCATATATGTTAACTAGAGAAACCCTTGATTAGAGGGGGTGGGGATGGTACCCACAAGATGATGTACTAATATAAATACTCCTTGTTAGAGAATAGACCCTGTTAGGAGTCTATTACAACATTTAGTACATATGAGTCCCTATTAGGAGACTTTGAATCCTTGTTAGGATATTCCAACCCTATAAGGAGTTGTGCCAACCCTGTTAGGAGTTGTGGATGACAGCTAGGCGCATTGCCCAAACAACTTCAAGGTTAAGATTAGAGAACCCATTGTCCAAATGATCTATGTATTATTCCTTGAAAAATAATAGAACTAAATTTTACTTCTTCCTTTGTCTCTTTCTTGTCAACTAGACTTCTACTCCTTCAAATCTTGTAACCAAATCTCATAGTGCACATCCAATGATCCATTGGATCACTTGCATGCATTCAGCAAGCATTCTGCTCCTTCTCGCACTACCCACTAATACTTCACATTCCACTTGATACTCTTAATAAAGACTATTTACAAATAAGGAAAACAGCTTTTTTTTATACCATATCTTCATAATAATTCCTTGAATCGAGTTTGCAGCTTTCCTAATTAATTAAAATAAGATAATTAATTAATTCACAATTGTAACAACATTATTGTCTCATAGTCTATACATAACTTCACAAATGTGAAACCACATCTTGTACACATGTTGACATCATCACCTACTTGTCCTCTATCACTATGTAATTGCGCATCTCTTCATTACATCTCAAATGAAAGATAGTGATAGATCATGAGAACTCTATTTTCCAATATTTTATTTTTGCACCACTTCTAGTAAAACAAGTGTAACTTCCATACAACATTGAATCAAACTATGTCCTTTTAACCACATCATTAGGACAACCTCATTAACATATCCTCCACTAAACATCATAAAAAACTTCCTCAACTTTTGTGCAGACTAATATTACTAACTATTATTCTTCCAATCTTAACAAAATTACTACTATGTTGACATCAATGACAAATACAATCATGAATGCAACATATCAATACTCTACAATGCTTAGGATACTCCCACAATGTAGTACCATTAGAATTCATGCTAAAAATCTCCCCCTTTGTTATTGATGGCAAAATAGATGAAAAACATCTAAGTTCCAAGAATACCAAACTATACTTTGTTGTTGTCATCTTCTCAAATTCTCTTCATCAATCTAAAATCTTCTAGAACACTGTATTGTTCTTCTTCTTCTTTTAGGATCAGAAATAGTTGTTCAAGTAAACAACTTCCAATACTTTTTGGCTATATTTGCACACTTACATATCATTCTGTGCACTTGTATATTCTTTTGCTCACTTACATGAATCTTTCTAAATCTCCCTAAAGAGATAACTCTCCCCCATTGCCATCTCAATAGGTGCTTCTCTTCTCATTTCTTGTGTACATTCTCTTAATATGTTTTTGATGTATATTTTCTCCCCCAATGACATTAATGTCAATGGTTTCAATCACAATACCATACCAATTGTAAATCAGCTTCTCAAATCATCAACCAACTTGAGTGTCCAAAGACACTATTCAATACTAATTACCAAGAGTCTTTTATGACTTAGAACATACTAGATACTCCTTCATTTAGGAAGCATAAAAATTCATTCTAATATAACCATAGTTCTTTGTACCACTGGACTGATGCACTCCTTGCATCATCTACCTTGAAGTAGGTAGGGGCATAACCCCTAGCATACCTCTTAGGTACTCAAAAGTATCTCTAGGAAAAGGATTTGTAAAGATATCTATAATTTGATCTTTATTACTTACATATTCCAACCTTATTTCTTTATTTGTTGCCTTCTCTCTCAAAACATGATACTTAATGGATATGTGATTTGTCTTAGAATGAAATACTAGATTCTTGGACATACTTACTATACTTGTGCTATCATAGTAAATGATAACAGGTTCTATAAAATCAATCCAAATATCCTTCAACATTTGTTTCATCCACATAACTTGATTACAATTATTTGTTGCTGCAACATACTCTGCCTCAGCTATACCCTAAGATATATAGTCTTGTTTCTTGCTCAACCAAGAAATAAATCTTCCTCCAAGAAAGAATTCTCTATCACTGGTGTTCTTTCTATCATCCATACTTCCTACCAAATCTGCATCATTATATGTGTACAAGGTGAAATCACTTGATCTATTATATGAAATTCCATAATTAGATGTACCCTTCAAATATCTAAATATCCATTTTACTACTTCATAATGATACTCTTTTGGATCAACTTGAAATCTTGCTACAATCCAAACTGCATTAGCTATATCTGATTTGATGTGAGTTAGATATTGTAATCCTCCAATCATAGATCTATATTTCTTCTACTTAACTATAGGTGTTCATCTTTGCTAGATAACTTGTGACCAGTTATCATGGGTTTACCAGTAGGTTTGCAACTTTCCAAACCAAATCTTTTCAACAAATCTTTCAGATACTTAGTTTTTGAAATAAATATCCCATCTTTGTTTTGCACAATCTACAATCCTAGGAAAAACTTCATTTCTCCTATCATGCTCATTTCAAATTCATTTTTCATCTCTTTAGTAAACTTATCACTTTCTTTATCATTACCTCCAAATATTATATCATCCACAAATATTACAATGATAAATAAACCATCATAATTTTTTATCAAATACAGATTACCATCTATTGTACCCTTGATTAATCCAAGATTAGATAAATACCAATCCAACCTTTTATACCAGGTTCTAGGTGCTTGCTTTAGACCATATAGTGCTTTCTTTAGTCTGCATACAAATTCTTTATCTTTTGTCAGAGGGAATCTATCAGGTTGCTCAATGTAGACTTCTTCTTCAAGTTCTCCATTTAGAAAGGCTAACTTGACATCCATCTGATAAACCTTGAAATTCTTTCTTGTTTCATAAGCTAAGAATATCCTTATTGTTCCATTCTTTCCATGGGTGCATAGGTTTCTTCATAATCTATGCCTTCTTGCTGCAAGTAACCTTTGCAAATAAGTCTGGCATTATTTCTCACAACTTCTCCTTACTCATTCATCTTATTTTTGAATACCCACTTGGGTCCTATAATATTCTTGTCTTTAGGTCTAGGAACTAATTCTTATGTCTAATTCTTCACAATCTGATCTAGTTCTTCTTTTATTACTTACATCCAGTGATCATCCTTACATGCCTCATATGTGCTCTTAGGTTTGACTTAAGAAATTAGACATAATTTCTCATTCACTATTTTTCTTGTCATCACACCTTTATCCTTGCTCCCAATTATCTATTTTGGAGGGTGATTCTTTGTCATGTTTCTACTCGAGGTAGTGTTAACATCTCAACTCTTATCTCTTCTCTAGGTTCAGCTCTTTATTCTTCTCTATGCTCAATAGAGATATCATTCTACAATTTTTTGTTAGTCTCAAAAACAACTTCAACATTTTATCTAACAATTCTAGAATTATCCTCTTCTTCATCAGAATTACAATCTATCATCTTCTCATTAGTACCAAACTCTCCATCAATATTTATAATTGCACACTCAACTACTATCTTAGTTGTATAGTTGAAGCATCTATATGCTTTACTTTTCAATGAATAACCAAGAAACATATCTTTATCACTTCTAGTATGAAACTTACCAATATCATCATCTCTTTTTATGTAGCACTCACTTCCAAATATTCTAAAATACTTGATCGATGGTGTGCGACCAAACCATAACTTATATGGTGTCTTGCTCATACCTTTCTTGATCTATACCTTGTTTAGAGTATATACTATAGTGTTAACTACTTCTCTCCAAAATTTCTTTGAGACATCATTCTCAAATAACATTGCTCTTGCTTCTTCTGCTATTAACTTGTTCCTTCTTTTAGCAATCCCATTCTATTCGGGTGTTCTAGGTGAAGATAACTGCCTTTTGATTCCATTATCTTCATAGAACATGTTGAACTCTCTAGAGGTGAAATCTCCTCCTCTATCTAATCTCAAACACTTAATTTTGACACCAGATTCATTTTCAACTCTATTCTTAAATATCTTGAATTTCTCAAAAGCTTTAGACTTCTCTTTAAGAAATACTACCCACATCATTCTAATGAAATCATCAATAAAAATCATAAAGTACCTTTCACCATAGGTTCCTTTGGTCCTTGTAGGACCACTCAGATCTCTATGAATAATCTCTAGTTTCTCTATAGTAAAGAATTTCTTGCTAGGAAAAGACACTTTCCTTTACTTAGCCAAAATACATTCCTTGTAGACAACATTAGTAGGCCTAATTGTACACTAGATTGTGTCACACTCTAAACCATTCTATCCAAACGATTCCATGAGTTGGAATGTTTGAATGCTGGCTTAGAGCTCCCTATCCACGGAGTGCAAGAGAGTGTATTTCAAGTTCAAGGGCTCTCAGATGAGCCTTAGAGATACTCTTCTTGCTAGTAAACCATGCAATGGGAGGTTCCAAAGACAAGATGCAAGAATGCAAATGTCCCAAGGAGTTCCTCAATGATGCAATGCAAATGAAGATTAAGCTAAGATGAGAATGCAAAATGGAGCTTTGCTAAAACATATATGAGAGTGTTACAATCCAAATATTAAGCTATGTGAGATAGATTATTGTAAAATAGAAACTAAACTAACATGCAACATGAATCTAAGCTAAAATGCTATGGTATGAGAGAATGTAGACAAGAAATAGAAGTTCTCCACAAAGCTCCAAAGAAACCTGTTAGAAAACCTGCAGCATAACAATGTTCAAAAGATGGATTGATTGAGGGGGAAAGCTCTCTCCCTTTTAAAGATGTATGGACGGTGGAGATCAAGATGAAGATGGTGGATGATCAACGGTGGAATTTGAAAAGAGGAGTGATCCATGTGCACACACAAATCAACCAATAGAATATAAGTTGACTTGTCATATAAGACAAAAGTCACAAAGCCTTTTCTTTTAATTGCAAAATAGAAAAAAGACTTTATGTGTGCACTTTAAGTGGGTTAGAAGAATGGGGTCTTTTATTTAATTAAAAGGGGACATGTTCTTTTAATCAAATAATGAACTTAGGATAGCATAGTCAAACTATAGGTTATAATCAAATAAATTGATTATTAGCAATTTGGTCTAGGTAAATGATTAAATTAATTTAGCCAAAATGCTGAGAAGGGGGCTAATAGTCTAGATGACCATTTTTAGGTGATTACATTTGCCCCTCTTTGACTAATGTGTGATCAATCTGGGAACACATTATGTCAAAGAAAATTGAAACCAAGTAGGCGATGATAGATATAGATATCTGATTTTGAAGAACGAAATGTAGAAAAAGATAGCAAGTCCTGAATGTACAGCCTGATAGTGATAGTACTGAACACTAGGAAAAGATGATGTCAGAATTCAAGAAGAATGCTAACACTTAGAAAAGTGGATAGAGTGAGAGCAAGTGAGAAGATCAAACAAATGCTCCTAAGCAGTGATAGAGTATTTCTGCCCCCTCGGGATCGAAATTGAAATGAGGTAAGGGGATGCAAAAACTGGCTAGAAATGAGAAAAATAGAATATAGCAATGTCCAAGATGACAGATAGATGATTAAACCCCAAGAATGACTATAAAAAAACTGATAAAATGCCCCAGTTTGACTAGAGTTCACCTTGAAGGATATAGCATAAAAATTAGGTCAAAATGAGTAGAAAGGTGATTTTAGACATGAAACAGTGAATTGAAGTAGATATGAAGTATGGAAATGATGAAGACATGAAGAAATGAAGATGCCCCAGTGATGATTCAGAGATTAGACCTCAAAAGGTCAGCTAACTGCTTAGAAGAAAGTAGAATTTTAAAAGACAATTTTGACCATCAAGATGAACTCGAATTTGGATTTCGATCCCGAAAATGAATCTAGGATGTCAAAATTATTTAAGAGGTCAAAACTTTATATAATGAGATGATAAGATAGAAAAGAGATGAAGCGAAAGATTAAGAAGGTGAAAAGACATGAACAAGAAGAAAGTAAAGAAATATATGAAAGGAGTTAGCTGATATGTCCACAAAAAAGATGAAGAGAGAGCTCTCCCCATATGCAAAAATGGAAGACTAATCTAGAAAATGAACCTAAAATGCAAGCTAATATGAAAAGTGGTTTACCAGCAAGAAGTGCATAACATTTAGACTCTTAATTTCATCATTGAGCATTTATTAGGGACATCATGAGATCATACAACCATCACTAGTATAACTATGAGGATATGAATATGATCGATATCAGATAGGTATGTGGAAATCCAATCTAAGCATCAGAGACATGTAAGTCAAGATAATTACATGATTAGATTCCCTAAGTTTAATTTAGCAAGATTACACCTATGTCAAGGCATAAGTGCCAGGATAAACCCCAAGTGCGATCTTGCAAAACAGTCAAGGATGATACATTTGTAAGTCAACGTGTTGAATAGGACCAGCATAAATGCTTACAACACTATAGAAAAACAAAAGTATACCCACAAGCAGAAATCAAGAAAATATGTCCCATGCCCCCAGTCTTCTAGTCAATGACATCCTTGAAAGACTATTAGGGAGGGAACACATGGAAAAGAAATCATCATAGACAGCACAGAAAGTAGATAAAGATCAGCATAGCTCAATTATTTAAGTGTTAAAGTGCGTGTGTGCAAGTCACTTGGCTATTTCTTCCAGACTTGATTCTGATAGTGAGAAATATTGCAACATCAGAGACTGTAGGTAAACTATCAGAAAAGTGTTGAGAAACACTTGATGTCAAGGTGGGGCAAGTGTTGAGAAACACTATTTTGTGAGTTGTCAAAGAAACCCTAATGCACAAGAATACCTCAATAGGCTAAGTAGCTATGCCCCCAAGATGAGGACAAGAAACAATTCCAAGCTAGGAAATGTGTAGCGAAGTGGATGATTGAGATTGATAGACATAGGTGCAAGGGTTTCAAGTAGCACCTGTTTCCAAATTTTCACCACTTGACAGATTTTTTCAGGACTTTTTTCAATTTTTTTGGTGATACACCAAAGTGCCTATTGCTAGATTTTCAGTAAGATGATATTTTTTTAGGGCATTTTTTGATTTTTAGGATTTTTTTCAGCATCATTTATGTTTTTTGGATTTTTTAAGAAGGTTTTAGAGATTACTAGTTCTCGAGCAAGATCACATCATTTTCTCCTAATGTCTAGCAAGGTATAGGACATGATGGAGAAACAAGTCAGTGGATAAAAAATAATGCATAAGAAAGGAATGTGAAGCAAGTGAAAGTGATCCTCAAGAACTGACTCTTCAAGAGTACCCAAGCTAGGGAAAGAGGTGAAATAGTCATATGAAGCATGTTTTGGATAAGCAATCGAAGAAATGAGCAAGATAGCATGAAGTGTGTAGTCCAAAAGAGTAGCCATGTCAAGAGACCTATGAGAACCATGTTTCATTTATTATGATCAAGACCAAGGGGTCAACTAGATAGTATAGCAATGGGATAGAGCAATAAGAATAAAGCTCAAGATAGAGGCTATGAGTGAATGAGAAAGCACAAATAGAAAATCTCATGGATAAGATAGCCAATATACAAAGATAGCTTAACATTGTCAAGATCAAAGAGAGAAGAGGGGATAGATGGATGGTGGAAGAATTACGCATGATGCTTGTTTGCCAGGTTTTCATCATGGTACTTATCTAAGGTGCCACAAGAAGTAGTTTTCACCATAGGATAAATTTATTTCTCTTTACTTTTGCTACCAAGGTGCCACAAGAAGTGGTTTTCACCAAGGCACATTTTCATTTTTTTCATTTTTTCTTTTTTTTCTTTTTCTTTTTTTATTTTGAATTTTTAGAAAGAGCTCAAGCTTTTTAAATTTAGATAGTGCTCCTATAGGAAAGATAAGCCATGATAAGCCAAGACCATAGAAAGGTATGCTCAAAGATGTTGATAGGGTGATGAAAGGGAAATGGTAGTAGGAAGAATATATGGAGGATAAGAGTTCATGTATAGAAAGGAGGTGTAAGCTTTAGAGGATTTCATGTGGGTAGCTAAAATATTGGACAAGATCAACATTGACACACACCTTGAATGGTATTGGAACAATGGAGGAATCATGGATGAAGTAGCTTGAGGTTTAGATGTATGAGGTGGTAGAAGAGATTTGGAAAAACGTGGAGTGGAAGGCTTTGGAATACTTTTAGAAAGATTTTTGGAAGAAGATGGAATGGAAGCCTTTGGAAGCTTGAATGTCAACTTTGAAGTATTTTCAATATTCAATTCTTTTAAAAGAGACTTGGGAATCCACATAGCTTTAGATTTTCCTCGTTCTTTGGGTGTTTGAGAGTGCATTTCTTCAATGATGGATTTAGGAACCCATATTTTCTTTGATTTAGCATTTTTAATAGTGGACCTTTGCGGTCTCTTTTGTGCATTCTCCTTCTTAGCATTCACATGTTGTTTAGATGGGACATAGTGATCTTCATTTTTCAATAGATTCTTATGTTTATTCTCACTTCCAAAGGACTTTGGATTTGTGGATGAATAAGGATGATATGACTGGTTCAGTGTGATGGACCTCCTTATAGCAATATCGTGAGAATGCTCAAAATAACAGAATACAAAGTGATAGCAGAACTTAGAATAAATCTACTGATCGCAGGCCACTTCGAGGGGGTAACCTCCTTTGAGCAAGCTCAATACAATAAATTCGTCCGTGCCCATCAAGGGCCTCAACCTATTCTTATATACTGAGTACGATCTAGAAAAGTAATACTACCTATGCATGTGGGATAATAAAATATACTCACGGGACGACTTACAAAGCATATGCGTCCAACAACACTACTCTAACAAAATAAACAGAAGGAACACACAGGTTCCTAACATCCCCTCTCCCTTAGAAAAAAGCTTTGTCCTCAAAGCTTAAGGTGTGGAAATTGTTGTTGAATCTGAAGAAGGGGTTCCCAGGTAGCATCCTCTGGTTGCATGCCATGCCACTGAATCAAGACCTCAGAGATGGAGCGAGAGCGAAGCTGGCGAGTGCGCTGGTCAATGATTGCCACCGGCTCCAGGATAATGGATCCTTCCATATCCATTTCAGGGAGAGTAGTTTGTGCTCTGACAGTGGTACCCAGAACTTTCTTTAGACAAGAAACATGAAAGACTGGATGAATGCGGGAAGAAGGAGGAAGTTCCAGTTTATAAGCAACTGAACCAATCTTCTGCAGAACCTTATAAGGCCCATAAAATTTTGGGGCCAGCTTATGACGCCCTTTCAACTTTAGGGAGGATTGTTTGTATGGTTGTAGACGAAGAAAAACCATATCCCCAACTTGAAATGAGCGCTCAGAACGGTGTTGATCTGCTTGCTGTTTCATCTGATTACGGGCCATGTGAAGATTATCCTGTAAGGTACGAAGAATCTGATCCCTGCTGCGGAGAACTATGTCAACTGCCTGGACTGGTGAGCTGTTGGGAGTGTAGGGAAGGAGCACTGGAGGTGCCTGACCATAGACTGCTTCATATGGAGTCATTTTAGAGGCAGTGTGGTAAGAGGTATTGTACCACCATTCAGCTAAAGGGAGCCACTTGGCCCACTGATGTTGCTGTTCGGAAGTGAAGCAACGAAGATAAGTTTCCAAGCATTTATTGACAATTTAAGTTTGACCATCAGTTTGTGGGTGATAGCCCGAACTCATCTTCAGTTTGGTGCCAGTTTTCTGAAACAGTTCAGTCCAAAAATGACTGGTAAAAGTTGCATCACGATCAGAGACAATGGAAGAAGGGAGTCCATGAAGACGAAATATCTGGTCCATGAAGATTTGTGCAACAGAGGAGGCAGTATAGGGGTGGCTGAGGGCACAAAAATGACTATATTTCGAGAGACGATCAACCACAACCAAGATCACTGTCTTGCCATCGGATTTAGGAAGCCCTTCAATGAAATCCATAGAAATATCAATCCAAATCCGTGTAGGGATGGGCAATGGTTCGAGCAAGCCAGGAAGGAGGGTCGTTTCACCCTTGTGGCGTTGGCAAGTATCACATTCAGCCACCATCTGTTGAATCGTCTTTTTCATCCCTTTCCAAAAGAAGTTTCTCCTTGCTCGCTCATAAGTTTTGAGGAAGCCTGAGTGCCCTGCAGAAGGAGAAGCATGGAGTTCATAAAAAATAGCCTGATGTAGAGCTGGGTTCTGAGGAAGCACTAGCCGACCCTTGTATCGAAGAGAAGCACCATCCCAAGAGTAATGTGGTATAGCAGAAGGATTATTGGCTAGCTGGTGAATGATTTGAGATAAAGAAGAGTCACTGTCATAGCCCTGCTGAACAGACGCTAACCAATTGGGAATGGGCATAGAAATAGCGGAAAGGGAAGCTTGATTATCAAATGTGCGAGAAAGAGCATCTGCCACAATATTCTCCTTACCCTTCTTGTAGGTGATCTCATAATCATACCCCATGAGTTTGCTGACCCATTTCTGTTGTGTAGGAGAGGATACCCGTTGTTCCAGGAAGTATTTCAGACTTTGGTGATCGGTTCTGATGCAAAAATGACTCCCTAAGAGGTATGGCCGCCACTTCTGTACAGCATGCAAAATAGCCATCATTTCTTTTTCATAAGTAGAGAGGGCTAGATTCTTACCAGAGAGGGCTTTGCTAGTGAACGCAATAGGATGGTCATCTTGCAGGAGAACAGCACCCAATCCATTGCCACAAGCATCACTCTCAATAGTGAAGGGTTTGGAAAAATCTGGCATTGCGAGAACAGGTGTACTGCACATAGCCTGTTTCAGTTGTTCAAATGCAGTCTCAGCAACAGGGGTCCAGGAGAAGGCATCCTTTTTTAACAGAGCTGTCAATGGTGCTGCAATTTTCCTGTAATCTTTGACAAACTTGCGGTAGTAGCCAGTCAACCCCAAAAAACCCTGAAGGTTCTTGAGAGTTTTAGGATGCGGCCAAGTTTTCATGGCATCTATTTTTGTAGGATCCACCCGCACTCCATGGTGTGCAACAATATGCCCGAGATACTCCACTTCCTCCTGGCCAAACACACATTTAGATAGTTTTGCACAGAGTTGATAATCAGAGAGAAGTTGCAAGACAAGCTCCAGATGATGGAGATGCTCAGCCCAAGTTTTGCTATATATGAGGATATCATCAAAGAAGACCAGAATGAATTTCCGGAGGTATGGTCGAAATATGTTATTCATCACTGCCTGAAATGTTGAAGGAGCATTCGTGAGGCCAAAGGGCATGACTAAAAATTCATAGTGACCATCATGTGTGCGGAAGGCAGTTTTAGGTATATCCTCCTCATTAACCCGAATTTGATGATACCCAGAACGAAGATCTAACTTGGAGAAAAAATGAGCCCCATGAAGTTCATCAAGAAGTTCATCAACAACTGGAATGGGAAACTTGTCCTTTATAGTGAGATGATTAAGTGCGCGGAAATCAATGCAGAGTCGCCATGACCCATCTTTTTTGCGAACAAGCAGAACTGGAGAAGAAAAGGAACTGGTACTAGGGCGAATAATACCTTGCTTCAGTAAGTCACGGACAAGTATCTCGATTTCGGTCTTCTGATGAAATGGGTAGCGGTAGGGCCTGATGTTGGGCGGAACACTGCCAGGAAGGAGCTGAATACGGTGGTCCTCTGGACGAGAAGGAAGTAATCCCACAGGTTCAGCAAATACACCAGAATACTTGTCCAAAATGTGGTGGAGATCGGCAGGAGTGCTAGAGACTGCTGATGGCTGCATCTGAATGGAATGGAGCTGAGCGATGACACCATGTGAATTCTTCTTAAGAAGTTTTTCCATACGGTGTGAACTGATGATGCTGAGAGACCCTGGTTGTAAGCCTTTCAAAGTGTGTTGGTGCCCCTCGGCTGAAAATTGCATCCAAAGTGCAGCAAAATCCCAGAGAATGGGGCCAAGAGTGCGTAACCATTGGGCACCCAAAACCACATCACAGCCACCTAAGGGTAAGGCAAACATGTCAGAGCGCATGTTATAATCGCCAATAGAGAGACGCACATTGCGACATTTCCCTTTACAAGGTAAAGTGCCCCCATTGGCAATCATGACTTCAAAGCTAGAGCAGGGATGGATAAAGCAATCAACCTGTTTGGCTATTCGTGGATCAATGAAGTTATGAGTGCTACCAGAATCAATGAGTATAGTAAGAGGGATCTTCTTGAAGAAACCCTGGACCCGCATGGTTTGTGGAGTAGTGACTCCTGCCAAAGCATGGACAGATATCTCTGGTGGAGCTTCTGGTGAAGGAGGTTCAGGCTGGTGAGGCTCAACCTCATCATCCACTGTTTCCTGAGCATCTACATATTCTTCCAGTTTCGGTGGAGAATCCACATCCAAGAGATAGAGCTTTTGCTGAACACATCTATGGCCCCGAGACCATTTCTCATCACAATTATAACAAAGCCCTTTGTCTCGCCTGACTCGCATCTCTGTTTCAGACAAGTGCTTGATCGGAGTAGTTCTGGGAGCTGGTATGACTGGAGGGTTGTGAGAACCTGTATTTCTGAATGGAACAAAATTAGATCTGGAGCGTTGTAGAGCACTAATCTTGTCTTCCGCTAACTTAGCCAACCCAAGGGCTTCCATCATTGTAGTAGGTCGAAACATTTTGACTTCTGAGCGAAGTGCATCCTTCAGACCACTGACAAAACAACTACGGAAGAATTCATCAGACAAGCCCTCTGTGTGATTAGCTAATTTTTCAAACTCTGTCTGGTATTCTCTTACAGTGCCTGTTTGACGCAGTTTAGTGAGTGCTCCTGTGAAATCATCAAAGGAACTAGGGCCAAAGCGCTCCAAAATGAGGGTGCACAATTCTCTCCACGTTGGGCCTACATTAGCCTTGATGTACCAACGGAACCATTGAAGAGCTTCATGTTCCAAATGAAAAGATGCAAGGGGGACTTTGTGGTTATCCAAAGTATTATGCAAGCTGAAATACTGCTCTGCCCTATAGATCCATCCAGTCGGATCAGAACCATCGAAGCAGGGAAAATCAAGCTTTGGTCCACGGAAATTGCCAGAAGAGGACCCAGTATCTCCTGAATGGTTTCGGCTCATGGCTGACTGCTGAAAGTTAAGACCCAGAATTTTGTCATCCAAATCTTGAAGTTTGGTTTTGAGGGATGCCATTTCTTCTTCCATGATTTTTGCTCCTGTACGCGTAACAACCATAAAGCAAGGTTTTTTTTTTTTTTTTTTTTTTTTTTTTTTTTTTGAACAGTCGACTTAGAAAAATTCACGCACAGACAGAACAACTGAAAAGAGTTATTAGAAGTGAGAGGAACCTGAAGGCCACGACAGAAAAAAAATTTGATGTAATTTCCACCTAGCGAGCCCAAGAGAGTGCTCTGATACCAGATGTGATGGACCTCCTTATAGCAATATCGTGAGAATGCTCGAAATAACAGAATACAAAGTGATAGCAGAACTCAGAATAAATCTACTGATCGCAGGCCACTTCGAGGGGGTAACCTCCTTTGAGCAAGCTCAATACAATAAATTTGTCCGTGCCCATCAAGGGCCTCAACCTATTCTTATATACTGAGTACGATCTAGAAAAGTAATACTACCTATGCATGTGGGATAATAAAATATACTCACGGGACAACTTACAAAGCATATGCGTCCAACAACACTACTCTAACAAAATAAACAGAAGGAACACACAGGTTCCTAACATTTAGATGTATAGATGTTTGAAAAGTCATCAAGGATGAGTGTCTTTGTTGATCTTGAGGTATTATAGGAGAGCTAGGGAATGAGCTAGGAGTGAATGTAGGAGATGGAGGAACATAAGGCCCCAAAATGGATGGAAGGTTTGAATGCTTTAGCTTAGATGGATAAGGACCAAGGATAGATTTAGAAGATGCAAAGGGATAGTGGGAAGGGATAACAACATCTTTAGAGTGAGCAACATGGTCAAAGCCATCAATAGACTCATAAGTACCTTCGATAGGAACAACATTTTTAATAGAAGCACTTGAAGCTTGAGCACAATTTTGAAGTGGATATGGAGAAGTAGAACATGAGGGGATGCTTTGATCTTGACAAGTAGCTTTGGATAGCATATGAAGAGAACTTTTCTCATAATTTTCAGTAAGCTCAAGGGAGATAATGGAAGTGGTATCTTCATCATACTTAGGAGGTGGACAAGTTATAGGATATGGAGGGGAAAAATTTTGAAAGAGATGAAAGGGTGCTTGATCTTGATCTTTCTTGACATTTATAGCTTTTTCTTTTTGAGAGTCCTCTTGACATGGAGCCACTTCTAAGGACAAGGGAGAATGAAGAGTGAATGGAGTAGTGCTTGGATTAGGCATAGTAGTGCATGAAGGTTGAGGATGTTTAGAATTAGTAGCATGGAAAAGGTTTGCAGCCAAGTGAAGGTTAGCTTGAGTTTCTTTTAGAGGTAGCCCTTTAGGATACATGTAGTCAATGTGGAAAGCATTAGGTTCTTTATTTGATGGAGGCATGTTGGAAAGCTTTGAGGTTTTGGGAGATGCACGAGTGTTGGAAGAAGTGGAAGATGTAATGGAGCCACTACTAGACATAGGTTCATCAATGTAATCTTGCTCAAGAGAAGTATCTTCACCACATGAGTCACTAGAGGTTCCAAGATCAACAATCTCATCATCAATGAGATCTTGAATTTTATATTTCAGCTCTATACAATTAGAAGTAGCATGGTCATTAGATTGATGATAGGCACAATAGGTATCTAAGAATGGATTTCCATAGGAGCTAGACTTAGGCAACATGATGAGCTTGGTGCCAAGAAGTGTTCTCAAAATGTCATCATAAGAATTCCCCAAGGGAGTAATATTTCTCTCAAAAGTATGTCTAGAGTCCTTTGGTTGTTTCTCAAGTGAATATAATGCATCCATGTCTTCATTATTATCTTGGTCAAAGATAGGTCCATCATGAAATTTTGGCATAGGCTCAAAGGAGGTATCACTTGCTTGTTCTCTAAAGAGGTCTTTAGATCTAGAAGATGAAGACATTTGATGTCTTGAAGTAGAGTATGTAGACCTAGAAGAAGAGGATGACCTCAAATAAGGTGACTCACATGCATGTAAAGACCTTAAGGAAGATTCATGTAATGATGCAATCTTCTCCTCCAACCTTTTCTCAAGTTTAGACTTCATTTCTATCATGCGCTTAGAGAGATGAAGGTAAGAAAGATCATTTGTCTCTTCTAGTTCTTTGTATTGTGCATATAGATATTGAAACTCTTTAGTGACATGGAGGATATCATGATCATCTAGATTTGGTTGAGGTTTGGTAGCACAAGGTTTAGATCCCATAGTTTTAGATGCAAAGCCAAGCATAAAAGAGCCTAGAAGATAACTTGATGTTGAAACTATAGGAGGTAGAGTTTTCACTTGCCAAGATAGTAGAGAGAGATTAAAGTGACTTGTCAAACACTATGTCCAAGAAACTTACGATATGAATGACTCAAGTCAATAGCAAGGCAAGATGCCCAAATAGCCAAATAGATAGAGCAAGCAGGGTGACAAGTGAACAACTCTCCAACCCAAGAGTGTAGTCAAGAAATCAAGGCAACCATTTCAGCAATAAGATAACTAGCAAGTGGACATAGACCATGAAGATAGAAAGACCAAGAGCACCAAGACCAAAGAGTCACTTTAAGCATGTTCAAGAACTAGAGGCATAGAAAATAAAAATCAAATGATGAGACTCCCCTTAGCAAGCAACACAAGAAAATGTTTGCATTTGATGTTTTGACTTGGTTGACAAAGTTTGACAATAGTTGATAGCATAGCAATTTTGATATTCAAAAGCAATTTCTTTCCAAGCAAGATAGTCACACATGGAGTAGTCTTCAAAAAATCAAGCAAGGGACAAAGCAACCTTGCATGATACAAGCATATGTGAGGTCTCAAAAGAAATCCCTAGAACTATCGTCATGTGTATGTTCAAAAGATTTTCACAGGTCTAGCACATTCAAGAACACATTAAGAAATATCTACCTAAATGTCATGGTTCATTACTCAACAAATTGGCCCACACTTGATGCTCCTTTGCCTCACACCAAGTGGTTTCCTACAAGAGATATTGGCTTTGTCATGGAAGTGCCATAAGCACAACCAAGGGAACACATATGGTGAGTGTAAATCTTGGGGTGATCCAGGTAGTCCACTAGGATCGATCCTTGCACCAAGAAGTTGAGCGGCTAAAAAAAAGGTAGTTACTAACTTAGAGTTTTTAGATCGGGCTTCCGTTCATAGTGTTCCTCTTGCTCCCAATTACGGGACACCTCACCTTGGGATGAGTAACCGATCTCGCGATCACAAGAGTACCTTAAGCATTCTTGCCTAGTGATCTCCCTATGGTCGAAATCCCATAAGCAATCACACTAGGCGAAGAAAAACACTACGTCTACCAAAGTTTTGTGTCCTTGGTAGCCTTGAGTTTATAGTGGGTTGGAAGAGCCAGGTAATCGGCTTGTCCCCACTTGGGTCGTTCCTCTTAGGTTGTCCGAGAGCAGGCCCTCTAAAGGATTCTAACTACACAAAGAGTGGATCAACTTTCAAAAGTCAAGATTTCTGATTCACCACAAGGGTGAAGAGCATACTCTCCTATTCCAATCGTTTTCTCCCAAACACACCAAGAAGATTCAATTGCCTCTTACTCTTGAAACCAAATGGTAAGTCAAGATTTCTGATTCACCACGAGGGTGAAGAGCATACTCTCCTATCACCAAAAGATCCCAATTGTAAGTTTTAATGTGCTTAAAAATAAACAACTAGTATATGCTGCACATGAAAACTAAAAAGCAAGAAATTTTTGGTTTTTATGCTTTGGGCAGCTCTGCAAACAATGTTAGTAGCCCTTGCGCATTTGAAGCTTTGACATGCATTCTTTTTATGCAATGTTTCAATTTTTTTTTTCATAAGGATGGCAACCTGTAATCACAACTTGTTAGCACCAAAAGTTAGTATGAAATAACATAAAAATATGCAATAAAAAGTGGTGAGTTGCCTCAAAAATCCAATTTATCTTCCAACCAAGTGCATGCAAAGAAAGTGCAAGTTAATCACAAATGCTCTCATTTTTACTCTTTGATTTTGACCTAGTCAACAAGATTGGACTTGTTTACTATGATTTTGTATCCAAAAATGAAAATGAAAAGAAGAGACCCTTGTTAAAAATCAGAGAGCTTTCCAAAAATGCAATAAATTTTAAAAAATGCTCTTCATTTGCGCTCTAGAGATCAATTTTGTCAAAACAAACCAAATTTATCAAATCGAGTTTTTGATCTTTAATACGACTTCAAAATTCAAAACACAAAAAAAGAACCCCCATTAGAATTAAAAAACCTTTCTGAAAATGTAAGTTTTTTAAAAAAATTCGCTGATTTGCGATCAGAAACGGCTTTTTATGAAAAAAAAAGAAAAACTCATAACTCCCAAAAATCACGTCAAAATGCTCTGCAAATCGGACTAAGACATTTTGAACATATATCCAACTTGCAAAAAAAATTTTAGAACCAAACTCCAAACGGCTTAAAAGATATGATCAAATCTTTAAACCAACTAAGTTTTTGGCCTTCAAACCAATTTACTTATGGCTTGGCCTTAAAACCAAAGTCATAATTCTACAAAAGCATTTGATTAGATCCAATATGCTGCTGTAAAAAACCAGAGATAAGAAATGAAAGCAAATGGAGCTGAAAATTTGATTCAAGCCCCACGGTGGGCGCCAAAAATGTACACTCGAAAGTGTCCCACTCTAAACCCTTCTATCCAAACGATTCCATGAGTTGGAATGTTTGAATGCCGGCTTAGAGCTCCCTATCCATGGAGTGCAAGAGAGTGTATTTCAAGTTCAAGGGCTCTCAGATGAGCCTTAGAGATACTCTTCTTGCTAGTAAACCATGCAATAGGAGGTTCCAAAGACAAGATGCAAGAATGCAAATGTCCCAAGGAGTTCCTCAAGGATGCAATGCAAATGAAGATTAAGCTAAGATGAGAATGCAAAATGGAGCTTTGCTAAAACATATATGAGAGTGTTACAATCCAAATATTAAGCTATGTGAGATAGATTATTGCAAAATAGAAACTAAACTAACATGCAACATGAATCTAAGCTAAAATGCTATGGTATGAGAGAATGTAGACAAGAAATAGAAGTTCTCCACAAAGCTCCAAAGAAACCTGTTAGAAAACCTACAGCATAACAATGTTCAAAAGATGGATTGATTGAGGGGGAAAGCTCTCTCCCTTTTAAAGATGTATGGACGGTGGAGATCAAGATGAAGATGGTGGATGATCAACGGTGGAATTTGAAAAGAGGAGTGATCCATGTGCACACACAAATCAACCAATAGAATATAAGTTGACTTGTCATATAAGACAAAAGTCACAAAGCCTTTTCTTTTAATTGCAAAATAGAAAAAAGACTTTATGTGTGCACTTTAAGTGGGTTAGAAGAATGGGGTCTTTTATTTAATTAAAAGGGGACATGTTCTTTTAATCAAATAATGAACTTAGGATAGCATAGTCAAACTATAGGTTATAATCAAATAAATTGATTATTAGCAATTTGGTCTAGGTAAATGATTAAATTAATTTAGCCAAAATGCTGAGAAGGGGGCTAATAGTCTAGATGACCATTTTTAGGTGATTACACTAATAATCTTAGGAAGATCTCTCACTATAAATGTACTACTAATTTTCACAATATTATCAAAGTTTATATGACAAAACCTTATATGCCATAACCAACTATTATCAACCTTTGCAACCAAACATTTTATTTTAGTAGGATTCAATTGAAATACATTTCCTCTGGATTTGGTTCTAGTACCAATCATCTTACCATCTTTGTCTTTGATAATGCAAGTCTTCTCTATGAATTGCAACATATATATCTTGTCTACCAACTATCCAACACTCAACAAATTATATTTCAAACCATAAACAAAGTAAATATCATCAGTGTTAGTTTTACCATCAAGAGTAATAGATCTAATCATTGTAATATGACAGGTTGTATTGTTACCAACTCTAACAATACCTCCATCATGATCTCTGAACTTGAAAAATTTGTTCATATGACCAGTCATGTGATGTGAACATCCACTATCAATTATCCAATTTGATTTCTTCTCAACTTGGGTGACTAGAGATCTTTCTTCTTAAATTTCTCTATCAAGGTTATCTTCCTTAATAGCCACAAATCATAATTCATCATCACTTTCACCTTGATCTTTTTCATGAGATTCTTTGTCCTCATTAGCATATAAACAATTTATATCCTTATCTCTTTTGGGCTTATATTTTCCTCTAAAAAATTTCTCTCTTTTCTAAGGTCATTTAGATGCATAATGACTATATTCATTACAAGTCCAATAGTTAAAGATTTTCTTACCATCTTTCTCTCTTTTAACTAGAAGAGCTATTCATTGTTCAATCTTCTTATCCTCTTTAGATCTACTACTACTAGAAAAGTGTCATCTTGCACTTGTACTTCTTGATAGATTAGGTCAGATGTTCATAGCATTGAAAGTTGTCTCAACTCTAGCTAATTCTCTAGATTGTTTCATTTCTACTTCTACAAATTCTAATCTTCCAAGCAATGCTTCTTTTGTGAAATCTTTGGTGCAGGGCATTACTAGAGGAATCATCTAAGTTGTTTTCTTGAATGGTGGTGATAAACTTTTCAATATCTTCCATATAACCTCATCATCTTGTTTAGTTCCACCAAGCGATCAAATACCTACAACAATTTCTAATATTCTACCAACATAACTTCTTATGGATTCATCTTCCATCATCTTAGCATCTCAAAATGCACAAATCCAATTTTGCAATTTCATTCTTTTTGCATGATCATCACCTTCAAAAGTAACTTCTAATGCTTTCCAAATTTCATGAGAAGTTTGAAATGTCTTTACCTAATTGTAGTCATTCTCTAGAAGAGATGACAGTAACTTTGTTAAGAGTTGTGGAAGACGGTTGGACCCACCACCCAAACAACTTCAAGGTTAAGATCAAAGAGCCCACTGTCCAAATGATCTCTATATTATTCCTTGCAAAATAATAGAATTGAAATGTATTTCTTCCTTTGTCTTTTTCCTATAAACCGGACTTTTTCTCCTTCAGATCTTGTAACCAGATCTCATACTACACATCCAATGATCCCTTGGATCGCTTACACACATTCAGCAAGCATTCTGCTCCTTCTCACACTATGCACTAATACTTCACATTCCACTTGATCCTCTTAATCAAGACTATTTACAAATAAAGAAAACAACTTTCCTTTATATTTAATCTTCATAATAATTCCTTGAGTCGGCCTTGAAACTTTTCCAATTAATTAAAATAAGATAATTAATTAATTCACAATTGTAACAACATTGTCGACTTATATTCTATACATAACTTCACACATGTGAAACCACATCTTGCACACATGTTGACATCATCATGTGACTGTCCTCTATCACTGTATAATTATGTATCTCTTCATTACATCTTAGATGAAAGATGGTGATAGATCATCAGAACTCTATTTTCCAATGCCATGTTTCTGTACTACTTCTATTAAAACAAGTCTAACTTTTGTACAACATTGAATCATACTTATTCCTTTTAACCACATCATTAGGACAACCTTAGAAACATTTCCTCTACTGTGCATCATCTAAAACTTCCTTATCTTCTGTATATACTAAGATTACTGACTGCTATTCTTCCCAGTTTAACAAAATTATTGCTATGTTGACATCAATGACAAATACAGTCATGAATACAACATATCAATACTAAATGCTTAGGATACTCCCCTAATGTAGTATCATCAACATTCATGAAACCATATATAGCATTGGTTAAGTGAAATTTCAGTTCCTTAGTCTTAGAAGTTTGTACAACTCCATCATTAAACCTATACTTGTTTATTTTCCATGGCTTACTCTTGTCTTTCCCATTTCCATTGTCATTTTTATCCTTGTTGAGAACAATATCACCCTTCTTGACAACATCTTCTATATGATAGGAACTTTCAACCATGTCATTGAATGAGGTAAATAGTTTCTTCCTAAGATCATAATACAATTTAGGAACAAGTGTGTTGACAAATATGTCAATCTTTTCAATCTCAGGAATTTGTTGAGAATACCTAGAATGTAGTAACCTCCATCATTGTAAGTATGTGGCAAATAGTTTTTCTTATCTTTTTTTTATGTTGCAAAGAACCAAAATAGTAATAGGGTGTTATATGTTGTATGAATATTGTTAGAAAATTCACTATGCAAGTTTGTCAAACATTTTAAGAGGAGGTGACAATTTGGTGAATCATTTCATGGCTTATCCCCTTAAAATTCTAGGAAAGAGCCTCATGAGATATGTGTCTTTATGTATGAAGTCTATGCTAAGAGCATAGAAGTATCATAAATGATCATGTGGGTCACCATTTACATTATATTTTCCATACTTTGGAACCTCTATATCCTAAGCAAATGGCACCATGTAGAGACTTCTATCAAATGGGAGAGTACATATGGTTTCCATAAAGGAGGTTTTAGGTTGCTCTTTTTTCACTTGTGGTTGGGAAAATTAACTTCAAAACTCTTGCATTTCTTTCCTTTGGATCTCAACTTTAGTTAGCTCTCTTTTCTGGATAATGCTTTGTTCATCATAATCATGAGGGGGCTTCCATCCCTGACAAGTCATGTATTGGAAATATTGATCTATTTTTTTCTCTAATTATTTAAGCATAAGTTTTTGGAGAAGCTCATCTTGTTGGAATCTTATGAGATCCACACTAGTAACCTCCTTTTCTACCTCACTCTCATGGTGTGATTGTGAGGGTCAGAAAGGAGAGGAACATCTAACTATATGTGTTCTTGGAGATCTTGGCAGCATGTTATTCCCATTGTTTCCACAGGATGGGTTGTTCACAAATCGATTTCTATAATTGGAATGAGCATGTATGTTCTCAAAGTCATGCATGGGTACTATTTTTATCATGTAGGTGAGACATTTCCCTAGCATCTATAAACCTAGCTTCCTCTAATATTTCTCTATCTAGCCTAGCTTGTTCTTCTCTAAGTAGAAAGAGGTCTTCTAGATAATGGTTCCTCTTTTTGGGGTTCATGGTGAGTAAAAAATTATTAGTATCCCTATGAGTGTTGAATGGAGTGTCAAAGAAACTATCAAAGTGGTAAAGTGGTTTGTGCCAAGTAGTGGCATTAGCCTCTTCCTTCCTATCAAGGATAGGTTCTTCCTCACAAGCTTTCTTACAAGGACATCTAGTAGGAGTGGACAATTGTGAAAAAGTAAAAGAGGGACGAGTTCCTTGACTAACTTGGAGTCTAGTCACAATTGACATGTAAAGTCAAGCCATTAGCATAATAAGAAGACATAAAGCCTTTCATGATCTAATCTTATATAGTAAAATTGTAATGCCCCGCCAAGGGATCCAAAGAATTAACCTAAAATTTCACTAAGTTTAGTAGCATTTTTTTTTTTTGAAAGTAACTACCACATATAACTTCTGCACAATAACGGAAGCAATACTAATGTCCATCTAAAATTAAACATAACATACATAACAGATTACATTCTTTAAGATCCCTTAACGTTGAATTACATCTACAAACATCTAACATACGTGACTCCATCTAGTACAACACCCACATGAAATAATAATGATAAGTCCATGTTTATACATTACATTTCAAATACTCAATCATCCACTGTACATGTCATAGGGTATGACAAGCTCAAAAGAATAGAATAAGGTACATCATCCTATTCTAATCCATGATACATCAAAGTAAAGATAATCACATGATACACATGATACATCATCATAGAAGACATATACATCCATCGTAAAGATCAAACATAATAAACTAAGTGCACAGTTCCTCCCAACCGTTAACAGCATCATTAGACCATCGTGGATCATAGCCATCCCTCCATGCGTAACATTCCAAAACATCGAAGAGTTCATCGGTACTAACATAGTAGGAATATCACTCCTAACATATATAACATCATATGTAGAAAGTAATCTAACATGCAAATATAAGCATAAGATAACATCATCTAACATATGCTAATCATCAATGAAAAGGATACATATCCACCATCATGAAGGACGCATCAGCCACGATGTCTCAATGAATCTCAAATGATAAGGGTGGAAAATACACTACCACCCGACCGTGTGGTACCTAAGTGGTCCACTCCCACCGTGCTGAGGAGATAATCTCAAGTCCCAAACAGGCTATCAAAATCACATAGCACAAATCTCCATAAGTCTAGGAATCCTAAAAGTATACTAACTCAAAGGTTCCAAACACAAAATTCGACATCTAATCCCCAGAGGCACACAATGACATGTAGGAACCTACTATGCAAGTGGAAAAGTGTCATCGCATTTATCACGTACAAGTTACCCTGGCAGTTAGCTAAACTCCACGGGTCCATAATAATCTCATGTGGCCACTAGTATCCTCTCATACTGATGAGGCATACTATGGAATGCAAGGTCGCAACCATGCTTTCTCACTACTCCCATCCGAGCCTGTACAAGCACTCAAGGCATGGGTGAGAAAAAAACACTTAGCTTTGTAAGTTCATTAGTTAGTATTAGATGTGAATGTTATCACTTATTAATCCAAATTACAATGAGTTACCCTAGCAGCCTCTTAGGGCCCCGGCCCCCATTGCAAGCCACTTCCTATCACTACATGTAGATATCCTACCCTAATGCTCATGGAATCATAAATCTCAAAATCACAAAAGATAATCCATAATAAAATCATCAAATATGCATAAAAGCATCAAATCTCCATGAGCAAACATCCATAGAAAATCATGAACACAACAGCTCTCTATTGGCAACTAAAGTATCACTGATAATCAAAGTATCCAGTGGTTCTCAACAACTAAAATATATCTCAATCATACTGATCGAAGACTCCAAAAATGGTTGAGTCAAAACATGTCACAACATGACATCATCAAGAATAAATCCACATCACAATCCCATCATGGTGACTAGAAAATAACCAAGGATAACTAATCGATGACCAAAAATAATGGTTAAGTCAAGTGGCTCATACATAAGAATCTCAACTATAACAATCAGTAGTTACAACCAATACATAGAGCATTCCATCACATAACCATGGTTGGGTTTATAAAGATCGAGATTAAAACATCATCATGATATCACAATCACATAACTCCCAAGCCTCTGGTAGACGTCCTATAACTAGTCAACACTAGTTAACCCAAAACCCAAAACAATAGCATAAAGAATACACAATGCAAACACATGTTTTGGTTTTGCTAAATTTACAATTTGAATTTAAATGCAAAAGTCTTGGTTTACGTTTCCAAGTTTAGAGAAAGAATTTGGAGGAACATTTATATGTTTTGAATGAATACAAATCCATTCTTCAATTATAATTTTAATCCAAACGTCCCCCACCAATCTAACAATCAAATTTAATATACTTAATAAAACAATTAATTTAAACCATGAGCCCTTGATATAAATTAATTATCAATTATACAATTATAAAATAAATTATTAATAATCATATTTATATATTATATACGTACTTATATATATATATATATATATATATATATATATATATATATATATATATATATATATATATATATATATATATATATATACATATATATACATATATGAATATATAAATTATTTTACCATTTAACAAAATTGAATTAACAATTTTGATTAATGCCAAAAATTTTAATAATAATTAAAATCGAATATGGCAAACGTTTTTTTTAAAAAACACATATTTATATAACATTACTGCTGGTACGCAAGACCCTGCGGTCACAGTACCTACGACGGCGGTACACTGTGACCGCAGTGGGGGGTGTGAGTCTCGTCCCCCCCCCCCTCGACTTAGTGTATAAAATGTTTATGATTTTCTTTAAAATCGCTTACGCGATTCCCATTTGCGATTTGTTTTAAAACATTTTTTCCCACAGGTATGTTATCCGATTTTTTAACAAATATATATTATATATATACATATGTATGTATATATATATAGGTATATGGTATATATATATGTATGTATATATAAATATATACAAAATTAAAAATATCACAGTATATGAACATATATACATATATATATAATTGTATATATATATATATGTATGTATGTATGTATGTATGTATGTATAAGAAAATTGACAGTATATGAATATAAACAGAATTCCTCCATAGACCTCTGATCTCCAAATTTCCAATAATTAATCTAATGGATTTGACTATGAATCTCAACCCTAGCCCTGTGTTCTTTTCAGATCTATGCATATGAAATTCACAAATAAATTAATCTACCCATATTGAGAATGCAAAGTAAAATATGAAATTCCTCAAAAGACATATAGAAGACACGAAGAAGACAGGGAATGCATGATGCGGAAATAGCATAAATAAAATCACAAGAATCTACCCAGATTTTGATGCTAAATCGCTCTTCCTCAGAAAACTTGTAGAGCAAGCTCCTCCCTTCTTCAGAGTTCTCGAGTCCTCCAATGCTCCAATTGTACTCTCAACGCTCTCCCTAAGCTTCTAGGAATGCCTGAATATAAAGAGCTTTCAGGAAACATCCAAAATGCTTCTAGAAATAGCTGGAAGGTGTCACCAACTAAGCATGGGTCTTTTCCAACCTTCAAGATGAGCCGTAGGGTTGTAGACACCATGTGCTTAATTGATGCACTAACCCCCGTGTTGTTGACACATGAGAAATAGAAAAGTGCATTAACTCCCATGCAAGCTTACAACTCCAATTCGCTTTTTATATAATTTCTATTTAAATATTTATAACTTTTATTTTAATTTTTATAACTTTTATTATTATTATTTATTTATTACTTTATTATTATTTTATTATTATTATTAATTTTAGTTTCTAATTTTCTTTTATTTATTTCTTTTTCTTCAATTAATTCCCATTTAATTAATTATAATCAAAATATCAAATAACATGATATTTTATATTAATTTTCTCAAATAATTAATTTATTAATTAAATCTATTTATTAAGACTTAATTAACAGGAAATTCACCATAGACCTCCAAGATAAAATATGAAAACCCATCATAGAGCAAATCACTCAAAATCAGTCTAAAGGGTTAAAAATCATGAATTATGTCATCCGACACATTTGGTGGGTAAAATATCCAGATACTTGTCCTACCTCACTAGGGCAATTGGCTTAAGGGTTTGGGATTTGGACTTGAGAATTTATCTCCCTTCTCTTATCATTAAGATAGTATAATAGGGTACGCTCATCCTGGCAATTCAGGGAAGTCGATACTCGGTACCTGCAACCTGCAGAAAAACCATGCATGTACATACAATATATAAAATGCTAAGTTAAACAGACAATGGTAGGAAGTGGTGCATCATGTAGATCCCGACTAAGCAGGTGACTACGACTCCCTTCCTTAACCACATCAGAAATACCATACAATAAGAAAACACGCACACCATACACATGCAAGTATGGGGTAAGTATCCATAATAAAACACACGAGATAATAACCATCAACTAATCATCAATAATATCTGAAAACAATATAATGATCATCATGTATGCATGGAATGTAAAGTCTAAATGATCTCATCACACAACCACTGAATCCATAACATAATGTCTGATAGTGTCAAAACAATACCATTAATCCATCAACACAAAGCTAATCTAACATAGTCTGATAATAACAACAACAATGTCCAGAAAAGATGTGAACGAGGGTAGGCACTACAAAAATATGTTCACTTGTCAAAAGATAAAGAAACATGAATAGCTTTTCAAAAGTGCTCAAGAATTTATATCAATAGTGATTCTAGCCAATAGTTGGGTAAGACGCTTGATAGAAAATGATCAAATGAATGGAGTAACCGAGTTATTGACAAGTGAGCAATAGAGACATTAAGTTTACATCCAAGAGACCAAACTCATCTTTTTAGCTTAGGACAAAACCAAACGTGGAGATTTTGGACAAGATCATGGCTAAAATACAATCTAAACTCAATTATTCAAGCAACAGAGATCAGGTGATAGTTTACAGCAAACTGGACAATAGTGTAATAGTACAATTTATTGTATAACAGTTTTCAAAATAGGTAGGCATTACTTTCTAGAAAGATGATACTTTTTAGTAGGTCATATGACAAAGTACAACATAGGAGGACATAATTTGTTAAGAAGCACGATATTTCTCTAAATACCCATGGAATTAAAGTTCAATAGACTCTGTAACACATGACTTGATGCCTAAAATGTCTACATTTTGACATGATTTTCAAGTGTTTTCCAAAATATAGTTTTTAAAAAAGGAATGTTTAAGTTCACATTATTAGATACAAAGTTTTGAAATAATTGGGGTGCAAGCATATGCCTTCAAATAGTTGAACAAGGGTAGCCAATAGTGGCATGTTGTGATGGTTTAGTTATTGTGTTGTTATCCTTACCATCAAGGTTCAAATCTAATGGGGATGAGGTCTCCCGTTTGTGGCCTCACTAGTTCATAGCTCCAGGTCAAAAGCGTTTACCCCTTTAAAAATATATATATATAGTTGAACAAGGGACAAATAAACCTTTTCAATACAAGCATTTGTCAAATCTCAAAAATTAAACCCTATGCATACTAATGTCATGTGTATGTTCAAAATGTTTCCATGGGTCTAACACATTTGAAAAAATGCCAATAAGAACTACCTAGATGTCACAACTCATTACTCAACAACTTGGCCCATGCTTGATGCCCCCTTGCCTCACACAAATTGGTTTCCCACAATAAATTTTGGCTTTTTCATGGAGGTCTCATTGGCACAACCAAAGGGAAAAAAATGGTGAGTGTGAAATCATGGGGTGACCCAAATAGTCCACTAGGATTGATCCTTGCACCAAAATATTGAGCAAATAATAAGGGTAGCTTCTAATCCTAAGGTGTTTAGAAAGGGTCTCATTTGTGACACCCCTATTGTACCTAATAATAGGACACCCTATCTTGCGACAAGTAACAACAAACCTCACAACCACAAAAGTACCTTAAGAATTCTTGCTTATGATTTCCCTCATGGTCATAATCCCACAAGTACTTCCACCAAATGAAGATAAGTGTTATGCCCCCCAAGGCTTTGGCGTTTTTCAAGGGGTTTATGATTATAATGGGTCAAGTTAGTTGGTTTGTTCTCATTCCCACTTTGAGTCATTCCTATTGGTATCTTTCCACCAATTTTTGGTCCTCTAAAGGATATATTTCACTAATGAGACTAACAAAATGGAGCCATGCCCAAGAGGTCAAGATTTTTGATTCACCCAAAGGGTGAATATAATGCTCTTCTATTCTTAGTGCTTCCCCCAAACATGCCAAGAAAGTTAATTAAGACCACTAAAAAGTGGAATATACCTATATGACTAGAAAATGGGCCAATATCCAACATACTATGAGAAAATCACAAACTCAATAAACATACATTGATACCTCCTAGTCTACCGTGAAAGCCAAATAAACAAAAGGAAGAACACAAAATTAAAAATCCCTCTTTCAATTGTAGCTCTCATGTCCTTCTTTCTTCTTCGTGTGATGTAGCTCCAATTGCCTAATTCACATAATTAGGAAGCAAAAGCCTATGATAGTGATAATGCTATGAGAATACTAGAAGATATGATTTATGCTTGAGAGAAAAAAAGATAAAGACTTAGAATCTAGGGACTCAAGGACCAGAAATGAGAGAAAGAATGCTCATTTTATAATCAATATGAAAGATGAGAGCATTGGACTTTTCACCTTGGATATGTGACTTGGCAAGAGATTCCTTTGAGAATCCACGATGCATATGACACAATATGTCAAATGTAGGATTGTATGATGCTTAGAAGTTAAACATGACTAAAACTGGAAGAGGATCTATGATGCATCATGTGACACCTCAAACCCACTTAAAGTCAAGAATCTATGTCAATGGAAGCCAAATATAGATATGTGTAAGGGAATAAGAATATATGAATTATGACATATCTTAGCCAAGTGTAAATGGAGAATCCATGATGTGTCATGCTCCTGTGTCACGATGATGACAATATCATGTGGAATATTTGAATAAAAAAATTCATTATTCCACAAAAATAGAAATTAGTAAAAAATGAAATTAATAGTGGAAAATGGAACTTAGGAAATTACAAATTCCTATAGTTTCTAAACGATGAATCAATTAATTAATAAAATTAAGTAATTGAGGATGTTAGTTAGGAAGAACAATTAATAAAATGGCATAGGATTAAATCATGGGTTATTTAATCCTATAGAGAAAATTAGTAGATGATTGGCCAATTTGGTTAAATAAGTGCGACAATATCCTTTGATGAAATATGATGATAATGGAGGTTGACTAGGATGGTGATGGATAGGCCAAAGCCATGGTCAAATTGATTGATTGATTGAAACTAATAACATGCCAAGGACACATGACATGAATTAAGGACACATAGCATTTAACTGACATTGTAAAATGCTACAAGATCGAGATTGGTTGATAGGGATGGTTTTAATAACAACAATGAACATTGTCAATGTTATTGAATAGTTTTTAATGCCACAATCTAACACTAAGAGACTTGACAATGTCAAAGATCGGATGATGTGGATGATAGTTTGACCTAGCACTAAGAGCCACGATAGTACTAAGGTTAGATTGATAAGATTTGATAGATTGATAGGTTTCCAAGGCACAAAAAGCCACAACAATGCCTAGAATTGGACAGATGATGATTGATTTGGGATGTTTGACACGTTTTATGATGATTATGGTTGATTTCAAGTGATTTTGGGTAGATTAGGGGTGATTCCAAGTTGGTTTGATATGATTATGAGTTGATTTGATATGATTTCAAAATTATCTGCAATTGATATGAAAGATGATACAAATTATGATTGACACTGTTGAGATATGATCAAGCTGGCCAACAATTCAGAGTTAGTGGAATGGGAAAGTAGGATGAATTAGTATGAAAATGTGATGAAACTATAGAAGTGAACCATTTTTTAGTGTCTAGAATACCACTCACTTTCAAGACTCAACAAAGGGTCAAGATTTCCGATTCACCTCAAGGGTAAAGAGCATACTCTCCTACCAACAAAGAGACCTAATCACAAGTTTAATGTGCCTAGGAAAAGAAAGAAACTAGTATATGCAACACATAGAAATGAAATTAAACATCATGCGCACTGGTTTTTTTTTCTTGGGAAGCCCTACAAAAATATTAGTAGCCCTTTTAGAAAATAGTCTTTGACATGCATTCATTTAATGAGCAATTTAGCAACCAATCTAGGCAAACCCTACAAAACAAATGTGTTAGTACATCAAAAGGGTTAGCTAAATGTAATAAACTTGCAAAATCCCACTAGTCAGATAGTAAATAAACAAAAAACCCAAAAATAAGATGTTTCAAGAACTCAAAAATGCTAACAAAAAATGAAATAGCATTTTGTTATGAACCAGGCAATACTTTTTGCTACAAAAATATTGTATGACACTTCCCAGTATAGCTAGGCAATAGAATCTTCCTGGGTGATACTCTATGTCAAATAGTGTGATATTTCTCACAATTGCGGTGTAAGAGAGTTTGAACTTGCATATGATATTTCAAATGGTAAAGTATATCACAATAGTTGTAGAAAATTTTGTACTATATTGGAAAAGTATTGTATGATAGTTTCATCTACAAAATTAAAAGAACACGAAACAAAAAGAAAAAAAATATAGAAAAGAAGTCAAACAAAGATGTTCTTCCCAATAGTGGGTGCCAAAAATGTACAATCAAAATTTTCACTTCTTTAAGTCCTCCTATTCAATGGATTTCATGGATTGAGAGCCTCAAATGCTGACCTAGAGCTCCCTAGTCGTGACGTGCAAAGGAATGCAAATAGAAGTAAAATGGCTCTCAATTGAGCATATGAATGCAAACCCTTACAAGTACACCATGAAATGGGAGATTCTAAGACAAGAGAAAGAATGCTAATTTCCAAGAACCACTATGAGATGTTATGCAAAATGAAACTAAGTTGTATTGAAAAGCAAGAAGTGCTAACTAAGAAGAAAGATGAGAGTGTTACAATCCTTCTAATTAAACTAGATGTGCTACTCTAGTGCATAAAAGGAAACTAGACTAATGCCACATGATGGGAAGCTAAAATTATATGAAAATGATAGTATGAGGCCACAAGATCTCCCAAAACTCCAAGGGTACCTAGAAAAACCTATAGCATAACAATAGTGCAAAAGATGGAGCCTTAAATGAAGAGAGAGCTCTCCCTTTTAAAGAAGTATGGATGGTAGAGATCATGAGACAAGAAGATCTAATCAAGGGTAGGGAGTTGAATTTTTTTATTATGCATGTGCACAATCATTTCCACCAATCACAAAGAGTTGACTTTTGTATCTCCATGTGAGACAAAAGATTTTTATTTTGTTTTTTAAATGGAAAAATAATTTGATGTGTGCAACTTAGGATAAGAGATGAAAGGGGTCTTTTATTTAATTAAAGGGGGGAATGTTCCTTTTAATTAAATAAGAACTTAGGATCTAATGGTCAAATTATAGGATAAAATTAAATAAATTGATTTTTGATGATTTGATCAAAATAAATGATTTAATAATTTTAGCAAAAATGTTGACAAGGGGGTTAATAGTCTAGATGACCATTTTTTGGTGATTACAGTAGGACAAGAGTTATGAGAAGTGGTTGAAGAATAAATGACGAGAAGATTTAAGTTGAATGATTTGAATAATTCTTTTATTGCATTGCCCCCCACCTCCCCCTCCCCGAGAAAAAAAGGAGGATAGATTAGATTTTGGTGATCACAATCCAATATCCTTATGCGATGTGATTTATAAGATTATCTCAAATATGATTCCCAATAGGTTGGAAGGGATCCTAAAGTCTATTATATCTAGTGAGAAAAATAGTTTCTCCCTAGATAGATCAGTGTATGAAGCGATTACAGTGATCCATGAAGTAATTTATTTGGTGAAAACAACCAAGAAATCAAAAATGATGATAAACCTTGACATCAAAAAGGCCTATGATGTAATGAATAGGGGTTTTTTACTAAGCATTTTGGCAAAGCTTGGGTTTAGTGAGGAGTGGGTGTAGTGGATTGGAAGTTGCATTTGCACCATACAATTTTTTAGTCTTGGTCAATGGTAGCCTACAAGGTTTATAATCTATTAAAGGAGTACAACAAGGTGCTCATTTATCCCCTTTTTTGTTTATCATAATGGTTGAACCTTTGGGTATGTTGATTGAAAAGACACATAGAATGGAAAATAGAAAAGGATTAATTTGTGAATAATACATATTTAATGGGGGAAAGCTAGTGAAAGGGAAGCAAGACTAATTAAGGAAACCTTAGATAAATATAATTGTGCCTCTGGTCATGTTAGAAATATTAATCTTTCCTTGGATGTATTTAATTTGGGATATTCCAAGGATCCCTACATGTAGTTTGTCCTCTTATACACATGTGGAGGACATGTCATTTACTTGTCCTCTAGTCCACATGTGAGGATTGCACACTATATTTGTCTCACACTCTAAACCCTTCTATCCAAATGATTCCATGAATTGAGAATGCTTGGATGTTGGCTTAGAGCTCCCTATCCACAGAGTGCAAGAGAGTAAGGTTCAAGTATGAAGGCTCTCAACTAAGCCTTAGTGATACTCTTCTTGTTAGTAAACCATGCAACATGAGGTTCTCCTAGAGACAAGATGCAAGAATGAAAATGTCCACAAAGAATGCCTCAAGAATGCGATGCCAATGTGGGCTAAACTAGTATGAATATGCAAGAATGTAGTTATGTTAACAAGAATGAGAGTATTACAAACCAAACTAATTACTATGTGATTTAAGATATTGCAAAGAAACTAAACTACTATGAAATATGATTCTAAGCTAGCATGTGATGGATGAGAGAATGAGATGAGAAGTAGAATTTTTCCACAATAGCTCTTCAAGAATTTGAATGATAAACCTACAACATAACAATACTCAAGAGTGTGGATTCTTTGACAAGGGGAGAGCTCTTTCTTTTAAAATCATACAGATGGTAGAGATCAAAGTCAAAATGATGGATGATAAAGGGTGGAGTTTGAAAATAGGAGTGATCCATGTGCACACACAAGTCAAAAAATAAAATAGAAATTGGCTTCCCATATAAGAAAAAAGTCACAAAGCCTTTTCTTTTAATTTGTAAAATAGAAAAAGGACTTTATGTGTGCACTTTAAGTGGGTTAGAAGAAAGGGGAATTTTATTTAATTAAAAGGGGACATGTTCTTTTAATCAAATAATGGACTTAGGATAGTACAGTCAAACTATATGTTATAATCAAATTAATTAATTTTAGCAATTTGGCCTAGGTAAATGATTAAATAATTTAGCCAAAATGTTGAGAAGGGAGCTTATAGTCTAGATGATCATTTTTAGCTGATTACATTTTCCCCTCTTTGACTAATGCGTGATTGATCTAGGAACACTTTACGTCAAAGAAAATAGAAGCCAAGTAGGCAACAATAGAGATATCTGATTTTGAGGGACAAAATATAGAAAGAGATAGTGAATCCTGGATGTACAGTTTGATAGCGGTAGTACTAAACACTTAGGAAGGAGATGATGTCAGCACTCAAGAAGAATGTTAACACCAAGAAAAGAAGATAGATCGAGAGAAAATGAGATCCAGCATATGCTCCTAAGAAATAGATAGCTATAGCAAGCAATGATAGAGTATTTCTGCCCCCTTGGGATCAATATTGAAATGAGGTAAGAGAGATGCAGAAATGAGATGGATATGAAAAAATCAAGATATAGAAAATTCCATGATGACAAATAGATGATTAAGTCCAAAGAGTGACCATAAGGAAATGATAGAATGCCCTAGTTTGACTAGAGTTGACCATGAAGGATAAGCATGAAAAATAGGTCAAATTGAGTAGAAATGTAATTTTAGACATGAAAAAATTGAATTGAAAAAGACACAAAGTGTAGAAATGATGAAGAAATGAAGATGTCGTAGCCAAAATTTGAAGAGTAGACCTCAAGAGGTCAACTAACTGCATAGAAGAAGGTAGAATTTTAAAATGTGATTTTGACTATAGAAGAGAATTTAGTTTTGAAATGAAAAGACCTACCCATTTATTAGAATGACACAATTGTTCCTAATTGATAACTAATTATTTATTTACAATAGAGGTTATGAATATCATCATAATAGAGATTGATCTTGCTTGAAATATCTTCATTTGTCTGTCCTCATAATATTTTAGTGCTCGTTTGCATTAATAATAGACCATGCACACATAAAATAATTTAATAAGATACCTTTTATATCAATTTAGAGTGAAAATTTAATAATCTTGTGGAAAGAAAAATGTTTACATTATAGCCAATGTTTGAAATACAAAAAAAATTACCCTAAAGTGAACTCATTTGTTGTAAAGATTTCTTACAACTACAATATCTTTAAAATGACACTAGGCAATATTATAATTCATTAGAAAATAACTTATTCAAGTGAGTTATTGTACCTACTTTTACGTTTTACCTCAAAATCTTATTTTATCTTAATAAAGATTCTTTTTAAATATATTCAATATATTAATATTATTAATTATTTTATTTTAAAGACATTTTGAATGCTTTTGGAAACAATGTTTTAAACATCATAGATTTTTCTCAAATTTTTACTAAACTTCAACTTACTTTCTACTTTTTAACTCTCGTATTCCCAGAAAATATTACAAAGATTTCTCATCTCTCAAACTTATTTATACTATGTTTCCAAATAAAAACTCAATTATAATAAAGGATTTTCTTAAAGTATTCCATTGAAATATCCTTTTGTGAAATTCTTCTATTATTATCACTTTAATTTTGCATGGCAAATACTAATTATGAATGAGAAATTATTCATTATCAAAATAATTTCTATCAATAATTTCCATGTAATGAACATTTTCCTTAAACCAATTCAATACTTTATTTATCATTTGTAACCATTAATTCCAATTGTCATAAATAATGCATAAAACTAATCTTTCTTGAAACATTTATAATCTCTACAAAATAGCATATTCTTCCATTTCCAATTTCACTTTCATGTGTAATACCCTTTTCATACAAATATTATTTCTAATTGTCACAAATAATACTTAATACTAATCTCTCTTGAAACATTTGAAATCTTTAGAAAATAGCATATTCTTCCTATTTCACTTTCATGTCCTATCTCCTTTTTGTAAAACAATAGTTTTCTAAACTACTAGCCATTTCACATCTTTCCAAAACTTGGGTACGCCATTTCATAGTCACCAAAAGAGGGTTTTAGCGAAAGATTGATGGATATCATCATTTATCTACCTCTATATAATTATGTTTTTATTTGGTGATAAAAAATAGGTTTATGGTTTACAACTACTTAACTGTAACAAAAATTTGTAAATTTGTTCAGGAGTACATGTTACTTCCTAAAATGTATTATAATACTTCATCATTATCTTGCTCAAGGATTTTAGAAAATCATTATTTCACTTTTGATTTCAGATAATTTTCCTCCTATTTTTATCTAAGAGTTCCATTAATATATGATCTAGGTGGATCTAGGAAAGGCACAAAATTAATAGTCTCAAAATCTCTCAAATTCAGTAAAACTACAAAGAGCTCAAAAAATTGAACCCAATACAACTTGAACAGGTGAAAAATGAGCTCGTATGCAAAAGTTATGCTTGGTCAAAGTTCAGGTTAAATGAGCAAACCAAAAGTTGACTCATAAAAAAGAGGTGAAATTTGACCATCTTGAAAATTGTCGTCACTGGATTTCAAATTGAGGACCTCATCAAGAGCTTTCCAATGGCATTAGTTCATTGAAAACGAAGTCTGTATGTGGAAGTTATGATAATTTGATTTTTGAGATAAAAGCATAGTGATGATGACATCAACATGACATCAGCACATAGTCAACATCTACATCCAATCCTATAGTGACAAGTAGCAGTCAAATTGGTGATGCGAAAGTCAAAAAGTTGACACATGGCGTGATTGTGATGATGTGGCATTGTTGTGAACGAATTGACTAGTGACATGTGTCACAAGTGAGCAACTAATATTGTGCCATGTGGCACCTCATATCTTCAATAAAAATTTGGTATCTATTTTCGTTTTAGCAAAATATAGTGTGAAGGTTTTTGAACATGGAACCTTACGTTCCGTATCAATCCTCCTAACCACTATCTCACCCAAGATCCTTGGGATATGATTAGGAAAAATTAATTTTCATGTTTTACATGAAATAGTAACTTCCAAAATATAAGGCCATGGGATTTGGACAGCCAATCATTCCATGCTAAAAACTCTCCAACCATCATACATGATTTTCATGATTCATTTTGAGAAACTATGTGTCAACATATGTGTATCCCTATCATTAAGGAGTTTTTGAATATTGTATCCCTATCATTTAGCACCTTTAAAATATAGTTTGATTTGGCTTGAAATTATATGAGTCAAAAATATAAAGGAAGGATTGTATTTTCAAGATTTCAAATATTAATAATTTAATAAAAATCATATATTTAAAGGGGTAAGTTTATTTTTAAAGATTTGGTTAGAAATTTATTATTTGGTTTTATACTAAATAAGGAAAAGAAAATTGTATAAAAGGGGTTATTCTTCTCTTGTAAAAATAATTAGTCTTCAGGAAAAAAATAGTCTTGGAGAATTTCTTGAGAGAGAATTTTATAGAGGAAGGAATAATTTTTTCTTATGAGAGAACTTGTAAGCACAAAGGCGTTGTGTATTGTCTTCAAGTGCATAGGAGAGACTCTGAATGCTTGAAGCTTGGAACTTGTAACAAAGCAAATTTTTCTTGGCAAATTGAATGAAGTGGTTCCTAGATTGGGAAGAAATCTCGAAGACAATCTTGATAGGGCTAACTCTGTTATCAAAGTGTTTGCGTCTCTTTATTATCTCTTTTTTGTTCTCTCAATTCTTTCAATTTATTTATTATTTTATGTAATTAAGCACATTGTTAAATTAAGTGTTTAAAGCATAAATCTTGTAATTTCAATGGTTAAGAATACATAACCACGCAATTACTACCTGGATCAAGGATTAAATCTGTATTTGGATTACTTGTAAATCCTACTTTATAGATCAATATATACTTTCTATCACAATATTGTTGGTCTTCATTCCCGAATTTATCTAATGTGATTCCATAGATTTTTTGTTGTTGACAATGATTTCATCTCACTCTAAGATATATATTAAGAAGTGGTTTACTAGAAAGGAAAAAAGTATTTTTATTGATGAGTTTTTTCCTTTTATTTTTATTTGTATTGATGAGGCTTTGTATTTTTATTTGACTCTAACAAAAAACTATTTAGCAAACTTTTTCCAGATGTCTAGAGAACCTCAAAGCAAAGTAACAGAAGGACTTGGCAAAGGATTGAAAGGGCATCAATAAAATTTGATTATCAAAAAGGGCTATAGTCAAACAACAAAATATCATTGCCTAAATCATCTTACACCATCTTAGCATGTTGGTCCAAATCTTGGAATAGCTTGCATAATTCAAAATCTGCAATTGCAAATTAAAACCAATACAATTGATACTCTTTATCAGGTCTGATAGTTAACAAGAGATGCAATGTGTCAAAGATCCTAGCTGAAATGGACATATTTTAGAGTGGGATGAAGTAGAGATAAAGATATAGAAAGGAGGAAGGAGCAAAATAAATAACGGTTGAGATAAAAGATAAATATGTTATTGGAGTTGAAGGTGGAGAATGAATGGAACACTTTATTCACAAAGGTGAAGCACCTTGACTTTGCAAGAGGTTAGTCATCCTAGTACTACCAGACATCTGTACACCTTGTTCAAATGCTTCTATGGAAGAGAATAAATGTTATGTAATTCAACACCAAGAGACAAATGTTTGACCATGTGCATCTCAATGAATGGATCCAATGAAATTTGTGACTTTATATATTACTATATTTAAAAAATCTAAACAAATGATTATTAGAAAGTGCATTTGGAAAGAATAGAGGTGTCTTTGTTATTATTCTTTGTACCTATGTGCCAAAATGGGATCTTTTCGTTTAGCACATAAGCATAGACAAGTTGAGGGAATGTTGGCCAAGTCTATGAGGCCGTACGCCATCCAGGCATTTTGATAATGCTTAAACTTAAAGCATTCTCTACTTGACTTCAATGCACCAAGTAATGTGCCATGTATGTCCTCTTCTCTTCCATGTTTCTACATGATTTATATGTGATTCGCATAGGTGGAGTCTTTTTTGCATAGTAGTAGGAACATAATGACATATGTGCAAGAAAATTGTTGCGTTACAATCCATAGAATCATAGCTAGATGCAAAATGTGGAGTCAAAAAAAGGAATGTAATGATTGGAGGATATGTGAATTAAATGATTCTTTAAATTTACATAACAAAAGATGCTAGTTCATTTGATGTGAATACTGCAATTATGAATAAGTTCCTTCCACGTCATTATTATAGTACGTAAATCCATCTTGTGAACTAAATTTGATTTGAAAGAGAAGGGTTTAGAATAATGTCAGCAAAAAGTTATTTTTATTACTTTAAAACTAACTTTAATAGAAATTTAACCAATTTTATTCCTTTATCAAATGCAAATAACAACTTCAAATTCTATGAAACTATTTGGATCCAAACATGATTCAAAGAAAATCTTCAAACCAAGGAGATAAGCATGGTTTATTATCTAGCTAGTCTCATGTGTGCAAAAGAGAAAAGTGGGGAAGAGAAGAGGGGAGTAATAAATTTATTAAATTGATAAATAATTGAATAAAATAAATTCTTCTATTTTGTTTTTATATTAAAATAGTATGTAAGTATATGCCTAAAAATATGATTAGTATGAATGAAAAATAAATTAAATATTCACAAGTTGAAACCATTATAGACTTTAATATAAATATAATTAGATTCTAAGAAAATAAAAGTTATATATAAGTTTTATTTATTTATTTTTTAAAAATAATTTTAACTATTAATTTAATATTAAAATATTTCCTATTACATTCTTTTATTTAAAACATCTAAAGGATAGAAACAAACTCATTTATTTCTCTAAATTATTAGTAAACTTTTGTGCATATCTCAATTGATATTTGTTATGTTCCAATATTGTCGAAAATAAAATATATATGCAAACTGTGCCCACATAATTATCAAACATGTCAAGTTAAAGGATCACTCATTTCAAGAAAAATATAAGTGTTGGGAGGAAGGGTAGTTGGAAATATAGTTGAATCATGGCACTTTGCCAGCCAGTTGAGGTGTCTTGTTTTTGCTTCAACTTTGCCAATGAAATGGTCACATGGAAATGAGAAACATGTAATATGAATAATATGAGAAAATGTGCCCAAGTTGTGTTACATGGTTATTGCACATATTTGGGAGTCTTCGTTATAGTTTTGGGAAAATGCGCCCAAGTTTTGTTGCATGGTTATTGCACATATTTGGGAGTCTCCGTTATAGTTTTGGGAAAATGCACCCAAGTTTTGTTGCATGGTTATTGCACATATTTGGGAGTCTTCATTATAGTTTTGGGAAGATGCACCCAAGTTTTGTTGCATGGTTGTTGCACATATTTGGGAGTCTCCATTATAGTTTTGGCCGAGAAATTTTCGTTGACTGATGACCAAGAAAATTTATGGCTCTTTTTAGGGCTCTAAGTGGTAATTTTGAATTACACATTGGGCACAACATCTGCTCCAAACTACATTGTGTAGTCACGCAGGGGAATGTATGTCATTTCTTTGGATCATCTAACAATGTGGTAGATGGATAGGCAATTGGTTTATCTGTAGATGTTGGAAATGTTTTAAGCTAAGGGATGGGCTCCACTGGAAAGAAAAATTTTGGCTTATGTCGAGATAGAGGATGAGGAATTTGAGGTTTTGTAGAAGTCGATGTGAATAATTTGGTGACCATGGCTAATCATAATGCAAGGAAAGACATCATGAAGGGCTATTTGATTAGCTTTATGATTAGCTTGTCTATTTTCCAAAAATTGTGTTGATAGAGGATATGAAATAATTATTAACTCCCACTAATGGGACAAGATAGATATCTCTCTACATCTTTGTTGGGATGCAAGATATCTACCCAAGGCTGGAACTTTTCTTTGGCCAACTTTACATGAGAGAATTCTGATTGGAGAGAGGTTTACCAAGATGGGCTTCAAGGGACCCTTAAGATTCTCTACATGTGAAAATGAATATGAGACGATTGAAAATTTGTTGTTCCAATTTCCCTTTACTAGAAAGTGTTAGCAATGGTTATGCCAAAAACTTAACTAGTAAATTGCATTCCTAGATAATTTAAGAAATTTTCTAAATAGTTGGCCTAAAAATGAGATTCTAGTACCTACAATAATTTATTGAAAATAGCTCCATCCATACTTCTATGAGAAATTTAGAAGAAAAGAAATAGAAGAATATTTATAAATGAAAGTATGGACTTAACTTCATTTCTTAGTAAAGTAGAAGTATGCATTATAGAAGTAGAAATAAGTAACTAGAGAAATTCTTACAAATGCAGAAAAATTGGTTTAAACTCATCAACCCACCTATGACATATTCAAAAGATAACAATCAAGCTAGGACTATATGAAAATGGGAACCTCCCCAAAAGGATGGGCTAAACTAAATTTTGATGGAGCCTCAAGAGGCAACCGAAGTCCTCCAAGACTAGGTTGTATTATCCATTTTGATAAAGGCTTGTGGATAATAAAACAATCCAAGCCTCTAGGAGTTCAATCAAATAATTTAGAACATTAGAGGCTTTGATTGAAGGTTTAATCCCTAGTTTGGAATTGGGTATAAGAAAGCTAGTTATCGAAGGAGATTCACAAATCATTTTAAACACACTAAGAAAAAGAAAAACATTGAATTGGATATTAAACTCTAAACTTGAATATGTGTTAAAGATAGTTGAAATTCTTGAAGAAACGATTGTCAAACACATATATTGAGAAGGAAATAAGGAAGCAAATCTATTAGCAAACAAAGGAGTAGATGGTGTAGATTCTCTAGTAAAGAACAATCAAATTAGCAAATAATCCAATATTTGTAAAAATCCTAGACAAAATAATATAAGATAAAAGCTTTAGAATCAAATATATTTTACATCTAGTTTTGAAAATAGGATGCATTAATATTTGGTTAGTTTACATTTCACAATAGGATTAACAATCATTCCATAGGTTCTACAAAATAAGCAAGATTTTTTATGTCTTGAGTCATGGTATCTTTTTTCATTTTTCTTTTAGGTTGTCTATTTAAATAGCCACTTGCTGTTAATTTAATTATAAGTTATTTCTATATTATCATATTGCATAGATGTGTATTCCCTCTTCTAAATTTAGGCTATGTAGGATTCTTAGTGCCTCTTAGTATGAGAAATTGCTAATAGTAACTTTCCTACTAGTTCAAGTTTTACTTTATAAATTCATATTTCAAAAGAGGTTAAAGAAAAAAGATACTTTCTCTATATATTAGTTTTAAAACTATTTTTGATTCAATGTGATTTTTATGATTCACTATTACTAACAAGGATCTTAGCCAAAAGAAAAGTATGCAGGGAAAAAAAACTAGTGACTTGAATTTTGAACATTGGAATTGTGAGGACATAATAAAGTGGGAAATCTAAAAAGCAATCAAGCTTCAAAAATAAGTTTAATAATGAGAATGCAAGTCAAATTTAAGTAATGTAAAAATGAGGTAATTTGAAGATGCAATAATGTTGTATTACATTTTGTCTCTTGTGTAAGAGAAGGTATGCCTTCTCAAAGCCCTTTGCTTAAAAATAGAGGTAATTATATCGTAAAATAGATAGGATTTTTGCGTCCTAAGCTAGACTAGGAGTTTTATTCCCTAATATTTTTGCCCTGTACTTGCACTTTGAATAGGGATAAACAAAAAATTAATAAATATTGACATAAGCCTTTTACCGATAAAAAAATCATTCCCCTAATTCACACATTAGAAATCATATACTTTTTAAAGTACTATGTGCCTTTATCCTTATGTAAAAAATATTATTAAGTAAAAATTTAAAATTGCATAAAGTTACTAATATGGGATATAAAATGAAGAAATACTAATATGAGCACATAATATCTTGTAAGATAAAAAAAATTTATATATTTATGTTAAGGGCATAAGGTGCAATTGGAATGAGAGTTAATCTTTGCATAACGAAATTTTTACTTACTCCTACCAAAGTTATCTTATTCTTCTTTCACATTTACCATAATAGCATGTGTTTTGTCTACTTTAGAATTAACATATAATTTTTCATTGTTCCTATCTCATATATTCTAAAGCCCTTATTAGTTCCTCTATGTGCTAGAATACTTATGCATCCCAAGAGGCAATAATATTAAAAATTATTTTTACCATACACATATTTCCTATGTCTATACATTTGTAGATATTTTTTCAAAAATTTAAAAATGTGAAAATGTGAATTATATTTATGTTGATTGGTTGAAACTAAAAATAGCAAGTGAGATATTATTTTCCATTACAAATAAATACACAAAAAACTGATAACACTCTTCGATAAAGTATATTGTCTAAATCTAAAAGCGTTGATGGTCTAAATCTAGAAGTTGATGATGCTCTAATAAGTTCTTAACTTTTAGGTTTTGTAAACTAGAAATCTAGGAGACGCTATTGGGAATGCAATGAAACCTAATCTAGACACTTTAGCAACAAAAATATATGGAGGAAACACTATTCTTGTGCCTCTCAATTACTTTCTTCGCATTCACCTTCTGCATAGTTGTTACAATTCTCAGAAGGTATCCAATAATCCCAATTTAAAATTTGAGAGTGGATTATCCTATATCACCCCACTGAGTCATCTCACCAAGTTGACTCTTCAACTCCTCTCACCAAATTAGCTCACCAAGTCGCCTCACCAAGTTGACTCACCATTCACCTCACCAAGTGGGCTTGCTAAGTCAACTCGCTAAGTTGCCCCACTAGATTGCCTCACCAAGTGGACTCTTTAATCCTACTCACCAAGCTAGCTCCCTAACATGGCTTGCCAAATCAGCTCACCAAGTTAACTCTTCAAATTCGCTCTCCAAGTTGCCTTGTTAAGTTGGTTCACCAAGTCAACTCTTCAAATTCGCTCACTAAGTCCCCTCACCAAGTAGGCTCGCCAAGTTGCCCCACCAAGTCTCCTCATCGATATGACTCGGCAAGTATCCTCACCAAGTTTACTCTTTAGGTTTTCTCACAAAGTTGCCTCACCAAGTGGGTTCACCAAGTCACCTCACCAAGTCAACTCTTTAAGTTTGCTCACCAAATCGGCTCCCCAAGTTGGCTCACCAAGTCATCTTGACAAATCAACTATTCAGGTTTTCTCACCAAGTGGGCTTGCCAACTCATCTCATGATGTTGCCCCACCAAGTCACCTCACCGAGTCTCCTTACTGAGTCACCTCACAAATTCAACTTTTTAAGTTTATTGTCTAGGCCAGCTAACCAAGTCAACTCTTCAAGCTCTATCATTAAGTCCCCTCACCAATTCCTCCCCCCCCCCCCTTATGTACGCTCACCAAGTCACCCCACCACGTCACAAGTCATTTTGCCAAGTCTCCTCACTAAGTCAATTCTTCAAGTTCTCTCACCAAGTCACCTCACTAATCTGCCTCACCAAGTAGGCTCGCCAAGTCACCCCACCAAGTCACCTAGAACAAGTCAACTCACTGGGTTGCCTCACCAAGTTGGCTCTTCAAGTCTGCTCACCAAGTTGACTCTTTAAGTTTCAAATTGTAAATTTGGATTATTGGATACCTTATGAGAGTTGTAATGACTGTGCAGAAGGTGAATGTGAAGAAAGTAATTGAGAGGCATGAGAATAGTGTGTCCTAATATATTTTTGCCACTAAATTGTCCGGATCAAGTTTCATTGCATTCCCAATAGTGTCTCCTAGATTTCCAATTTACAAAACATGAAAGTTAAGAACTTATCAAATAGTTTTTTACTAATATATAAAGACATTGTCATTTTTATTTAACCTTTTTAGAAATATGAATTTATAGAGTAAAAATTGAATTATTAGGAAAGTTACTATTAGCAATTTCTCATACTAAGAGGTAGCAAGAATACTACACAGCCTAAATGTAGAAGAGGGAATACACATCTATGCAATATGATAATATAGAAATAATTTACAATTATATTAATAGCGAGTGGATAATTAAATAGACAACCTAAAAGAAAAATAGAAAAAGGTACCATGACTCAAGACATAAAAACTCTTGCTTATTGCGTAGAACCTATGAAATGATTGTTAATCCTATTGTGATATGTACACTCATCAAATATTAGCGCACCCTATTGTCAAATCTAAATGTAAAATATATTTGATCCTAAAGCTTTTATCTTATATTATTTTGTCTGGGACTTTTACAAATATTGGATTATTCGCTAATTTGATTGTTCTTTACTAGAGAATCTACGCCATCTACTCCTTTGTTTGCTATTATATTTTCTTCCTTGTATCCTTCTCAATATATGTGTTTGATGATCATTTTTTCAAAAATTTCAACTATCTTTAATGCATAGTTAAGTTTAGAGTTTAATATCCAATTCGGTGTGCTTATTTTCCTTAGTGTGTTTAAAACGATTTGTGAATCTCCTTCGATAACTAGCTTGCTTATACCTAATTCCAAACTAAGGATTAAACCTTCAATCAGAGCCTCTAATGTTGCTAAATTATTTAATAGAACCCCTAGATAAAGATAAGATAAAGATAAAATTATTAATTTCCACGAAAAACCAAAATGGTTTATGGGACTGAGCATACAAACAGAAGAGCCAGCCAAGAAAAGGCACCAAACAGTGACTGAAAAGGAACAAAGCAACAAAAAGAAAGAAAGACAAGGTAAGGACTAAGGGTCCTTCGTTGTCACAAAGAAATCCGTAATAGAGGTACATCCGTGGTCAATCCATAGTCTTCGGATGTCATGAAGAACCCCTATAGGACTAATGCTGCCTGTAGAGAATGGTACAATGTCTGACAGATCTGGAATGTGAAGTAGTGGAAGGCCTTTTCGAACCTTGCGGAGGAGACAAGGGAGAGAAAAAGGTGGTAATGAGTTGATTAGAAGTCTGTCTCTGATGAAAGGACTGCAGGGTATTCTCTCGAAGATGGGTGGACTCCTTAAGATAAAGTGCTAAACACCGTTGATCAATATAACTGAAGAATATTGAGAGAGAAGAACAGTCTCTGAAAAGGAAATAGAATCTCCCTTTGATCTCATAGTAATGAGGACAAAAAAATATGAAGTGAGTCTCAGTCTCAACACCCATCAAAGTGCATAACTGGCATAATCGATCAACCTAATCCATATGGTGATCAGTTCGAGCCCTAAGACGATGAGAACCAACCCTAAAAGAGCCCAAAGAGAACCATAATGCATGATTCCAATGCCGGTAAAGATAGGCAGGGCGAACAACAATACCATCCTGAATAACAAGAAAATGCTCAACATAAAAGGCCATCTTAGGTCACAAACCACCCAGGGGATGACACCAAGTAGTGGTAATATACTGCCTATAGATATCCTCTCTGACATGCTCATTCAATTCCTGACGAGAGAGATGAAGATGAGCCGGGACATCCAGCGAAAACTGATAGGGAGGAAGACGATCAATCTCAATCCTGATCGAACCCAACAAAGAGGTGGCCTAAGCGTACCAGCATCTTGATCTAGCAGAAGTGTCAGATCTCATAATCTCCACCGAAGAACAATATGCCAAAAAAGAGTATCTATGTCGGTCAGCACCCGTCTCCATAAAACCATGAAGCTGATGAAGAAACCAAATCAAGTCAAAAATAATGGCAAGTTTGAGAGGATGAGCACCAAACTCTGCTAAAACAATGTTGTGAGGGGTGAATCTGTGACACCTAATGATATGACGCAACAACAGTCGGACGAACCATAGAGGACTGTCAGATGAACTAAGGACTCAAAAAGGGACAACTTGGACGAAATATCCTGAAAATGATGCCTAAAGCATTGTATCTCTAGCAAAGCCAGGAAGCCCATACCCTTACTGACTCTGGACTAAATAGTAGGTCTCAAACTGAAATGTGGTCCTAAGAACTTCAGACCAAGATACATGTAAGAGGGAGTAATCTCAACCTCCTTCCCTTGGAAGGAGAAATGGAGATGAGAGGTCTTTAAACAGTTAAAGATCATAACCCGTGTCTTAGATAAATTGACCACAAGTTGTCGCTGAGTACAGAAAGAAGCAAGACTATCAAGGAGTATCTGTAAGCTATCAGGAGAAGAGGCCAAGAGAACGACATCATCAGCAAAGAGGAGAATAGAGATCAAAACCTGATGTAAATAACACCCATCTCCTGGTTAAGAATATTTCATAAGGAAATCCTCCAACTCATCAATATACAAGCCAAACAGTGTAGGGGAAAGAGGACAACCCTGCTTCACGCCAATGGTGCTCTGAATCGGATCAGAAAAGCCCTCTAGAGTTCTGAGCCTACTACTAACTTTCTCATAAAGTCTCAAAATAGCAGTCTGTAACATATTTGAAATCCCAATCTCCTAAAGTCGCTGAAATAAAGCCAACCTAGGAACAGAATCAAAAGCCTTACGAAAGTCCACAAAATAACAATAGACCTTCTAAGAGCAGTGTCTAGCCTCCTCAATGATAGCCCGCAATGTAAAAACATGATCCATAGTCTAGTAGTTTTCCCGAAAGCCAGCCTGACCTCTTGTCCTACATCCCTGTCTATCAAGCTCACTAGATAACATGGTGTTCAGAGTAGTGGCATAAAGTTTGGCAAAAGTATGACCAATCATAATAGTTTTGTAATTTCCTGGATCAAAAATAGGCCCAAACTTGTGAATAGGGTAAACAACATGCCTAGACCAAGAATCAGGAAACCCAGTGCAAACCACTCTATTAAAGAGTGTAGGAAGGTAAGATCCAAGAATTGAAGCACCAAGTTTGAAAAGTTCTGCCTGAAAACCCTCTTCATCAGCTACTCTGCTGCATCTCAAAGATCTGATGGCCTCCATAATGCTAGAATAGGTGAACAAATGGCAGTGGGGAGGTGTAGTGGAGTAGAGAGGAGGTTGCCCAGGAATGTCATAAAGTGTCGTGATATGGGAGGTCAGAGAACGATAGTCAAGAGTGGAGGATGGGGGGAGCAATGAGGGAAAATGGTACGCCAGAAGATCTGGGGATTTTGGATAAGCGTGGAGCAAAGGGTTTTGCACTAAAAAGAGGCAAAGGAACATTTCTTATGACGAAGAAAATGCAAATAAGAAACGCGCAGATGGGTAAAGGCAGTAGACTGAGCCTCAAAGGCAACACGAACAGAGCGATGGAAAGCGTTGTAGTCGGCATCAAACCATTTATTCATAGGACAGGTATTCTGACGGTTAGCCGTGAGAGAGAGAGGGGAACGGTGGGGAATATAAAGGAGAGCATAATCCCATATGGCAGAGGCAAGCGAATCAAACATGTCTGAGGCAGCCAGCGAGTCATCAAAACTAGTGGGTGACAAAAGACGCCTAAGGTGATAAGTAAAGAGCTCACCATCACTCTCAGGGTAATGGAAGCGAGTAGGAAGGGAGATAGTACTAGTCAGGCAGAGCAAGGGCGGGGAAGGATGGGGTGAAAGGCAAATAGAAATGCTAAGAAGAGCATGATTGGCTAGCGGAAGACGTGAAATGGTGAAACTGCGAATGGAAGAAATGAAAGGAGAGGAAATGACATAGTCAACAACACTCGCACCACCACAGTGTGGCTAGCAGGTAAAGAGGTTCGATCCAGGAAGGAAGGATAAACCATTCAGGATCAACAACCCAGAAGACTCACAAAGCTGGAGCAGGTGGCGACCATAAACAGAGAATGGTCCAAGAACATCCTCTGAAGTGCGCTGCAGGCCCATAGTAGTCGGATCTAACTTAGAAATGCAATTTGAATCAAAGCCACGATCATGTAAAGGGATCTGATGATCCTTGGTATGAGCATTGAAATCACCAATAATAACAATATCTCCTAAAGCCTCAAACTGCGAAATACTCTCCTGAAGGTCAAAATAGGGATCACCATCCTTTGGGTCATGATTAGCATAGGGAGAAGAGGTCAGAGGAAAATAACAAACAGCAATAAAAATATCTCTCTGTCTATATTTTTGCCGACCAATTCGGACCCACATAAATCTGGCAAAGGCATCAGAGTGAACAACTAACGTAACCCTAAAAATATCATCTCAAACCAAACAAGAAACACCCCCAGACCCACGGACCCCACCAGACGTTCAAACTTCATCCCTACACACTGACAACCAATGATAACCATGATAACCTGAAAGAGGATGCATAGGGCTCTCGTGAGTCTCAGCAATGACCAAAATATCTAAAGACCCCACCACATCCTGAAAAAGACCAAGTAATGACCATAAAGAGTCATTACTATTCCAGCAGTTGACAAGAAGAGAAGAAGATCTCTTCTTGTCAAACTACTATCAGAACCGTCACGCCAATTTGGAGGTTGTCCTCTCTACCCAACCAGCAGGAGGAGAATCACGGACCACTGCCTTAAGATTTTGAATAACAGCCCATTTTCCAACACATCTAGCCTCTGTCGCAATACCCCAAGCCTGTTTAAGTTCTGCAACTTGTGCCTTAGTAAGATCTTCATCCAGATAAATTTTTGAGGGGAGAGAACAACTTTCTCTTCGCTCTAAGGGCATGAAGCCTATCTGAAAAAGAGAAGAATCTGATAAAAAGGATGTCCCCTGTACCAAACCAACATTTATCCAAGGTGATGTCCGAGATGCCAAGTTGCTCAGAGAGAAAGGCATGCCCAGCAGCAGCAAGGTCAGAAGTGGGTGAAAGACCTTGAATGCGCAAGTTGAGCTCACGTGCCCACTGCACTCTCTCGTCATCAATCTTACCTTGAACAATCTTGTCTATGCTCAGTCTCGAAGTAGTAGTATCAGTATTGATGCAAAGTGAAGCCCATGATTTCACCTTCTGTTCCGTTTCTGCAACCATTTCGGTATGCTGATCCTTGATTTTATGCAATCCAACATAGAAGCTTGCACTAAATTATCTTTAATGAATATTCAAGTTTAGAGTTTAATATCCTTTCGGGGGAGGTTCCCATTTTCATACAGTCCTAGCTTGATTGTTATCTTTTAAATATGTCATAGGTGGGTTGATGAGTTTAAACCAATTTTGCACATTTGTAAGAATTTCTCAAGTTATTTATTTCTACTTCTATAATGCATACTTCTACTTTACTAAGAAACAAAGTTAAGTCCATACTTCCATTTATAAATATTCTTCTATTTCTTTTCTTCTAAATTTCTCATAAAAGTATGAATAGAGATATTTTCTATAAATTATTGTATATAATAGAATCTCATTTTTGGGCCAACTATTTAGAAAAATTCTTAAATTATCTGGGAATGCAATTGACCAATTAAGTTTTTGGCATAACCATTGCCAACACTTCCTAGTAAAGGGACATTGGAACAACAAATGTTTAGTCGTCTCATATTCATTTTCACATGAAGAGGATCTTATGGGTCCCTTGAAGCCCATCTTGGTAACCCTCTTTGCCATCAAAATTCTCTTGTGTAAAGATGGCCAAAGAAAATTTCCAACCTTGGATAGACATGTTGCATCCCATTATGTCCTTGATTGGCTCTAATCCATTTATCTCATTTATGATGATCCCCTGTTTTTATATTTTATTTCTAATGTTCATAATAGGAAAGGTGTCTATAAGATTCGATGTTGATTGTAAAGTTTTATATGATATCTTTCTTTCATTATCTAATATGATTATTTCTGAAATTTTACCTTCAAATTTGTGATATTTCAAGTTGTATATAAAGTTGTTTGTAATTAACTTAATCGTATTGTGTTCTAGTTTTTTATTTTGATTAGTAACCAAAAATTTAATAGAGTTGCAGAATTTATAAGATGCATCTATTCCTATTACATTACCAATTGCATCTCTGATTTTTCTAAGAATCTCTAAATGCATTAGTTTAGGAGGTATGGATTGAATGGACACCCAGGTTGGAATGGATAAATCTAACTATTTTTCCTTGCAATCCTATGACCATTCAATGAATTTATCAACAAATCCTTCATAAAAGAAAATAGAGACAAAGAGGAAATCTTTTTTCACATCTTCATTACTACAATGTATATATATTAATCTATTAGAATGGTGAGATATACTTACCTGATTTTTGCAGAATTCCTTTAACTAGCACATGAGATTGATTATTTCTTGTTTAGGTCCATTCCAAAATGCGAATATACTTTCTGACAATCCTGCCATTGCTTTTCGTTGACCTAATTGCTAATAATCAGGACCTGTTCTTTAGATTTTTCTTTGTAGGTTCACGAAGTTGATATGGTTTCAATGGAGGTCTGACATGAAGAATTGGGGGACCCAATCCTACGATGTTGTTTGATATAAGCCATTTTAAAATGTGATACGAGTTTAGGAGAGATTGGCTCCATGGATATCAGAATTAGAGAGATATCCTTTCTGTTGGGAATACAGATATAAACTATTTTGTGTTGCATATTTGGTATGATTAAAAAAGAAAATTTGTTTGTCTAGGCTTGCCGTTGAAAAAATGATATTAGGGCAAAAGCCCTTCCAATTCCATTTGTTGCCTTGTTTGGAAAAATCTTCTTCTATACCCATTTGAGGTAACTGAGTTTGACTAATGATGATCCATTGATAGATAAGTATATTGTCCTTATTGCTTAACAATTTGATTCCTCCTCTGTTGTTCTTATTGTCTTTATCCACTAGACAAAACCCTAATTTTTCTTTAAATTTCACAAGTAGCTTTTGATTGGATGCATTTGTATTTTTACTAATCTAATGGTTGTATTTTGTCTACCGTTGAAACTTCTTCTCGAAATCATCATACCCCAAAAGTGTCACAAAAGGATTAGACGTTTTAACCACAAACCATGGACTAACAGAGGGAGAAGCCTTGATATGTGGAGGGTCGATGCTATACATTCCAATCTCATCCACTTCTTTGCTAGATTGACATGTTGATATTTTTGGCTACTACCCTAGTTGTCGATTAGGTTCCTGAATCGTTTGCTTTGGTTTGCTAATTAAATGCTTTGTTGATCTAGTTTGTCTTGTTCGCTGGTTGTTTTTATTTTCATATTTTGCATAATTCATGTATTCTGCTCTTCGTTTCATTTTTTGGTCCAATTTCCGACTAATGATAATATTTAATAATAAACAAACAATTAAATTTAATAATAATAGCATTAAATTTGAATATAATAAAATAGAAATTAATGTGGCAAAGGTCATGGCAATTCAAATCAGCCGACTAATGATAATATTTAATAATAAACAAAAGATTAAATTTAATAATAATAGCATTAAATTTGAATAAAATAAGATAGAAATTAATGTGGCAAAGGTCGTGGCAGTTCAAATCAGAGGTATAAAAGAAGAGATGAAAGCAAATAAGAAAGTGGGGAAATTTTGGAATGAAATTAAGAAATGATATGCTAGAGAAATCAGCGAAGGTTGTTACAGGCAACAATAGTGGGATAAAAAATTACATTTGATCATCCATATATCAATTAGCAAGAGTGAACAAGAGCTCTTTGGTGCTGGAGTCCCTGCCTTTTAACATTATAGTGTGTTAATAATAAGAAGCCTTCACCATTTTTTTGTCAAATCATGTTTAAATTAATAATTGAATTTTTTATAACAAATTTTGTTTTTGAAATACAATGTTCAATTATAGTTATAATTTTCCATCCTCTTCTTTTAACAACCAGCAACAGACAAGTTTTTTCTATCTAATATCACACAACTTTTTAAATTTTATTTAATATCTCTATACAACACACTATTAATTTTTCATTTTTTCTTATTCTTTTTTAAACCAGCAAATACTGAAATAATTGATTAATTTTTGCAGATTTTAAAAATATATACACAAACTTAAAAGCTAGAGAACAAATCTTAATATTTTAATATAATAAAATACTATTGGTTGAATTAATTGTACTTATGTACAAAACAAAAAAAATTAGATTGCTATCCCATTGGTAAAAGCTTTAAGAAATATTGTAATTTAAGAACCATACATATATAACCTCTTTGTCAAATGTCAAACAGCTTAAATATTTTCTTTATAATATAAAAGGTTATCATGTAATTTGATATTCCAATACCTAAATTTAATTGTATGCTATTAAGAGCTTCTACTCCAATCCTTCTAATAAAATATTCTTTCCTTAAAAAAATAAAATATTATATATTTATAGTTTACTTTAAAAATTATTCAAAATATTTAAGTTATTCAATATTATCTTTTAAAATATTATACTAGGCCTAAAAAGTCTTTTAAAAGGTTGTAAAACCAATTGAATATTATTTTTAGAGCTTAGATATAATCATTCGTAACAACTTTAAATGCTAAACGTCTACCGATTATGTTCCCCATTTATATTTTCTTGATTCATAAAAAAGTTTATGGTATATGGATGTGGCCACTTAATATCTTATGAATTTTTTTCTAATTTAATGTCTCCATTCACATCCTACTTATGTGTGGAGATCGAATTTGTCAGACATTTTTTTTGTCAGCTTTATTTTAAACTGGCAACAGGGAAAACACTAGTGGGAATTATGTCCACAAGATGATGTACTAATATAAATATTCATTGTTACAGGATGGACCCTATTAGGAATCTATTACAACATTCAGTACATGGAGTCCCTATGAGGAGACTTTGAATTCCTGTTAGGAGATTCCAACCCTATTAAGAGTTGTAGTACAATGTATGCAAGGTGAGCCTACTACCAAAACATGCAATCTCAATCCGCGGTGGGCCAAAAATTTGTTCACGCTGCCCAAAAACATTAAATAGACTCTGCCAACAGCACCTTTAAATTCCTGAATTTCGATTGATGAAAATACTCATAAATCCCAGAAAATTATCCTTTGACCAATCAGAAATTCAGAATTTGTATTCTATAATTGATTTTTGAAATATCATGCATTAGTTTTTAGCATAAATTAATTGGAAGGAGGTAAAAAAAACATAAAAAGGTAGGGACTGATAAACCTCGAATTTGAGCGACATCCAATCCACAATTAAGATAAATGGACAGACCAGTCCTTAATCAAGTAAGAAGTAATAGAATATGGACGAAATGAGTAAGGGAAAATAAAATTTAAATTATCTTGGAACCGTTTAAGAATACGCACAGAACTAGGAAGGACAGTCGTGGAGGCTATAATATGGATATTTCTATTTGCCATTGCCCCTATTACCGTGGATGCAAGTGAAGGGAGACTCATATTTATGACTGATAGAATGTTTCAGCGGAAGTGGAATCTCACAAATGACATCTATCGAACATGATCCTGTGATAGAGATGGAGGGATGAATTACGATTGCGTAAGGCATATATCAGATAGAATAATTACAATTATACCCAACGAATGTCTATGGCTCTGTCGGCAGCTTGCTCAATGATTTTGACGAGTGTAAAATGTATTGCGTGTCCGAAGAGGCCAACGGGTCAACTAATGATTTAGTTAGAACAACAGCAGAGGGTTTAGAATGGCATAGGAAGATTGAGGGACGTTTGATAGAGAAACATCATCAAAGAGGTGGGTACCATCAATATACCAGCAGTGACAAACAATGTAATTATTACATAGTGCCAGGATTAAAAAAAAATGCATCTGTCATACTCTAAAATCCATTATGAGCTAAGGTTTAATAGGAAAGAGCCTCTTGCAATTATAGTGGTAAGAACATTGTCCAATACAAGTGACATGTTATTTATTGGTTTTCTGGCTCAGCATTGAATAAGACGAGCTGGGGCAAAGTCTACAGTCCGACGTGGCTACTCGTTATGTCAACTACAACCAAGTTTACCAGCTTTCGAAACAGAGTCATGGATAGGCCTAGAAGTTGTCATTTGTTGGAGGCCTTTTTTCAGATACCCCACGTGCCATGTTTGTGCTTCTTTTTCACACGTTACAAACATACAAATGCAAACCTCATGCAAGAAAACAAGTGTGTAGAAAAGTAGTCATGTGTTGAAAATATAAAACACTTGAGCGATGGAAGAGTGGTCTATTTCAGCAATAATCAGTGGAGAGAGGAGAGAGCACACAAAAATAATTTTAGCAATGCCATGATGGTGCTTGCACAGAAGCTTCTGACTAATAAGGGATTGTGGAACGTTACTTCTGTTGTTCCTCTTATTGCTCCTCTTGCTGCCATTTTGGGGAATTCTCATTTTGTTATTTCCATTTCTGAAGGTCCGTAGCCCAAGAAGCGTTAGATAAAAGTTGGAAGAGGGGAAAGGTTCAGTTGCTCGTCAAATTGAGGGGTCGGATAGATACTAGGTTTTCCCATGCTAGGGTTAAAAATAGAAGGCTTGATGGCTTTAATGTCAGTATGGCACATGCATTCATTAGAAGAAGCAAAATTGGAGTCCTTGAAAACTGTGGAGGAGACAGCCATAGCAATGGTTGTTTCTCTGCAAGATCTGATCCAGGGTTTAGTATCAATCTTGTATGCTTGTCTAGAGGTTGTCATAACTTTTGGCCTCTCCCAACTGTAATGACATCACTCAGCTGAGACCAGAGCGAAGAAACACTACTCTCAAATTGATTGCTTTAATCAAATGGCGAGAAACGTCTAGAAATTGCCGAGAAATCTAGTATGTGCTAAGGAAAGCAATTTTGTAAAAGAAATTTTGCAAATAAATTTCGAACTTTCGAGAATCATCCAGCGCAATGTTCTAACTTTTTATGCTTCTAGTGTTCATAAATTTGTGTTTTTCCAGCAAAAATAAATTTCCTCCTTACTTAACCAATCACAAATAAGAGAAATCACATTTTTAAATTACTAAAATAAAAATTTAATCCTTTGTGCTCATTGGCTGGTTGACTGGTCAAATTGGATAAATTTAATTTCAACGGATGCATAAGTATCCTGCCGTAGGCGGCAACTAATTATATGAACTGATGTCAAAAGGCCAGTGAATTGTCAAGGTCTGATGCCAGACTAAAAAATTTAAAAGCAACCCAATAAAAAATTCTAAATAATGGCCCCAAACATCCTATAAATGAAATCCTTTTGCAAGAACAGCTAGAGTCCTAATAGATTGTTATGGTCTGCCAACAGACTAAAAAAGCAACCTAACAAAATTTCAACAAATGAATACACTGTTGATAATTTTAGACAGCACATTTAGCAACAATTAGAGAGCTGTTGCAGTAAACATGAACAATTTTAGCAACAGGCAGCAGCCTGAAGAAAGAATAATCTGAGATGCCTACTGCATGAGTAATTGAAACAAATTATTATAGACCTAAAGATATCTAAATCGAAGACATAAGCTTTAGCACTTGCTTAACACACACACACACATATATGATAAACTGCAGTATAAATTTATTGAAATTAATTTCTGTAATTGTGAGACTGTTTTGGTATTTAATTATGCATTGCAATAAACTTATATTTGGTTGTGAATCTCTCAAAGTACTTGACAGTTTCCGTATTTGCCATATCTGTAGTTTTGATCAAATAGTAATATAATGCAGTTAAAACAAATTGTATCTTATATGCGAGCACCAGACACCTATTAAAAAAACTGAGTACATAACTGTAATATTATTTGATGTCAATTCATTAATAAATATATCAGACACTGCTAAATAACCTGTACAATGTTCATACCCCGTCTTCTCCTGCAAAAGTGAAATTCGCGCCAAAATTTGTCCATGATCAATTAAGCTTCGCCATGTCAGTTGCAAATGGCTGAGCTTTTGTATTGAGTAAAATGTCTATCAACAAATACTTTCTAACTAACTGCTTCCAGGAGCTGTTTGGTTGGAAATGAAGGTACCGACGGTTTTTAGCCACTGCGTTAGCTGTCGATGTTCTTTCACGTAAAGCCAAGCTTGGAGAAATGGAAAGAGTTCCTCATTTATGCCACGCTCTTCCAAATAAATGCGGAATGCTTTCTGGAGTTCCCGATCAAGATCGCTGTGGAGTTTCGGTTTGAGATTTCAGACACAATATTTTCCAGATAAATTAGAAGATGACTTTCAATTAATATTAAAAATTGCGGAGGATTCTCTTCCTCCTTAGAAAGGTTTAGTATTTACCGAAAATCTGGTCCTTGATAGGCTTTAGGAAGAAACATTGTCCGATTTGATAGGTTTTCTCTCTGTGTCAAAGATACAGATTGTATCCCCATTGCATCTGGATAAAGGTCACAGAGGAACTGCAGGGCGGGCCCTTTATCACCTTTTGCAATGACCACAATCAAAAAAATTTGGTTGATGTTCACTTCATTAGAATCATCCTCGTCATCAATCTCTCCAAGATCAGCTAAACGTGACACAGAAACTTTGATCTCCTCTTGGTTATAATTTCTAGATAAGACTGGACCAGACGAGTCCAGAGAACCCTTAATAACAACAAATGGTTTTGGAGGGTTTATCTTCTGCAAAAAAAAATTTAAAAAATAGAAATAAATGTTACCCTCCGTAAAAACATACTCTTTTTAATTTTCTGATGAAAGCAAATATATTACCTAATTTTGCCAAACTGATATATGTATGATGTATCTGAAAATCCAAAATCGACAGCACACGGAGCACATGTGAAAAACAATCTACTTTCTTTCACCTAAAATAAAAATATAATTAATTGCAAAAAACAGCAGATTGGGCCTTTCATGGAAACTATACATCTTCACATATTATCTGTGCTAAACTAGTATCATTTATTGTAACCAGCTACAACCATTCAAGTAATCCAAAGTAAAATCAAAACACAAACAATTAAAATAGCTTCCACAATGCTGAACACCTATTACCCACTCAAGCATCATATATGTACATTGCTCGCATTTCCTTTGTTTTAATCTAAGTTTATGTCTAGGGAATTAAAACCTTTGATTTAGGGAATTAATACCTTTGATTCTGAGATTATTTCATTTGTAGTCTTACTGAGGAGTTATTTGACACCTGTGGAATCAATTTCAGAGCCTCGAGGAAACATGCAGTGCATTTTGGTCTTGTGTACTGTCCAGAATTACTCGTTTTAGAAAGGATTATTCACAGTGGTAAAAGAGGTGATCCAGGATAGCCCTGAACTATGTCAAAGAGTAAAATGGTCAATTTGGGTCCAAAAGGAGGAATCCTAAAACAATGGGTAGTTGCCAACCATTTGCTGAAAAACAATTCCAAACAAAAATTGTTCCCTAGGATCTGCCAACAAAGCTTATCATCCTGGTTTGGTCAAGTTTAATGTCCTCTTGTAGCGTGACGAAATGAGCTGTCCCTTGCAAGACGAGGATAAGCTAGTGACTCCTCACTGTTCAATTTGGTTCCAAAATGAGGAATCCTAAAACAATGGGTAGCTGCCAACTATTTAAAAGAAAAAATCTGAACATAAGTTGTTCCCTAGGGTCTGCCAATGATGATAGAGGGAATGAGATCTCTTGCAAGACTAGGATGAGCTAGTGATTCCTTCCAGTTCAACATCCGAGTAGACTTTTCTTATATTTTGAATGTCATTCCCACATAGTTTAGGATGCATGAATGTGCGTTTGTTTAAATGATGCGGTGGGACAATGCTCAAGCTTCTTGGACTAGAAAATGGGGGTCATATCCCTTCCTTATCCATTTGCAAGAGATGGAGATGGTCTAGTCGTCAGTCACTGTTGCTATAAGAAACGCTGTTGTCTTGTATGAGCATTGAGGTAGTCTCACAATATTGTGTACATTTATTTCTTGTGCTGTCACACTTTTTTTTTTTGACATTGCATGCTACCTGCTTCACTGCGTTGTGTCACAACATCTCTAATGCATAGGTTTAAATTGTAATGTGTCTATGTCACGATTGTATCATAAAAAATGTCAGTCTGTTTGTTTTCTGTTAACGTCTTGGATAAAAGCTTGACACTTAGCACAGTACATGTTTTAACTACAAATAGTGTCTTTTGGGTCAGGGAGACGTTGAAGGTCTCAATTTAGGGGTTGTTGCAGAGCCAAATAAGTTCACTCCCCCAAATCGCAATAGGGATTCATGAACAAATCTAGGGGGGATACCAAGAATGGGGAGGAAAAAGAAGCACAGTTCTTTAAGAATAATTAATGGAACCCAAAAAAAGATAGAGACTACAGAGCCAAACTTACTTGGATGCTAAGGTGAGACAGGGATGCAACTGGTTTACATGACTGGGAGTGAAAAAGCCAAACCTTGGAAAACAAAACAAAAACAAAAACAAGGTGAAAGTATAAACATGGTGGAGGATGACATTGAGGAAACAACATCTGAACCGGAGACATTTTGAAGTTCTAAACTTTTAACAATTGAAAAAGCATGCCAATAGGTCGTTCTATGTATTGATGATGCTAGAAGAGATAATATTTCTGTTGTTTTACAAGTACTCGCATTAACAAAAATATTCGCAGATTCATATTCCAGTTCAATATTTTGGCCATGTTTGTTTATTAATTATTTGTTGTACTTAACATTCTCAAGTTGAAGTGCAGAGAAGTGGTATGGAAGCACTCATCCTACCAACATGAATTCATATGATCAACTAAATGAAGAGGATAAAGAGCAGAAAACGGAAAAACAACTATTTTCTAAGAGTGTCAAGGTAGGCATACAACCAATGGCAAAGAGTGTAAGGGAGATATCAAGCAATTCAGGAACTGCTTATAGTCTGGAGTTATGTTTCTTGTGGACTAAATTGAATCATATGTTTTAAATCCCCTGCAAAATTCCAGACATGGTGCATCTCCTCCACCACGTCCAAACTTCAAAGATGATCCCATTAGAAAATTCTGAAGGTCGTATACGGCCAATGACACGAGCTACATAGAAGTATGTTTTTTAATGTCCATAGGTCAACAAGAAATGATGTTGGTTAACAAGACTACACTAGGACAGGTTCACAACATCACGTGCAAAATATTGAAGTTCCAAATTTTGATGGTAAACTGACATTGTTTCCAAAAGTAAGAATGCATAAGAATGCATAAATAGAGTGTATTTTAAAATGCTCATGTCTGTTATGGAAAATAATTCATTTGTTTAGCATCATCTTGAAAGAGATGCCTAAGAGGCATTGCTATGACTTGCATGTGCAATGTGGTGAACATGATGAATTATTCACTTGGTAGGACTTTATAGATTAGATTATTTATGTTTTCCATGAAATGGCTGCTGATGACAAGATTTAAGGAGCTTTGTCTTAATTACCAGTCTGGATGTAGGTATGAGAACCCAATTCATGGATGTGTGGAATTTTTTATTTTTTGGGTGGGAGAGAGGAGGATTGGTTGTGTTTAGGTACATATGTGTGAATTATCTATCTATCTATCTATATATATGCGCAAAAAAAAAATTAAAAATATATATAGATTATAACTAAATCATTTAATAGCATGTTACTTCATCATTGACCAAAAAACACACTTTCTAATGATTTTTTAAGTCACTTTTTGTGACTGGCCTATGGATGTGACAGGATGTGTCTAGGATGCACAAACTGGCTTGTGGATCCACTCCAGATGCATTTGGTGTGCATCCTGGCCATCCACAGGCCTGGATGCACCTGAATTGCATCCAGATTGTGCATCCAAACCGGTATGCATCCAGATTTGGTTTGCGGGCCCAGGGTGCACATACGGCAACAGATTGCTTCGTAATCTGCAGCAAGGATATCAGGACTCTTACAATGAATATAGTAGAAAGTTTCAAAGATCATGCCACATTTGTTTGAGGTATGTCTAACACAGAACAAACTTCCTTATTTGTTGATGGGCTTCAAGAACTGAAAAACCATCTAGAAACACTTAGACCCAAGGACCTTGATAACGATGTCTCACAAGAAGGTCCAAAAGAAAAACGCTTAAGGGAACATAATCATCTTAAGGTCAAATGAGGCTAGAAGTTCAATAGATAACAGCATTGAACAAAATAATTCGCCTCAAGAAGACCTTTGTAATCAAGGAAGTTGTTCTTCATGTAAGGAAGCATGATCCCATTAATATAAGCGTCCCACTAAAGGTTGAATTGAGCTAATTGAGGTGGCTAGTTTCTCCACTGCAACCCACCACATCATTAGCAGCCATGAGTGGTGTATGCATTCCCTCTAAATTGCAAATGGAGGGTGTTGGTGTTTAACACTAATAAACAACAAAATGCTCAATACCAAAGTGATAATACTCACATAATCTAAAGGCTAGCTACTTCCTATTAACAATTATGTGTGTACATCATTTGGATCCAACTTCAACAAAACCAAGCATGGTTTTCTACTCTTTAGGCTCTGCAAGACCAAGGTGGGTATACCTAGGGGATGATTCAAATGCATACTGTTGTATGAGAATTCTATTAGTTTCATTTTGATTCTCATCTTCTATCTCAGACACATACACAGTTTATCCATTTCTTGACATTTTCAGATTCATATACATCCCTCATAAGCAGATTTGGTCACAATTCTCCTTGGGTTTACAAATATCTCTAGAAATAGTAGCTACCTACGACTCAAAAATTAGATATAAACGAGTGCTGACCAGAATTCACAACCTTGAACAAAATGAAATAAAATTGACTTTGAATTTATGATTGATTGGTATGTAGTGATAGAATTTACTCTCACTCTCCTCCAATTTATGTGACCAGTGCCTTATCCATTGGGCAGAAAGTTAATTATTGACAGGAGATCTAATTCAAATAACTTGTAAATGAATCTATCAATTGTAATCACCCATTTCCATTCTTATGAAATATACATTTCATAAACTCATAAACTCTACTGATTTACTGAAGCATTTACATAATTCCTTAAATTAAAAGCAACAATAAAACAATATACAACCCATCTAGACTGCATTCAATCAATTAAACCTTATTCAAATGACTTCAAAGTAAACAAACTCATAAAATGGAGACAGAAATTGGTGACACGGATATAATGTAAGTACCCTTGTGTATTATCCTTTTAGATGATTGATACAATGACCAATAAAAACTCAATGAAAAGCCCAGAATATCTTGTTGATTCTGTCATTTCTATATATTGTCAGAGAGTACACGATTGAAAATAAACTCAAAACAACTATATACAACTGGACTGACTGTACTTTTCTTGAGAGAAGCAAAAATTATACAAGCCTTCGGACCCATCACAATGCCTTGAAACCTCATTTATATAAGCGTGAGTTGCAACAAGCAAAGGGCAAAATGTGATAGACAGGTGTCCTCTTACAACAAGGAATACAACAAACTATTAAAATAACAACAGAAACAGTTGCATATGACAGCTGGAGCATCAAATCTTCAATTTTTGCCCTCATCTTCAACTGCCCCCTGTTGGTAGAGCCTTTATTTCTGTGATTGCCTCCCATACAATGACTTCTCTTTTTGTTGGCCACTCGCATGCTTTGATGGTTGTTAATTCACCAACAAACTTTTGCCACCTCGCATCTATGACTGCCTTCCCCTCTGTTATGAATCTATTCATTTTAATTTCAATCTTGAACAGAGTATCAATGAGTTCATTGAAAGAAAACTCATCAGTGTCACCTTCAAAAATGGATACCAACTGTAGCAAGTTTGTAATATGGTCAAAAGAACTAGACCATTCATTCCAATCTTTTATTTAGCTATCAGAATTAAGGATTGAAAGGATTAAGGAATAAAAACCATTAATCAACACTTTCGTCTATTGTCAATTTTCCTGTAAAGAATTGTAGCAAATCCTTTACTTTATCCATACACTCTTTAACAGAAATGACCTTACCAGGAAGGTCTAGCTTCTTAGCTAACAGAGGTATCAATCTGTCGAAAAATTGCATGTAAGCTCCCCATTGTTGGAAAATGGGGTCAAGCCAACCTACTGCTTCTTTGCATATTTGCTCAGTAGCTTGCAAGTTGGTGAATGTATTAAATGCATCTTGAGAGATTCTCTTCAAGATGCCTACCCTGTGATTCAGCATACTCATCATTACACCCCTTTTTGGTGCACTATCAAATTGAGGAACCTCACCTTCCACATTTACCACTGGTATTGGCACTGGCACCATTACTCCTATGGGTATATCCTCCATTTGGACTTCTACTTGAACAGTGTGTGTAACCTCTTCCACACTCCCTTGTGCACGTTCTGCCTCTGCTGCAATTTTGAGGTGGTCCTTCAAAGATGTAACTTCCTCTTCTAGGCTCTGGACTTTTCCCTCCAACTCTTCTATTCTCTATTTTTGCACGTAGCTTGTTTTAAGCTCTTCTTCATACAACTTCCTAACATCTAGGCATTCATTATATGCAGCAGCAAGCCTATCCTCAATCTGTTCCATCTTTGCCTCATTTATGAATGCAAAGTGTTTAACCATGTTGGAGATCTCCTTGCCTATGGTGTTATCCAGTGTCCAAACAATCATGTTACCCTCAACAGTCTCCTCTACATTCATCATTTTAGGTTTGTTAGTGTCAGGGGAAACACTCCATACAGCTAGGGTCTTAGTATCTATACTAAAACCTGACCCTCTCTTCAAACCTTCACTGCTGCAAGCCTCATAACTGATTGCCTTGTCTTGCCTCCTGATCTGGTCAAGTACAAAGGCCCTTTCGATGTCCCATCCTAGCACTAAAATCATGCCACTTCTATGTACCAACTCCCTGGCTTCTGCAGGGGTCATTGTTTCACTGTCTAGATCATATGCCAGCAGTTTATCCACCAGTTCTTTATTCTTTCCAGGATCTTCTCCTGGCATAAGGCTCAATGTGAGCTCATTTTGCTTAATTTTATATTAAAAACTTTTCAACTCAGACGATTTACTGAAATCATCTTCCATGAATTTCTCAAACTGGATGAGTCTATCATCCAATCTAGAGGCTGCAATTTGTAAATCAGTTGAAGCTCTGCTTGCCTTTGTTGCCCTTTCATGCAAGTAGTTATGCCTAATATCAGCAAAATATTGATCATTGCCTAGTATGACTTGTAGGGCTCTGCTCACCACCCTCTCTGCGATATGCATGGTTTTTTTGTCTCTGGTTGCCTTTAGCCACCCATGTAGAAGATGATGGCTGTTCCTGCTCCTCAACATCAATTTCTAATTGGACATCAGGCTCAGAGGATTCTCTATTCACTGTTGCCTTTTCTCCTAGTGGCTCACTTGGCATTTGGGCCATGATATGATCAAAATTCTCAACCATTTTCCTCAAATTCCCAGGATATGGGATCTCTATGTAAAAACCCTTGAAGTTTGGATTGGTCCTTCTCAAGGCATCTTCCAACTTTCTGATCTCAGCATACTTTCCCAGTAACTCATCAGACTCCCCTGTTGCTACTATATTAGCAATTAAATCTTCTACAGGGATGGGTTTGCTGGGAGACAGAATATAACCCCTAATGGCTTTGACCTCATTAGTTACATAATTGTCTAGGTCATACATTCTGTAGGGTCCAGTGGCAAACTTATACTGGCTTAAATATTCACTAAGCTCCTCATAAGCATTCTTCCCAATTATAAAATCTCCTACTTTAAATCATCTACAGAAAAAGGTAGGTTTATGTAGGGAAGGAGGAATCATCTCTTTGTTCATCAATAAGAATTGCCAAAAGAATTCAATAATAGCTAACCTAGGAGGCAGATATTTGGGTAATATATGAGGTGGTTGTGGGCATGCATAAACTCTCATTAAGGTACACTCAAAAAAAAAAATATCACCCCAATTATGGTCCAGTTTCATTTTTTCATCCAAAAAAGAAGATCTGAGTAATGTTTTCAAGACATTAGGGGCCCTAAAAAGGTATGATCTACCATTTTCATGATTGCAGCACTAAACAAATTGAAAAATACAATTGTATTTGAATAATGAAAATTTCTATCCCAAATACGAATCCATAATTGCACAGGCAACTCACCAAATTCATCAGACGTTTGATCAATGAAATCCTGACTGATATAACCAATGTTCTTGTACAGGATCAGGTGTATTAGCAATGAGTAATGATGAAACTTTAAGTCCTTCATCTCACCTTTTTTGGCATTCACAATCTGATGGTGCATACTCTCAATAATGAATCCCACATAATCATATTCCCTATTGTTAAAAGGGTCTTGTATGTCACATGCCATTAAAAACAATGAGCCATAGACACAATCTTCTGCCCCATCACTTCCTAGAATCTTATGCAATCCATACACTGTATTCTTGAAGTAGTTTTTGAATCTACTTAGTAGCAAGTGATCCTCTCCTTTCTTTGGTATCTACCCTACCTTTTTGACATTGTAGAGGATGTGGGGTAGCATCACATTATTCAGATAATGAGTCTTATTTCTCCCAAATTTTCCTTGTAAGTCATCAATATCTATGGGCACATCCATCTGCCCCTCCAAACCAAAAGCTTCTATGAAAGAAGTCCTATCAAGTGTGCATAAAATACTCCCATTATGTCTATGGAATGACCTCGTGACTAGATTATAAGAGTTTATCAAAGCCTTCAACAAATCCACATCAACAAATACTTCAAGGAATATCAATTTTGCCATATTCTTGTTCCATGGGTTACAAACTGGCACATTTTCAATTATGTTCTGACAGAAATACATGAACAGATTAAACCCATTGATCTTGGGGCATTTTGCATCTTTGCATAAGAAGTAAGGATCTTTAAAAACATGGTCATTAGCTGAAACTGCATTAGATGACCCTTGGAGTATTTTCAACCATTCCTTTGCATGTTTGTTTGGCTTTCTGACCCAGGTTTTCTTTTCAGTTTTTACTGTCCCCTTTTGCTATTACTTCAACAACATCATCACCTTCCTCTTCCACTTCTACTTCATCAGTAGGGACCTCCTCAACATCTATGTCACCCATTATCTTCTGCAAACTTATTGTAATCACCTAAAAATGGTCATCTAGACTATTAGCCCCCTTCTCAGCATTTTGGCTAATTTAATTTAATCACTTACCTAGGCCAAATTGCTAATAATCAATTTATTTGATTATAACCTATAGTTTGACTATGCTATCCTAAGTTCATTATTTGATTAAAAGAACATGTCCCCTTTTAATTTAATAAAAGACCCCATTCTTCTAACCCACTTAAAATGCACACATAAAGTCCTTTTTCTATTTTGCAATTAAAAGAAAAGGCTTGTGAGACTTTTGTCTTATGTGACAAGTCAACTTATATTCTATTGGTTGACTTGTGTGTGCACATGGATCACTCCTCGTTTCGAATTCCACTGTTGATCATCCATCATCTTCATCTTGATCTCTACCGTCCATACGACTTTAAAAGGGAGAGAGCTTTCCCCCTTAATCAAACCCTCATTTGAATATTGTTATGATGCAGGTTTTCTAACAGGTTTCTTTGGAGCTTTGTGGAGAACTTCTATTTCTTGTCTACATTCTCTCATACCATAGCATTTTAGCTTAGATTCATGTTGCATGTTAGTTTAACTTCTATTTTGCAATATCTATCTCACATAGCTTAATATTTGGATTGTAACACTCTCATCCATGCTTAGAATAGTTGCACTTTTCATATTCATGCTAGCTTAATCTTTAGTTGCATTGCATCCTTGAGGAACTCCTTGGGACATTTGCATTCTTGCATCTTGTCTTTGGAACCTCCCATTGCATGGTTTACTAGCAAGAAGAGTATCTCTAAGGCTCATCTGAGAGCCTTCTTATTTTTGAATACTAGCTTCTTGCACTCCGTGGATAGGGAGCTCTAAGCCGGCCTCTAAGCATTCCAACTCATGGAATCGTTTGGATAGAAGGGTTTAGAGTGGGACACTTTCGAGTGTACCTTTTTGGCACCCACCGTGGGGCTTGAATCAAGTTTTTAGCTCCATTTTCTTTCATTTCTTATCTCTGATTTTTTATAGCAGCATATTGGATCTAATCAAATGCTTTTGTAGAATTATCACTTTGGTTTTAAGGCCAACCCATAAGTAGATTGGTTTGAAGGCCAAAAATCTAGTTGGTTTAAAAATTTGATCATATCTTTTAAACCGCTTGGAGTTTGGTTCTGAAAATTTTTTTGCAAGTTGGGTATGCATTCAAAATGTCTTAGTCCGATTTTCAGAGCATTTTGACATGATTTGCAGGAGTTATGATTTTTTCTTTTTTTTTCATAAAAAGTCATTTCTGATCGCAAATTAGCATATTTTTTAGAAAAACTTACATTTTCAGAAAGATTTTTGAATTCTAAGAGGGGTAATCTCTTTGTGTTTTGACTTTTGAGGTCGTATTAGGGATCAAAAATCCGATTTGATAAATCTGGCCTGTTTTGACAAAATTGATCTCTAGGGCGCAAATGAAGAGATTTTTTTGAATTTCTTGCATTTTTGGAAAGCTCTCTAATTTTTAGCAAGGGTCTCTTCTTTTCATTTCTATTTTTGGATCCAAAATCATAGCAAAAAAAGTCTAATCTTGTTGACTAGGTCAAAATCAAAGAGTAAAAATGAGAGCATTTGTGATTAACTTGCACTTTCTTTGCATGCACTTGGTTGGAAGATAAATTGGCTTTTTGGGGCAACTAACCACTTTTTATTGCAGTATTTTATGATTATTTCACACTAACTTGTGGGCTAACGAGTTGTGATCGCAGGTTGCCGTCTTTGTGAAAAAAAAAAAAAATTGAAACATTGCATAAAAAGAACGCATGTCAAAGCTTCAAATGCACAAGGGCTATTAACGATTGTTTGCAGGGTTGCCCAATGCATAAAAACCCAATTTTTCTTGTTCTTTACTTTTTACATGTGCGGAATATACTAGTTATTTTTTTTTTAGGCACATTAAAACTTACAATTGGGATCTTTTGGTGATAGGAGAGTATGCTCTTCACCCTTGTGGTGAATCAGAAATCTTGACTTACTATTTGGTTTCAAGAGTAAGAGGCAACTGAATCTTCTTGGTGTGTTTGGGGGAAGCAATCAAGGTAGGAGAGTATGCTCTTCACCCTTAAGGTGAATCAGAAATCTTGACCCTTGAGAGTGAATCCATTTTGTGGTAGTTAGGGTCCTTTAGAGGGCCTGCTCTCGGACAACCTGGGAGGAACGACCCAAGTGGGGACAAGCAGATTACCCAGCTCTTCCAACCCACTATAAACTTAAAGCTATCAAAGACACAAAATCTTGGTAGACGTAGTGTTTGTCTTTGCCTAGTGTGATCGCTTATGGGATTTCGACCATAGGGAGATCACTAGGCAAGAATGCTTAAGGTACTCTTGTGGTCACGAGATCGGTTACTCATCGCAAGGTGAGGTGTCCCATAATTGGGAGCAAGAGGAACACTATGAACGGAAGCCCTATCTAAACACCCTAAGTTAGTAACTACCCTTTTTAGCCGCTCAACTTCTTAGTGCAAGGATTGATCCTAGTGGACTACCCAGATCACCCCAAGATTTACACTCACCATATGTGTTCCTTGGTTATGCTTATGGCATTTCCATGACAAAGCCAATATCTCTTGTGGGCAACCACTTGGTGTGAGGCAAAGGAGCATCAAGTGTGGGCCAAGTTGTTGAGTAATGAACCATGACATTTAGGTAGATATTGCTTGATGTGTTCTTGAATGTGCTAGACTTGTGAAAATCTTTTGAACATACACATGATGATAATTCTAGGGATTTCTTTTAAGACCTCACATATGCTTGTATCATGCAAGGTTGCTTTGTCCCTTACTTGATTGTTTGAAGACTACTCCATGTGTCACTATCTTGCTTGGAAAGAAATTGCTTTTGAACATCAAATTTGCTATCCTATCAATTATTGCCAAAATTTGTCAACCAAGTCAAAATGTCAAGTGCAAACATTTTCTTGTGTTGCTTGCTAAGGGGAGTCTTATCATTTGACTTTGATTTGCTATGTCTCTAGTTTTTGAACATGCTTAAAGTGGCTCTTTGGTCTTAGCGCTCTTGGTCTTTCTATCTTCATGGTCTATGTCCACTTGCTAGTTATCTTTTTGTTGAAATGGTTGTCTTGATTTCTTGACTACACTCTTGGGTTGGAGAGTTGTTCACTTGTCACCCCGCTTGCTCTATCTATTTGGCTATTTGGGCATCTTGCCTAGCTATTGACTTGAGTCATTCATGTCATAAGTTTCTTGGACATATTGTTTGACAAGTTGCTTTAATCTCTCTCTACTATCTTGGCAAGTGAACACTCTACCTCCTATAGTTTCAACATCAAGTTATCTTGTAGGCTCTTTTATGCTTGGCTTTGCATCTAAAACTATGGGATCTAAACCTTGTGCTACCAAACTTCAACCGAATCTAGATGATCATGATATCCTCCATGTCACTAAAGAGTTTCAAGATCTATATGCACAATACAAAGAACTAGAAGAGACAAATGATCTTTCTTACCTTCATCTCTCTAAGCGCATGATGGAAATGAAGTCTAAACTTGAGAAAAGGTTAGAGGAGAAGATTGCATCATTACATGAATCTTCGTTAAGGTCTTTACATGCATGTGAGTCACCTTCTTTGAGGTCATCCTCTTCTTCTAGGTCTACATGCTCTACTTCAAGACATCAAATGTCTTCATCTTCTAGATCTAAAAACCTCTTTAGAGAACAAGCAAGTGATACCTTCTTTGAGCCTGTGCCAAAATTTCATGATGGACCTATCTTTGACGAAGATAATGATGAAGACATGAATGCATTCTATTCACTTGAGAAACAACAAGAAGACCCTAGACATACTTCTAATAGAACTTTTGCTCCCTTGGAAGATTCTTATGATGACACTTTGCAAAAACTTCTTAGCAATAAGATCATCATGTTACCAAAGTCTAGCTCATATGGAAACCCATTCTTGGATATCTATTGTACTTATCATCAACATAATGAGCATAGTACTTAAGATTGCATTGAGCTAAAACATATAATCCAAGATCTTATTGATAATGGAATTATTGATACCTCTAATGATTCATGTGATGAGGATACTTTTCTTGAGCAAGGTTACATTAATGAACCTATGTCTAGAAGCAGCTCTATTACATCTTCCACTTCTTCCAACACTTGTGCATCTCCCAACACTTCAAATCTTTCCAACATGCCTCCATCAAACAAAAAACCTAGTGCTTTCCATATGCAATATGCGTACCCTCAAGGGCTACCTCTAAAAGAAACTCAAGCTAACCTTCACTTGGCTGCAAACCTTTCACATGCTACTAATCCTAAATATCCTCAACCTTCATGCACTACTATGCCTAATCCAAGCACTACTCCATTCACTCTTCATTCTCCCTTGTCCTTAGAAGTGGCTCCATGTCAAGAGGACTCTAAAAAAGAAAAAGCTATAAATGTCAAGAAAGATCAAGATCAAGCACCCTTTCATCTCTTTCAAGATTTTTCCCCTCCATATCCTATATCTTGTCCACCTCCTAAGTATGATGAAGATACCACTTCCATTATCTCCCTTGAGCTTACTGAGAATTATGAGAAAAGTTCTCTTCATATGCTATCCAAATCTACTTGTCAAGATCAAAGCATCCCCTCATGTTCTACTTCTCCACATCCACTTCAAAATTGTGCTCAAGCTTCAAGTACTTCTATTAAAAATGTTGTTCCTATCAAAGGTACTCATGAGTCTATTGATGGCTTTGACCATGTTGCTCACTCTAAAGATGTTGATATCCCTTCCCACTATCCCTTTGCATCTTCTAAATCTATCCTTGGTCCTTATCCATCTAAGCTAAAGCATTCAAACCTTCCATCCATATTGGGGCCTTATGTTCCTCCATCTCCTCCATTCACTCCTAGCTCATTCCCTAGCTCTCCTATAATACCTCAAGATCAACAAAGACACTCATCCTTGATGACTTTTCACCCATCTATACATCTAAACCAGTCATATCATCCTTATTCATCCACAAATCCCAAGTCCTTTGGAAGTGAGAATAAACATAAGAATCCATTGAAAAATGAAGATCACTATGTCCCATCTAATCGACATGTGAATGCTAAGAAGGAGAAAGCACAAAAGAGACTGCAAAGGTCCACTATTAAGAAAGCTAAATCAAAGAAAATATGGGTTCCTAAACCCATTATTGAAGAAATGTGTTTTGAAGAATCCAAAGAAAAATCTAAAGCTATATGGATTCCCAAGTCTCTTTTAAAAGACTTGAATATTGAAAATACTTCAAAGTTGACATTCAAGCTTCCAAAGGCTTCCATTCCATCTTCTTCCAAAAATCTTCCTAAAAATATTCCAAAGCGTTCCACTGCACTTTTTTCCAAATCGTTTCTACCACCTCATACATCTAAATCTCAAGCTATTTCATCCATGATTCCTCCATTGTTCCAATACCCTTCAAGGTGTGTGTCAATGTTGATCTTGTCCAATATTTTAGCTACCCACATGAAATCCTCTAAAGCTTAGACCTCCTTTCTATACATGAACTCTTATCCTCCATATATTCTTCCTACTCCCATTTCCCTTTCATCACCCTATCAGCATCTTTGAGCATACTTTTCTATGGTCTTGGCTTATCATGACTTATCTTTCCTATAGGAGCACTATCAACATTCAAAAAGCTTGAGCTCTTTCTAAAAATTCAAAAAATGAAAAAAAATGAAAATGTGCCTTGGTGAAAACCACTTCTCGTGGCACCTTGGTAGCAAAAGTAAAGAGAAATAAATTTATCCTATGGTGAAAACTACTTCTTGTGGCACCTTGGAAAAGTACCATGATGAAAACCTGGCAAACAGGCGTCATGCGTAATTCTTCCATCATCCATCTATCCCCTCTTCTCTCTTTGATCTTGACAATGTTGAGCTATCTTTGCATATTGGCTATCTTATCCATGAGATTTTCTATTGTGCTCTCCCATTCCCTCATAGCCTCCATCTTGAGCTTTATTTTTATTGCTCTATCCCATCACTATCCTGTCTAGTTGACCCATTGGTCTTGATCATGATAAATAAAAAATGGTTCCTAGGTCTCTTGACATGTCTACTCTTTTGGACTACACACTTCATGCTATCGCACTTGTTAGCTTCACCGCTTATCCTACATGCTATCTTTCTCATTACTTCCATTTCTTATCCAAAATATGCTTCATATGACTAATTCACCTCTTTCCCTAGCTTGGGTACTCTTGAGGAGTCAGTTCTTGAGGATCACTTTCACTTGCTTCACATTCCTTTCTTATGCATTATTGCCTATCCACTGGCTTGTTTCTCCATCATGTCCTATACCTTGCTAGACATTAGGAGAAAATGATGTGATCTTGCTCGAGAACTAGTAATCTCTAAAACCTTCTAAAAAATCCAAAAAATCATATATGATGCTGAAAAAATCTTAAAAATTAGAAAATGTCCTGAAAAAATGATCATCTTAGTGAAAACCTAGCAATAGGTGCTTTGATGTATCACCAAAAAAATCAAAAATTTAAAAATACAAAAAAATTGAAAAAAGTCCTGAAAAAATCTGTCAAGTGGTGAAAACCTGGAAACAGGCACTACTTGAAACCCTTGCACCTATGTCTATCAGTCTCAATCACCTACTTTGCTACACATTTCCTAGCTTGGAATTGTTTCTTGTCCTCATCTCGGGGGCATAACTACTTAGCCTTTTTGAGGTATTCTTGTGCATTTGGGTTTCTTTGACAACTCACAAAATAGTGTTTCTCAACACTTCCCCCACCTTGACATCAAGTGTTTTTCAACACTTTTCAGATAGTTTACCTACGGTCTCCGATGTCGCAATATTTCTCACTATCAGAATCAAGTCTTGAAGAAATGGCCAAGTGACTTACACACATGCACTTTAACACTTTAACAACTAAGCTATGTTAATCTTTATCTACTTTGTGTGCTGTCTATGACGATTTATTTACTATATGTTCCATCCCTAATAGTCTTTCAAGGATGTCATTGACTAGAAGACTGGGGGCATGGGGCATGTTTTCTTGATTTCTGCTTGTGGGTATACTTTGTTTGTCTATAGTGTTGTAAGCATCCGTGCTTGTCCTATTCAACACTTTGACTTATAAATGTATCATCCTTGACTGTTTCACAAGACCGCACTTGGGGTTTATCCTGGCGCTTATGCCTTGATACAGGTGTAATCTTGCTAAATTAAACTTAGGGAATCTAATCATGTAGTTATCTTGACTTACATGTCTCTGATGCTTAGATTGGATTTCCACATACCTATCTGATATCGATCATATTCATATCCTCATAGTTATACTAGTGATGGTTGTATGATCTCATGATGTCCCTAATAAATGCTCCATGATGAAATTAAGAGTCTAAATGTTATGCACTTCTTGCTAGTAAACCACTTTTCATATTAGCTTGCATTTTAGTTTCATTTTCTAGCTTAGTCTTGCATTCTTGCATATGGGGAGAGCTCTCTCTTCATCTTTTCGCAGACATATCCGCTAACTCCTTTCATATATTTCCTTACTTTCTTCTTGTTCATGTCTTTTCACCTTCTTAATCTTCCGCTTCATCTCTTTTCTATCTTATCATCACATTATATAAAGTTTTGACCTCTTAAATAATTTTGACATCCTGGATTCCTTTTCGGGATCAAAATCCAAATTCAAGTTCATCTTGATGGTCAAAATTGTCTTTTAAAATTCTACTTTCTTCTGAGCAGTTAGCTAACCTTTTGAGGTCTAATCTCTTAATCATCACTGGGGCATCTTCATTTCTTCATGTCTTCATCATTTCCATACTTCATATCTACTAAAATTCAACCTTTTCATGTCTAAAATCACCTTTCTACTCATTTCGACCTAATTTTTATGCTATATCATTCAAGGTCAACTCTAGTCAAACTGGGGCATTTTATCAAATTTTTTATAGTCATTCTTGGGTTCTAATCATCTATCTGTCATCTTGGACATTTCTATATTCTAATTTTCTCATGTCCAACCAGTTTTTGCATCCCCTTACCTCATTTCAATTTCGATCCCGAGGGGGCAGAAATACTCTATTGCTGATTGTTACAGCTATCTATTTCTTAGGAGCATTTGTTTGACTTTATCACTTGCTCTCGATCTATTCGCTTTGCTAGGTGTTAGAATTCTTTTCGGATCCTAACATCATCTTCCTAGTGTTCAGTACTATCTGCATTTCATTCTTTGGAATCAGACATCTATATCTACCACTGCCTACTTGGCTTCGATCTTCTTTGACATAATGTGTTCCCAGATCGATCACGCATTAGTCAAAGAGGGGCAAATGTAATCACCTAAAAATGGTCATCTAGACTATTAGCCCACTTCTCAGCATTTTGGCTAATTTAATTTAATCACTTACCTAGGCCAAATTGCTAATAATCAATTTATTTGATTATAACCTATAGTTTGACTATGCTATCCTAAGTTCATTATTTGATTAAAAGAACATGTCCCCTTTTAATTAAATAAAAGACCCCATTCTTCTAACCCACTTAAAGTGCACACATAAAGTTCTTTTTCTATTTTGCAATTAAAAGAAAAGGCTTGTGAGACTTTTGTCTTATGTGACAAGTCAACTTATATTCTATTGGTTGACTTGTGTATGCACATGGATCACTCCTCTTTTCGAATTCCACCATTGATCATCCATCATCTTCATCTTGATCTCTACTGTCCATACGACTTTAAAAGGGAGAGAGTTTTCCCCCTTAATCAAACCCTCATTTGAATATTGTTATGCTGCAAGTTTTCTAACAGGTTTCTTTGGAGCTTTGTGGAGAACTTCTATTTCTTGTCTACATTCTCTCATACCATAGCATTTTAGCTTAGATTCATGTTGCATGTTAGTTTAGCTTCTATTTTGCAATATCTAGCTCACATAGCTTAATATTTGGATTGTAACACTCTCATCCATGCTTAGAATAGCTGCACTTTTCATATTCATGCTAGCTTAATCTTTAGTTGCATTGCATCCTTGAGGAACTCCTTGGGACATTTCCATTCTTGCATCTTGTCTTTGGAACCTCCCATTGCATGGTTTACTAGTAAGAAGAGTATCTCTAAGGCTCATTTGAGAGCCTTATTTTTGAATACTCGCTTCTTGCACTCCGTGGATAGGGAGCTCTAAGCCGGCATCTAAGCATTCCAACTCATGGAATCGTTTGGATAGAAGGGTTTAGAGTGGGACACTTTTGAGTGTACACTTATAACTCAAACTCCTACAACAATGGCACAGAAAATCACAAAGCTATGGGTGCCTAAAGAATATTCAGAACAAGGAACACAAGCTCTTCGGAAGTGGTAAATACTCTGAACCTTCAATCAAATCTTTATACTTTAATCATGCAATCTACCAGCTTTAATAAATTCTGCATGGACGAGGTTTAATACCATCCTTGTAGGATATCAGCAAAGAATATCAACTGTGTAATTCAATCCTGAAGTACCTTTTTGTTTTTGTTTTTACTTGGCTACAATGAATTCGTCCTTTTTCTTAACTGGCATGACACCTAGCTGACCTCCTTTTTCAAATTTGGTCTTCCGCTTATACGCTGAGTCCAAACCCTTAAATTCTCACAACATCGGAGATACAACCATCAAACCCTTACGCTTGCCAGGAAAAGCTTCAAAAAACTTCAAGCGTAGAAGCATTAGGGTTCTTTAAGCATGGCCTTGCAATTCATTTTACGCTCCTACGCAGCCCCTTTTATCGTAAGATCTCAAACCCTCTCAACGTATCTTTACGTGTTTACGCTTCAACACATTTCGTACCAACGTAAAGCATTCATTTCATTCCTCATTTACTTTTTATGCTCATACGTTAAACCAATCTCGTATCCACGGAGAAAGACATGAAGCACCTCTTCATCCACACGGTATCCTTGCAAACGTAAGAGCGCAAGGGAAAACTTTTCTTTCAACAAATCAACGACCCAGATCAGATTTTAGAAAAAACATCACCGTTGATTTAAGCACATGCAAAAAAAAATGACTTACCTTCTAGGGAGGCCAGGCCCATCTGACACATGTGACGTGTCACAACTTGATTCACTCTTCTCAAGGCCCAAGTGGCAATTTGTCATGTCCCACATGAGACATTCCTCTGTATGACATCACTTTACGGTTGTCTGCAAACCAAAACAGCAGAAGCACGTAGATGAAATCAAACCTTGCATTGCTCTTACGAGCTTCCCTTACGCGTAGAACTATAAAACCCATTTGATGTTTTCATGATACACCTTTTACGCCATGACGAGGCTTTACGTTCTTACACCATTCAACAAAACGTAAGGGCGTGAACCAAACCAATCCACCCTTCCGCTCATCCACTCAACTTGTCACTTGTACCTCCGTCAGTCAATAAACTTGACCACTTCAAACCTTATTACGCTGTATAGCCAGAGGTACCTTGATGAAAAGCTTTTGTTCATTCGGGCTAACTCGTTACTGTGCAACCGTAAGACAAACTTACAAAGTATGAAAACCTTTTACGCACCTTTGCTAAAGGATCAATTGTATGATCGAAAAGCTCCAAAGTGCATTGCTTCGCTGTTACGAGATACACAACTATATACCCGTAAACCAAGAATTCCTTTACGCCCTTATGCCATAACAGTGAAACGTAACCACAAAGATGAAAGTAAGAAAGCACAATGCTCCTACGGGAAGCCCGAACACCGTAAAATCGTAAAAGAGAAGAATTTAAGAATTTTGCAAACCCTTTCAAAAAATTCAAGATAAACCTAGGGTTTTAACATACTTAGGACATTTTGAAGACTGTTGATGACAAACCTTGAGAATTTAAAAAAATTCAAACAACATAGAAATCAAGTCATAACTAAGGTAACACAAAATTTTGAAAAAATAATAAGAGAAACCCTAATTTGCAGGATACAAGGATTATATGATTTTTCACACATTCTGGAATTTCTCTGCATTGTGAAAAATCAGACCACCAGTGGCTCTATCTGGGGATGATAGACTACCTAAGTCTATGCAAGAATTCAGAATCTATGGTGGAGCAGACCACACACTTGACACAAGAAATGACAACTTCCTCAAAGAGCACAGAAACAAAACAACAGAAACAGGAAACCACACTCTACAAAGAAAATTACAGGGATTTACAAAATATACATAATGTACAAGGACACAAGAAACCCTAAAACTACCGTTCATGGAACACAGATACTTTAGGAAAAGTACCTCTTCAAGAATTGTCCATGAACTGGCAATCCAAGAATATCTCCAGTTAGATCCCTCAGAAAATATGAGTCTTCACCATTTGTATCACAAATGTTGTATGAGCCAAGCCAGATGGGATCAAATTTACCATGTTTACTTTTATCTTCCATCCTAGCATTCCACATCAATACCATATCACCTAGTTCAAATTTCATCTCAATGGCCCTCTTGTCATTTAAATGCTTCATCTGTGACTGTAACTTGGCATTTTGAATAGAAGAATCTCTTCTTGTTTCTTCCAGTTGTAAGATATCATCCATCCTGAGCTGCATTTCATCAATGATATCATCTTCATAAAGTTGAACAAATTTATACATTTCCTTTAAATTATTTTGTGGAAGTCTAGCTTGTATGCCACAGACCAAATCAAAAGGGGCACATCCAATGGCCTTTTTCACAGTAACCCTATCAGCCCACAGAGCTAATGGCAATTTTGAATCCCAGGCCCTCTTGTTCTCTCCTAAAATCCTCTTAATAATTTTCAATATACTTTTATTGCTTGATTCTGCATGACCATTTCCTTGGGAATGATAAGGTGATGATGTATATTCTAAAATGTTGTACTTCTTACAAAAGAAAAATTATTCCTCAGATTTGAAACACATAGCATTATCAGTTACAATCTTCTATGGGCATCCAAACCTGGTCACAATGTTATTTAGAATGAAATTAATCACTACTTTACTTGTTGCATTCTTAGTAGGAATTACTTCAACCCATTTAGTGAAGTAATCAGTAGCCACCAGGATCCAAAAGTGTCCACCACTAGATTTGTTTGAGATCTCACCAATGAAGTCAATTCCCCATTGTTGAAATGGTGCTTGCACTTCAACAAGTCTTAATGGTAAATTCCTAAAAAAATTTAACTTTCCACTAAACCTTTGACAAGCATCACATGTTTTCACAAACTCATGAGCATCTCTGAAAAGTGTTGGTCACCAAAACCTAGCCCTCAAAACTTTATGAGCAGTGGTTTTAGCCATGTAATGACCACCACATACACCTTCATGCATATCTCTTAAAATCGTTTTAGTCTCAATTTCATCTACACATTTCAAAAGGACCCCTTTCATATTCCTCCACCACAATTGCCCCTGCACTATAACATATCTTATAGCCAACAACTTCAGAGATCTTTTCTGGTTGTCCGTTAATCTTGGTGGGGATTTCATGTTCTGCAAGTAATAAATCACATCTCTATACTAGTTACAAAGATTATCCCTACAACTATCATCAAATTGATTGATTTGGTTTGCCTCTAAATTGGCTTCTCTCATCAATTTGGCCAAACCCTAACCGCTAACCAGTTTGGTGATCTAAATATCAATATTAAATTCTTGTATTTTGTTAATCCACCTACATCTTCTGCCAGATACCTCTTGTTATGAAAAGATATCCTTTACAGCAACAGTAGGGACAAATGCAATGACAGTGGCTCCCATTAGGTAACACCTAAAAGCCTTCACCCCTTTCACTAGTGCATATGCCTGTTTTTCATTTATATCACACTTGAGTTCTGTTGCCTGTAATTATTTGCTAAAAAATGCAATGGGCTGCTCATAACCTTCCTCATTTTTCTGTAACAATACTGCAACAACAGTGTGAAATGAAGCAAAAGAAAATATATGCATTGGCTTATCATAATTAGGTGCCCTAAGAACAGGAGCATCTTTAATAACTTGCTTGATCTTCTGGAATGCAATGCCAGGTTCACCATCCCATTTTATCTCAGATCCTTTCTTTAACATTCTTAATATAGGCCTACTAATCTCTGCAAAATTAGTCACAAATCTTCTGAGAAAGTTAATCTGCCCCAAAAATGACTGAATTCCCTTAACACTTTTAGGCTTCTGAATTTTGTCTATTGCTTCTACCCTTTCAAGGTCAATCCTCACTCCATGCTTACCAACTAAATGCCCTAACAACTTTCCTTCAGTAACATCAAAATTACACTTCCTTGGATTTAAAGAGATACCATACTTAAGGGCTCTGATAAATACATTTTCTAGATGCATGCAGTGATCATTATCATCCTTGGAATAAGCTATTAGATCATCCTAATATACAACCAAAAATTTATCAATAATATCAGCAAAAGCCACATCCATAGCCAGTTCAAAAGTAGCCCCAGCATTAGTAAGCCCAAAAGGCATCCTAACATACACACAAGCACCCCATGGAGTAGTAAAAGCAATCTTAAACTGTTCTGATTCCTTAACAACCACTTGATTATAACCTAAAAATCCATCCATCATGGACATAAGTTCAAAACCAGTGACCCTTTGCAACATAGCTTCCATATTTGGCAATCCATAATTATCCTTTAATGAAGATATATTAAGATTCCTGAAGTCAACACACAATCTTATGTCTCCATTTTTCTTCCTAGCGAGGACTAAATTGGACACCCAAGAGGAGTGTCTAATAGGCTTTATGATCCCTGCATCTCTTAACTTGATTAGTTCCTCTTGCATTTTGGGAGCCAAAGTTGGATTTATTGGCTTATGTTTCTACCTAAAAGGTTTAGCATATGGTTTCAAAGGGATTTCATGCTGAAAAAGATCTTCTCTATAAGCTTTTAGGTCATCATATGACCATGCAAACACATGCCTATATTTCCTTAACAGATCTATCAGGTCTTGCCTAATTTTAGGAGCCAATTTCTTACCAATATATACCTTCTTAGGTATTTCCTCAGTTCCTAAATTTACCTCCTCCAGATCTTTAGCATCATATTTGTTGGCATCAACTTGTGACTTGTCTTGGTTGTCAAAAACAGTTTCTAAAACAACTAAACCCTTTGGGATTTTGTTTGTCTTCAATTGCACAACTTCCTGCCCAAAAATAGTATCTTTTCCATTTATATTTTCTACCTAAGCTGCACAGTCAATTTCTTGTCCTGCAACAAATTTTCACAATTTAAAAATCTTAGAATATCTTTATCATCCTCAAATACTTGCCAATTTTCGATATTATCACGAACAGAAGGCCTAGTTTGAATCTCAACTTTGAATATACCAGCAAATGTAATATCATCAGGCTTTATTGCTATATTTGCTAACAAGTCTGTCATCTTATTATTAGTTCTATCTTTCCAAATTATCCCAAATGCATCAAAATATTCAATCATATCCCATACAGCATTCCTGTATTGTTTTAATTTTTTGTTTTCTCACACAAGCATTTCTTACTTGGGATACGACCAATTCAGAATCTCCTATAACATCCAAACACTTTGTCCCATGCTTGTGAGCTAATCTAAGTCCTAATAGCAAAGCCTCATATTCTGCTATATTGTTGGTACAAGGGAAACTCAATGTAAAAGAGAATTTGTATGTTACCCCAACAGGAGATATCAACAAAATACCTGCACTAGATCCATCCTTGCAGCAAGCATCATCAAAAAACATAGCCCATAGATCACCTTTGTTTGTCTTTGTGTGAGCTTCTATTTCCATCTGAGATTTATGCATGGCTTTCTTCAAAGTCAGAACCTCAGCTCGGAATGCATTGATATTTGTATCCACAAAGTTTGTCATATCATCCTCTATCCCCTCTTCTATCATATATATACTTTTAGGCTCTCTATTTATTTTTACCAAATTCCCTTCAATGTTGAAAGTAGAAAATGATAAATCACATTGTAGACTGCCTCCCATGGCAGCACTCCATTTTCTAGATAACAACATACCATACTGGGGTGGAATATCAACAACCAACACACTCATAGTAAGCTCTTTGTTAGGATAGGCTATCAGTCTATATGGTAAAGCATTAATAGTGCCTATGAATGTCACTTCTCTTTTATCCATAGCACAACATCTTCCCTGGGTAGTATCAACCTTCAGGCCTAATTCTTTCATTATTTCAAAAGGCATCACAGTATTGGAAGCACCAAAGTCAATCATGCAATTTTTCAATGTTTTACTATTTACTAAAATACTCCAAAAAAATGGCTCAACATTTCCCAAACATTGATTTATAGAGCTATCCAAAAACATCTAAGGAATTTGAGACACAACTACTTCAGCTTCTTTGTCTTTCACCTTCTCTTTATTGCTTTCCTTGGGATTATGATTACAATCATATCTTACCTTTATATCAGTATCTCCCAACCATGCTATGGCTTTATTTCAATGTTCAGGGATTCTTAATAATTCAAACAAAGGGACCTTGACAGTGATTTGTGATAACATAGTAGTCATATCTATAGAAGAATCAAATGGGCTATCAATAACCATACTCTTTTTCTCATGATGTTTATCCAAAATGTTTATAGCACCTTGGTGATTTTTGTCACTTATAGTGATTACTTTTGGTATCTTCTCATTTAACTTCTTGGGAGCATTATTTGGGGGCTCAAAAACCTTGGGACTATCCACCTTCTTTGGTTCCCATTTTTTACTAGTAATTTTAACCTTCACAATAGGGATTTCTTTAGGCTTCACAACTTCCCCTTTTTTAAGATTAACTCCTTTTATAAACATACCAGCCACCTTGTCGTTACCCTCTTTCTGAACCATGTTTCTAGTCTGCACTTGAGCTATCATGTTGGCAGTAATTTGATCAATTTCTTCCCTAGAAGGCTTCCTTAACATCACTTCTTCTTTGGCATTTACCATATTACACACATTATCTTCACCATCATCCTCATCAGAAAAAACTTGCAGCTGCATTTCATTCTAAAATTGTCTTTGCTCATTTACATCTCTGTCATAATCTTCACAATTAGAATAATCATAATGTGACTCAAACATATTACATCCTACATCATCATTGTTTTCTTCATGTTCGTGACATTCTTCTACTGCAGCCTTTTTTCCAGGGAAGGCCAAGGCTACTACACAAGATTTAGGGGCATGGGGTAATTGGCACACAAAGCACCATGTAGGCTCAGCAGTAAATTCAGGATCATCCACCAAATTTATAGAATTTTTGGATAAGGGATTAGGAGTCACCTTGTTGTTGGTGTTCTTGGGGGGAGGGACACTAGGCTAACCATCTTTCCAAGTGGCGTTATAGGGGAAATTTTGCAACCTATTCTGTCTATTAAAAATTTAATTGGTAAGGGACCCTGTTTTCAATGGGATTCCTATCATTCTTTACCTGAGGAAGATTTAGACCCTTTATAGCATTTAGAACTTGACTTATCTCACTAGGCTCTTTCTTTTTTCCACCTACACTTTTGTGATCTTCCTTTTTGTTTCCCTTATTCCCAAACAACCTAGGATCATCTCTTTTACTTTCTAATCTCCTTGAAATTCTCAAATTATTCTCTACATTTATAGCAATTATGAAAGCATCTCTTAAAGTCCTAGGTTCTTTATCCCTAAGTTGGTATGCCATTTTGCCATCAAAAGCATTCAAGTAGGTAATCAGACATATCTTGTCATCAACTCGCATGGGTTGCATGAGCTTATACATCCTTTTTTGAAATCTATTATTGAATTCAATGACAGACTCATTAGGTAGCCTCTTAATGTTACTAAATTCACTTAGGATCTAGCTTTGATTCTGCTTGTCACCATATTGCTCTTTGAAACAATACTCAATATCTTTCCAATCAACAATAGATAACTTAGGAAGTCTCTTGAACCATTCTCTAGCATCTTCAGTTAATGATTGAACAAATAATTTCATAATAACATCTTCAGCCTCAACCTCATAATCACTCATCATATCAAGAAAACTCCTCAAATGGTCCTCACAAGAGATAGCATTGTTCCCAGCAAATTTAGGCAACCTTTTCCTTATTTCTTGTGGGATGGGGTTAGGGAAACCAAGGATTCCATCAAAACATATTTTCCTATAACCCTCTAACTGGACAAGTCTCCTTTGTAAATCAATCTTAAGACGATGGGCAATATCTCTCTTAGTATTATCCATAGTATTACTAGTGCTAGCATCACCAACAGATACATTCTGTGAAAATGAAGATAAGAAAGAAGCAAGTACCTTAGTAATATTTTGATTTGCATCATTATATCCACCATCATCTTTAGGCATAACTGTAGACTGCTTCCTAGCATTTTCCAAGAATTTAATCTTGTTGTTCATCTCAGCTATAGCTGCTTCATTTTCTACAATTTCCAATCCCTTAACCAAAGCATCATTTTTTTTCCTTTTCCTTTCCAACTCAATATCAGAAAGTGACATGGAATCATGGATTTGAACAATCTTTGCTGGTTCCTTAATCTCAACACCAATCTCCTTCTGTTTTCCTTTATCCTTAGCATCAACAACACGCTCCACATCTTTTGCTTTATTGTTGTTAACTTCTAGAGCACTATAGTTCTTAATCTGTTGTATTATAGGTCCTTCTAGATTCATATTCTGAGTTTCCAACAACTTTTGCTCTTGTGTCTTAAGTCGTTCTACTTGACCTATAATTTCTAGTTGCCAAGCACTATTTGCTATCTCATTTTTCTTCTTTAGGGCAGCAATTCGCCTAAGTATTGTCTGCTTTTCTTCAAAAGCTTTCACAATCCTTTCTTCCCTCTCCTTTTGCAATTTCTTATTTATGGCTTCTTGCTCAACAAGCTACATTTTCAAGATCTCAATCTCATCAAGATCAGGGATAGTAAACTCAAAACTAGCAATTTTTTCATCATTAAAATCCTCAGGATCTAAGTGTTTTGGTCCTATTTCTTCTTGAGAACAATCAGACAGGAAAGGGTTCATACTTAATTGAAAAAGATTATTACTATCTCTTTTGTCTAAACTGGGTGCATTGTGCTACCTAACAGTTTCCTAACATACTACTTTGGGAGTGCTAAAAAAGTCATCACCCGATAGTTCGAGATGGGATCTAGAACTTTGGCAAGATGATTCCCTTTCCATAGCAAAAAAATGAACATTCTCTTCCCTCATTACTTGCTCCTGGGAGTGGTCTTCTCTATGCATCTAAGGCCTTTTCACAACCCAATTTTGTCTTCCCCTAGGACGGAGATCAGTTTGTAATTTAATTCCTAGGTTTTTCTTCACATTTGCCCATGTGTTCTTATTCTCCATAATTTGAGACAACAAATTTCTAAATATTGACACTGGTTAAAAGCTTCAGAGTCACCACTCACCCTATCAGAATGGGAATAATTGCTGAATAAATCACAATTACTTCACCAATAATCTCGGACAAAATGCAACTAACCCTCAAAACCACAGAAAAGTTCACGTGAAACGCCTAAGACTCTACCCAAGGGAAACACAAATCTTAAATGATATACTGGTTTATGACAACATAAAGTGTTATATGCCCAATAGAGTCGCCATTTTGTTGGTGTTTAACACTACTGAACAACAAAATGCTCAATACCAAAGTGATAATACTCACATAATCTAAGGGTTAGCTACTTCCTATTAACAATTATGTGTGTACATCATTTGGATCCAACTTCAACAAAACCAAGCATGGTTTTCTACTCTTTAGGCTTTGCAGAACCATTGTGGGTATACCTAGGGGATGATTCAAATGCATACTGTTGTATGAGAATTTTATTAGTTTTATTCTGATTCTCATCTTCTATCTCAGACACATACATAGTTTATCCATTTCTTGACATTTTCAAATTCATATACATCCCTCATAAGCAGATTTGGTCACAATTCTCCTTGGGTTTACAAATATCTCTGGAAATAGCAACTACCTAAGACTCAAAAATTAGATATAAACAAGTGCTGACCAGCATTCACAACCTTGAACAAAATGAAATAAAATTGACTTTGATTTTACGATTGATTGGTATGTAGTGATAGAATTTACTCTCACTCTCCTCCGATTTATGTGACCAGTGCCTTATCCATTGGGCAGAAAGTTAATTATTGATAGGAGATCTAATTCAAATAACTTGTAAATGAATCTATCAATTGTAATCACCCTTTCCATTCTTATGAAATATCCATTTCATAAACTCATAAACTCTACTGATTTACTGAAACATTTACATAATTCCTTCAATTAAAAGCAACAATAGAACTAGTATACAACCCATCCAAACTACATTCAATCAATTAAACCTTATTCAAATGACTTCAAAGTAAACAAACTCATAAAATGGAGACAAAAATTGGTGATATAGATATAATGTAAGTACCCCTGTGTATTATCCTTTTAGATGATTGATACAATGACCAATAAAAACTCAATGAAAAGCCCAAAATATCTTGTTTATTCTATCATTTATATATATTATCAGAGAGTACATGATTGAAAATAAACTCAAAACTACATACAACTGGACCGACTATACTTTTCTTGAGAGAAGCAAAAATTATACAAGCCTTTGGACCCGTCACAATGCCTTGAAAACTCATTTATATAAGCATGAGTTGCAACAAGCAAAGGGAAAAATGTAACTGACAAGTGTCCTTTTACAACAAGGAATACAACAAACTATTAAAATAACAACCGAAACAGTTGCATATGATAGTTGGAGCATCAAATCTTCAATTTTTGTCCTCATCTTCAACTGCCCCCTGTTGGTAGAGCCTTTATTTCTGTGATTGCCTCCCATACAATGACTTCTCTTTTTGTTGGCCACTTGCATGCTTTGATGGTTGTTAATTCACTAACAAACTTTTTCCACCTGCCATTTGTGACTGCCTTCCCCTCTGTTATGAATCTATTCATTTCAATTTCAATCTTGAACAAAGTATCAACGAGTTCATTGAAAGAAAACTCATCAGTGTCACCTTCAAAAATGGATACAACCTGAATTAAGGATTGAAAGGATTAAGGAATAAAAACCTTTAATCAACACTTTCATCTTATTCTAAATAATTGTCAATTTTCCTATAAAGAATTGTAGCAAATCCTTTACTTTATCCATACCCTCTTTAACAAAAATGACCTTATCAAGAAGGTCTGGCTTCTTAGCTAACAGTGGTATCAATCTGTAAAAAAATTGCATGTAAGGTCCCCATTGCTAGAAAATGGCATCAAGCCAACCTACTACTTATTTGCATATTTTCTCAGCAGCTTGCAAGTTGGTGAATGCATTATATGCATCTTGAGAGATTCTCTTCAAGATGCCTACCCTGTGATTTAGCATACTCAGCATTATACCCCTTTCTGGTGCACTATCAGATTGAGGAACCTCACCTTCCACATTTATCACTAGTATTGGCACTGGCACTGTTACTCCTATGGGTATATCCTCCATTTGGACATCTACTTCAACAGTGTGTCTAACCTCTTCCACACTCCCTTGTGCACGTTCTGCCTCTGCTACAGTTTTGAGTCGGTCCTTTGAAGATGTAACTTCCTCTTCTAGGCTCTAGACATTTCCTTCCAACTCTTCTATTCTCTGTTTTTGCACATAGCTTGTTTTAAGCTCTTCTTCATACAACTTCCTAACATCCAGGCATTCATTATATGCAGCAGCAAGCCTATCCTCAATCTGTGCCATCTTTGCCTCATTTATGAATGCAAAGTGTTTAACCATGTTGGAGATCTCCTTGCCTGTGGTGTTATCCAGTGTCCAAACAATCATGTTACCCTCAACAGTCTCCTCTACATTCATCATTTTAGTTTTGTTAGTGTCAGGGGCAACACTCCATACAGCTAGGGTCTTAGTATCTATACTAAAACCTGACCCTCTCTTCAAACCTTCACTGCTACTAGCCTCATAACTAATTGCCTTGTCTTGCCTCCTGATCTGGTCAAGTACAAAGGCCCTTTCAATGTCCCATCCTGGCACTAAAATCATGCCACTTCTATGTACCAACTCCCTGGCTTCTGCAGGGGTCATTGTTTCACTGTCTGGATCATATGCCAGCAGTTTATCCACTAGTTCTTTATTCTTTTTAGGATCTTCTCCTGGCATAAGGCTCAATGTGAGCTCATTTTGCTTAATTTTATATAAAAAACTTTTAAACTCAGATGATTTAATGAAATCATCATCTTCCATGAATTTCTCAAACTGGATGAGTCTATCATCCAATCTGGAGGCTGTAATTTGTAAATCAATTGAAGCTATGCCTGCCTCTGTTGCCCTTTCATACAAGTAGTTCTACCTAATATCAACAAAATACTAATCATTGCCTGGTATGACTTGTAGGGCTCTGCTCACTACCCTCTCTGGGATATGCATGGTTTTCTGTCTCTTGTTGCCTTTAGTCACCCATGTAGAAGATGATGGTTGTTCCTCCTCAACATCAATTTCTAACTGGACATCAGGCTCAGGGGATTCTCTATTCACTGTTGCCTCTTCTCCTATTGGCTCACTTGGCATTTGGGCCATGATATGATCAAAATTCTCAACCATTTTCCTCAAATTCCCACGATAAGGGATCTCTGTGTAAAAACCCTTTAAGTCTAGGTTGGTCCTTCTCAAGGTATCTTCCACCTTTCTGATCTCAACATACTTTCCCTGTAACTCATCAAACTCCCCTATTGCTACTATATTAGCAATTAAATCTTCTACAAGGATGGGTTTGCTGGGAGGCAGAATATAAACCCTAATGGCTTTGACCTCATTGGTTACATAATTGTCTAGGTCATACATTCTGTAGGGTCCAGTGGCAAACTTATACTAGCTTAATTATTCACTAAGCTCCTCATAAGCATTCTTCCCAATTATAAAATCTCCTACTTTGAAGCATATACAGACAAAGGTAGGTTTATGTAGGGAAGGAGGAATCATCTCTTTGTTCATCAATAAGAATTGCCAAAAGAATTCAATAATAGCTAACCTAGGAAGTAGATATTTGGGTAATATATGAGGTGGTTGTGGGCATGTATAAACTCTCATCAAGGTACACTCAAACAAAAATATATCACCCCAATTATGGTCCAGTTTCATTTTTTCATCCAAAAAGGAAGGTCTGAGTAATGTTTTCAAGACATTAGGGGCCTTAAAAAAGGTATGATCTACCATTCTCATGATTGCAGCACTAAACAAATTGAAAAATACAATTGCATTTGAATAATGAAAATTTCTATCCCAAATACGAGTCCATAATTGCACAGGCAACTCACCAAATTCATCAGACATTTGATCAATGAAATCCTAACTAATATAACCAATATTCTTATACAGGATCAGGTGCATTAGCAATGAGTAATGATGAAACTTTAAGTCCTTCATCTCTCCTTTCTTGGCATTCACAATTTGATGGTGCATACTCTCAATAATGAATCCCACTTAATCATATTCCCTGTTGTGAAAAGGGTCTTGCATGTCACATGCCATTAAAAACAATGAGCCATATACACAATCTTCTACCCCATCACTTCCTAGAACCTTATGCAATCCAGACACTGTATTCTTGAAGTAGTTTTTGAATCTACTTAGTGGCAAGTGATCCTCTACTTTCTTTGGTATCTGCCCTACCTTTTTGACATTGTAAGGGATGTGGGGTAGCATCACATTATTCAAATAATGAGTCTTATTTCTCCCAAATTTTTCGTGTAAGTCATCAATATCTATGGGCACATCCATCTGCCCCTCCAAACCAAAAGTTTCTATGAAAGAAATCCTGTCAAGTGTGCATAAAATACTCCCATTATGTCTATGGAATGACCTCGTGACTGGATTATAAGAGTTTATCAAAGCCTTCAACAAATACTTCATGGAATATCAATTTTGCCATATTCCTATTCCATGGGTGACAAACTGGCACATTTTTAGTTCTGTATAGATAGAAATACATGAACAGATTAAACCCATCGATCTTGGGGCATTTTATATCTCTGCATAAGAAGTAAGAATCTTTAAAAACATGGTCATTAGCCGAAACTACATTAGATGACCTTGGGAGTATTTTCAACCATTCCTCTACATGTTTGATTGGCTTTCTGACCCGGGTTTTTTTTTCAGTTTTTACTGTCCCCTTCTTTCCTTCTGTCGTTACTTCAACAACATCATCACCTTCCTCTTCCAGTTCTACTTCATCAGCAGGGACCTCCTCAACATCTATGTCAGCCATTATTTTCTACAAACTTATAACTCAAACTCCTGCAACAATGGCACAAAAAATCACAAAGCTATGGATGCCTGAAGAATATTCAAAACAAGAAACACAAGCTCTTCAGAAGTGGCAAATACTCTGAACCTTCAATCAGAGCTTTATACTTAAATCATGCAATCTACCAGCTTTAATAAATTTTGCATACACAAGCTTTAATACCATCCTTGTAGGGTGTTAGCAAAGAATATCAACCATGTAATTTGATCCTAAAGTACCTTTGTTTTTGTTTTTACTGGGCTACGGTGAATTCATCCTTTTTCTTAACTGGCATGACACCTCGGCTGACCTCTTTTTTCAAATTTGGTCTTCCGCTTATACGCTGAGTCCAAACCCTTAAATCCTCGTAACTCCGGAGATACAACCATCAAAACCTTACACTTGCCTGGAAAAGTTTCAGAAAACTTCAAGCTTAGAAGCGTTAGGGTTCTTTAAGCATGGCCTTGCAATTCATTTTACACTCCTACGTGGCCCCTTTTATCGTAAGATCTCAAGCCCTCTTAATGTATCTTTACATGTTTACGCTTCAACACATCTCGTACCAGCGTAAAGCATTCATTTCATTCCTCATTTTACCTTTTACGCTCATACGCCATAACAGCAAAACGTAACCACGGAGATGAAAGAAAGAAAGCACAACGCTCCTATGGGAAGCCCGAACACCGTAAAACTGTAAAAAAAGAAGAATTTAAGAATTTTGCAAACCCTTTCGAAAAATTCAAGATAAACCTAGGGTTTTAACATACTTAGGACATTTTGAAGACTATGTTGATGACAAACCTTCAGAATTTAATAAAATTCAAACAACATAGAAATCAGGCATAACTAGTGTAACCCAAAATTTTGAAAAAATAATAAGAAGAGAAACCCTAATTTGCAGGATACAAGGATTACATGATTTTTCACACATATTCTTGAATTTCTTTGCCTTGTGAAAAAACAGACCACCAAAAGGCTTTATCAAAGTGAAAAAAGCTAAGATTTTGAGTGACCATGGAAGTCTTTAGAACTTTTTGGTTTCAGTATTATACCCTACCCCAGTTTATCAGATACAGTGTCTTGCCTTTGACATTAGTATTCTGATAGATCCCACCTTCACTATCGTACATGCAGAAAGAGCCCATTCTATTCATGGGGACTTATTCTGTGAAATCCTTTTTTTTTATTGTGTCACTAAGCGGTGCTGATGTAATCTTTGGGATCCAAAGTTTTAAAGTCATGACTAGTCAGTGGTATTAACATGAATTTTCAGGAGCTGCCTATAAAGTTTCTGTAGGGTTCAAAAAAAGTTCAAAGTACTTAAAAACTGAATTCACAGGTTCAGATCTCCAGAAAATAAGCCAGTTTCAGCACACAAAAAGAAGAGTCGAGAGGAATAACCCTGGTTATGCATTCTAATGCAGCATCCTTAAAGGGCTAGATTAATCCAATGAGTCAGAAAACTTAAGTACAACCTATACGTGACTTACTGCAGCAGTTTTCAGATATATTTAAAGAATTTCTAGGTCGTCTACCACAAGAAAGGGTCTATGAGTACATCAGTGATCATAGACTTGGAGGAGGGTACCAGGCCAAGCATGACCATACCCTACTGACACTCTAAATTATTCAGGGATAAAATTGAAAAAACAGTTCAAAAGCTTTTACAAATGAGTCATATCAGGCCAACTACAAGCCCATTTGCTGCTTTCACAGTATTAGTACACAAGAAAGATGTATAATCCTCAATGTGTGTCAACTATCAGCCCTTAACAAGCACAGAATTAAGAATAGATTCCCACTTCCACAAAGTGAAGAGCTCATTGATAAGCTACAGACAGCAATTATCTTTTCCAAAATTAATTTATGGTGAGGATACCATCAAATTCACATGCACGTGCAAGATATGAAGAAGACCACTTTCTAGGCACATCAGGGTCATTATGAATTCTTAGTCATGTCATTAGGCTTGACAGATGTTAAGCAGATGAGTCAAACACAAGATATACTAAGAAGGTGGGACAGGGCATAGGTGGCAGAGGGGGGGTGAATCATTATATGCCAATTTCAAATTGATTGAACATTAATTACCATTAATAACTTCTCCAATCATAACAACTAATTTCAAACCGAAATAATCTTGAATAGCAGTTATTACTTTTTCCTTAATCATGAAGCAACTTATCAAATGATAAACACAAATGCGCATCTAAACAAATGAGCTGCCATGTCCCTTTTTCAGAAATTTCAAAAAACAGTAACACAGTTTGGAAAGCAAATCAGGAGCAATTGATAAATTGGAAAACAAAATTAATCTTAGTAACTTGGTTATGTCTAAGATTTTGTTATATCATTAAATGCATTTTAATATAAACATTTTCCCAATCTTGGCATGAAATATTCTTCTGGCCTATTTTTGGCATTTAGTGGCATGACAAGCCAGAGTAAATGGCACGGTGTATTTAAAGTGAGAAACCATTGGATACTTTCCATTGGGAATCACATGCACTTCATGCAAGGTAATCTCTTTCCTTCCTCTCGAGTTTTGGATGCTCAACTTGGAGATTGAAGGGTGTTGCAATAAAAAGTTCATGTCCTCATTTTGCACCATTCCCTTTGTTATTTTCAAAAAAGCTTTGCTTTCTCTTCAGAGGCCAGTAAACCTATGAAGATCAATCTTCAGGGCTGATAAACCATAGAAATTTCAGGCTCGAGGGCAGTGGTTATGAAGGTCTCCAGGAGCAATCTCTCCCGAGGTTTCCATCACACCGAACAATTTCTATTGCAGTTGATTGCAATTTCTCAGTGTTGTACTATTTTGGCTTCTGGAGCAGTCTGTAGTGTTTTTGGCACCATTTTATGTTGCATAAGTTTGTGTATGGTGTATGTGGTATTGTTGCTATTTTAGTGCATTTTCCTTTATTAATGAATAAAGGTAATCTGGTGCAAGTTTGGAAGTGTTTTCCTTTGCGGAATGCTAGATTTGAGCAGTTTTGGTGTGCATGTCCAGGATACTTGTCCAGGATATGAGCAGTTTTCCTGTTATGAACATTTACCAGGAGCTTGAGAAGTTTATTTGAAGTTTACATTAAATTTTCTTAGTATTGATCTCCCAATTTGGGGTTTCGTGGGTTGTAATTTCTGGACGAAATTCATGATCATAATCTGATATTTTTAGCAGAAAATTCCATGTTTTTAAGCTAATTTGATGTTGGGTGTGAAGGATTTAGAATCTCCCTTTCATCTAATTGTTATATTGAGTGTTATAGAGAGTTTTTTGGTATAAACATTTCTCTATTGTTTGTATTTTACAAATCTGAAATTGGAATTGAAAATAGCTTTCAAATCTGATCCAGAATAGCTTTCAAATTTGATCCAGAATCTGACCAAGAAGGGAATAACTACAGTGAGAATAGCTCCTTGGATCAAATGTCTAATCCAGCCTCACATAATAATAAAGAACTAACAAAATGAAGTAGGCACCAAACTACCATAGACACCAATCCCCAATTGCATTTGCAGGCACCAACCTACAGGAGACAGCACTTCCTTGATACAAGATGTGAGCACCAACTCAGTCTATGAGATTCCAGTCTCAATAGAATATAAAAGATATGTCATATGGACCTTCACAATTAACTACTTGGCATCTTCTTGATCTGATCAGCTTCTAAACATCCCTACATTATGCATATGATCTTCAATTAAATGCACACAGAAGGATTGACTATATACCCACATATCAGCAGCCACCTTGCATCAACAACACTTTGAAATGAATCTGATCTTTTATATACAATAATTACATTTACACTATCCACAAGTCAGCCACAAGAACAAGCCTTAAATCAAGCATGTAATAGTGTCAATCAAAATGCCCACAACCTACTCCAAGTGTGGGAGCATGATGTGTATTACCCGACATACACTACTGACCCCAATAAACATCCACATGCTTCCTCAACTGGTGCATGATATGTTGGCCAACACAGTGAACTGATGCAGATGCAGTGTATAATTGCTAGAATTATCATAGTATTCTAAGATATCTATGGTTGTGATCCATAATAACTTTTAGTAGTTTGTGGCTTTATTTTAGGTGGAAATGCAACAATCTCTCTCCCTACATATAATGTACTCTCGCAAGCTTGTGGATAAGTATTTTTTTGCAGCATAGAGTTTTCTGCTTGGGTTGAGTTTAGATTGTCTTTTCTGTGGTCTCCATTGTTTGCTATCATTTCCGGTATCAAAGCCAGCTGATTTAGGCAGATCCACCTCAAATTGGCCTGAACAAATATTGTTTGATAGGCTCCACCATTGTATGCTTATGTAATGGACACCCAAGAATGCCCAAAAGCTGAACCAAGGCTGAAATTATATTAATTCTAAAAATGCTGCAATCAAGTGCAAAGAGATGTATTCCAAAGGCCAAACCTTAAGGGAATGACATCTAGAATGTTACAATAGAGAATGAACGTCCTCTATTGCCAAAGAAGAGAGTGTGATTCACACATCCAAGCTCTTATCAAATGCAAGTCATCATCATCCGATGATCAGCAATGAAACTTTCAGCCCTATTTATCCTTTTCTTCATCCTTCTGGAAGGAACTAAAACATTAATTAATTGCAAGAGCTAAAAGCTTCCTCCTTCCAATAATTAATGCATACCCTAGAAATTCCTCCCTGGCAATAATTAATTAAATCACGAGAGTCTTCCGTCCTTCCAATAATTAATATATACTCTAGAAGCTACTCCCTTGTAATTAATAATTAAATTAATTAAATACAAAGTCACCTTTAAATTGAATGACTTTATAAGAAATTAATTTAATTTCTTCTTATCCTCCACTTAGACTTTGGAGAACGTGAAGGCCAAAAGATGGGATCATTATTAATCCGCCCTCCTTGAAATTGCTTGTCCTCAAGCAATTAAGTAACATAATGAACTCCAACCTCCACCTGGATCCCAATTGAAGTAATGTGTGATATCCATATGGAAGTTAAACCAACTACAAACCCGCATCATCAGGACCAACCCCTGTAGCCTAGCATTCAAAACTTGTGCTGATGAAGTCAGAATGTCACCATAAGGCAACTCCATAGAAGATCTATGAAATGTCTTCTTCGCTGTATCCATCCACATAATATATATTGGACTGAAATGCATATTATCACTATCATGCATTGAAAAAGATGTAGCTACACGTGAACCATATGTATTCATGCTAACTGTATCAACAATAGCTGTTGCCACCTCGAAATATATGGACATAGGAACAACATTAACTGCTGCAACAGAAAACTGAACCGAATTTGTAGTTGATGAAAACTCATAATCAACAACTTGTGTGGCTTCATTAGAAAATACATCAACCACTGCATTTATATCATTAAACTCCTCATTGGATGGTTCAACTGACACAGAAGTGGCTGCTGATATGATAGTATCCTCATGTTCTCCTAATCCCACTATTACTGCAGCACCATCTCCCGACAAAGCTTCATATGTGGTCTCTTGACTCTGCACACATGTTTCTACTAATTCCGCTGAAACACCCATATCATCAACATCATAGATGGGTGGCTCTATACGTGTCCCGATCCCACTTGAGGAATCAACTACCTTCTACTCTAGAGCAACATACAAATCGTCAATGTTGATGCCCATCTTTCTAGCCATAAGTTGCAACATCATATCCATTCGCCTATTCTGCTCCTGTTGCATCATATCCATTCGCCTATTTTTCTCCTGTTGCATACATTGTCCCTCCTCTAATTTACCCAATAACCTAAGCATTTCATTTTCCTGATGCATTTTGTCTAACACTTTTCTCTCTATTTGGCTATCCCAAATTACCTATAAGACCCCCACAGGATGGCAGGACTTATAGCTCTGATACCACTGTAATGGACACCTAAGAATGCCCAAAAGCTGAACCAAGGCTGAAATTATATTAATTCTAAAAATGCTGCAATCAAGTACAAAGAGATGTATTCCAAAGGCCAAACCCTAAGGGAATGACATCTAGAATGTTACAACAGAGAATGAACGTCCTCTATTGCCAAAGAAGAGAGTGTGATTCACACATCCAAGCTCTTATCAAATGCAAGTCATCATCATCCGATGATCAGCAATGAAACTTTCAGCCCTATTTATCCTTTTCTTCATCCTTCTGGAAGGAACTAAAACATTAATTAATTGCAAGAGCTAGAAGCTTCCTCCTTCCAATAATTAATGCATACCCTAGAAACTACTCCCTTGTAATTAATAATTAAATTAATTAAATACAAAGTCACCTTTAAATTGAATGACTTTATAAGAAATTAATTTAATTTCTTCTTATCCTCCACTTAGACTTTGGAGAATGTGAAGGTCAAAAGATGGGATCATTACAGTTTAGTGTTTTTGTGTTTGGAGGTTTTCCCAGGTTGGAAGCCCATACTTCATCTGGAATCTCTGTTGGTCCCATTAATATTGGTTCCTAACAATCGGCAATTTGGGCTGTGCATTTCTGATTCCTGAATGATATTCGCTCCCTTCACCCTCATCAGCCTTGCTGTCTATTACATCAGATTACTGTGATTCTAGTCATTTCCTTGCACAGTGTTAATGCATTCTTATTGACAAGGTTGTTGTGAGTCATTGCAAATCCCTTTGAGGATTTTTCTCACTTGTTTCTTGTGGTACCAGTTGTTTGGAGTTCATAAAAGCTGGCCAACATTGTATTTGGGTTGGCACCAGCAATGTTTGAGTGGTGATTTTTATCTTTGGCAATAAAATTATTGTTGTTGCAATATTTTTGTGGGGTTTCATCACTTTTGCAGATCAAAAGTTTTCGTTGGTGACTGTAGAGTGCTAGTATTACACTAGCAACTTTAGACATGTTGGAGCAATAAAATTAAATGCAGAGACATTGGTTGGTTACAGCCATATTTTGTTGAAGACAAAACCATGTGTCATTGAGCTAGTCGAAGGAAGAAGTAATTCTAAAGTAGCCACCTTATCAAAAGAAGAGGAATGTAGAATTGTAGCAATGCCACACTAATGCACGAGATAAAATTGTCACTGGTCAACAATAACGGAATATGAGATACAAAAGCAACCGTAGAAGAAAGTAAGTACTGTCATGCTATACGATAATAGACGAATAGGGTGGTTATGACTACATAACCAGTGATCTTAAAAACTGGTCTCAGCTTAGTCTTATTTTCTATTGGAAACTAAAAGAAAAAGAAAAGAAAAGGGTGTAATTTGAAGATTACATCTTGTGAAATTCATTATTAAAGATCGGATTTGTGCATGAATAGAAGGTTTTTTTTCAATCCTATACCATTAGTGGTATCTGGAAATGAATTAGTTCCTGCAGGTGTAACAGAAAACTTTCTTTGTCAAAAAATACCATTCAGAGTTTGCAGAAGAGGACAAGGTCAAGTAAGAGAAGCTACAAATGCAAAGATGTTAGAAGAAATGAGATAGATTCAAGCACGATTGCAGGCGATGGAACTTGTACAAAAAGGAGAGATGACATAGAGGATAACAATGAAAAAGAAGAAGAAGTTGATGGATCATAGAGTATGATCCGAAACGTTGATGCTAAAAAAACATACACAATCACACCCAGAAGCGAATACAGAAGAAGAAGAAGTGCCAAAGCTTCAGGAAGGAGGATTTGAAACGAGAATAGTTAGAGTGATTCCATGTGAAAGTTCCAAACAAAAGTTGGCAGTGCCTATGTATGAAGGCAGCTTGGATGTCGAGGGGCTAATCGATTGGATCTGTA